>VWZN01016269.1:505005-517126 GCA_013396955.1 Regulus satrapa | reverse complement strand
AAAAAAAAAAAAAAAAAATCCACCAAAACCCCAAACTGAAACAGTTGTTGGAAGAGAACTGTTGAAAGGAAACATCTGGAGGAAATGCCATTCCAATTTCAGTCTTGTCTTCAGTATATCATAACATACATTTTTCAAAATGTGATGCTGTGCTTCATCAGACAACATCACAATGAGATCATACCTCTGGATATGGACTCCAGGTCACCTTTATGAAGGATGGCAATCATTATGTCTGATTCTGCTTCCTGTAAGAGTATATTAAAAATATTTCTCTTCAATTGGTCATTTCTTTGATGCTAGCATGAAATCCTGGATAGGCACAAAAGGACTGCTGCACAAACTCCTAATCTATGTGAGCATGGAAGCAGATGTCTCAAACCAGGAGGCAGCCCTGAGAGTTCAAGAGAGTTGCAGAGAGAAGTCTAAGACAAGCCACAGCTAAATCCAGAACAACAATTTGATAAGAAGGAATTATGGTAGAAAGCAGTGAAAACTGGGTGATTTTTTATAGCCGTACGAACAACATGACACTTCTGGAATTCTTCAGAAGAGATGAAAATAAGACTAAAGAGTTTATATATTTTTATGTTTCTTATGCATGTGTATTAATATTTTCCTAGTACTCGTTTCATGGATACTCTTACTATGATTCCAAACCCCATCCCTTCCCCATACTGTGTCTTCAGGGATTTATTAACCTCTTTAAAAATTAGGGAAAACAAAAATTTTCTGGCAAGCTATCAGAGCTCTAGTTATTAAAATGTCAGCCTAAAATGTCCTTAGTATTTATATATACTGGTATTACATTCATAAGCAGTTATTTGCCAGCTGTCTATCTGTGATTTCATCGTTATCAGGTCCAATAAAAGTTTAGACCCTGACAATTTAAACATTAAGAATTGTTGTTGGCTTGCAGGAACAAGACCAAATCTGTATCATTGTCATGTACTTTGGAAGAGAATTTCTTTTCAAATTACACTTGCATTGAAGGAAAATGTAGAAGTATTGAGACTAGGCAGACAACAAAGTATGTAGAGGATTTACTACTAAGAGTTCACCCACTTGCAGGTAAGCTTAGTTGTCCTGGTTCCTGTTATTTTGCCAAAGTGATCTGTGTCTATTTGCCTGTTTGTTTGGCTGTTTTTTTCTCTGTGTAGTAATCTATATAAGGGGCGCCATAAACCGTGTTACATGTTGCTGCCAGAAAACTTGTAATGAATTAAACCAATGAGATGCTGTTCTACTTGGCAAAGTTTCTCTGAGTTGTCCTTGCTCTGCCTTAAGAGTACTGCATGTAGTATCTTTAATGTTTTCTTTTTTAGCTTTTGTTTTTGACATGTCCTAATTTTCAGTTTATTTCTGAAATATTTTAATTGTCGCCACATGTGGCCTTTTTGTGCACTTGTAAAATCTATAGACTTATTGCCCAATGTACATGTGTAAAGTATATACATATGTATTTTAATCTCATATTCCATAGGTTATGTCTTCTATTGCAAAATGGACCTGAGCATTCATAGCATACTCATGCTTTTCCATTTACTTATTCTAAAATTGTACACATTCTAGATACATTTGGATTGTGTCTCAAAAATGTTATTCCCTCTTTTCCGTGAGTGCTTGTAAGCAGGTGCACCACGGTATATCTGTTCTGAGAAGGGAATATCCTAAGTGCATTGTTTCTTCAAAGAATATTGATATTCTGCTTTTGTGGCTAAAATACATTACTCCCAAAACAATTATGTGTTACAGCAACACAATAAATAAGGTCCCTTAACAAACTTCAGCGAAGGAGTCTTCCCATAAAAACAACATATTATAATTCAAATATGCCAGTGATTTCCTAAGGAAGGAATAAAATCTATAATTTTCTTTCCTTTTAATGAAACAGTACTTCCAAAAGTCAAGGAAAGGCCATGTGTGTGTCTTGTCACACCAACTCCGTACAGACACACAGAGCAGTTACTCTCTGCATGTACATTTATAAAGGAGAGGAAAGCACAGTGAAGCTGGCTGTTTAATACCTCCAGTGGGAAAATCGCTCATGTCCTGGAGGACCATGTTGGTGTGTGCTCAGCTGTAGCATGGCTCTGAATTTTAGTGAACTGAAAGTTCAGCTCATAAACGAGCTCCTCATTAAAGACTCGGTGACTGAATTTGTAGCAGTTCCCAGCCCTGTCTGTATTTGTTTTTCCCAAGCTGCTCTGCCAGAGCTCAAGGCTTGGCCATGTCCTCCACGTGTTCCCTGTGTTCTCCCCATCTTGTCCAGAGGGAGAAGAGGTTCGGCCGAATCCATGGCGCCTGGCAGGGAAGGTGTTGTGCCTTGGGCCAGGAGGGATTGTTGGCCAGGGTCCCTCAGGCCATCCCTGGCAGGGCACGGGCACCAGGGTGGATGCAGGCGCCTGTGGGAAGGGCTGGAGGCCGCCCTGCGCTGCACGCAGCTGGTTCCCGACAGTTCTCCCTCAGTACCGCTGAGGGCAGCGCCAGGCAGCCATGCTGGGGACACTCTGACAGACCCTGACAAAGGGCAAAGAGCTGCTCAGCTGGTGAGGTGTGACAGGAAAAGAGTGAGGGACAGCACTGTGGGCACCAGGGGAGGGCAGGAGCGGGAAAGGCGCCACAGGCTCCAGAGTGGAGACCAGCCTGCGGCCTGGGAAGGTGAAACGCCATTAAAGGTACCCAGGCTGTGGCTGCCCCGGGACCCCATCCTGGAATCAGTGGATGTGGCCTGAAGGAGCTACTGACTGCTGAGAACCCGTTCTGTAGTGAGGTTTCCTGAGAGAAACTGTGGGTCTGGGGAGCTCACACTGGTGCAGAGCTTTCCTGACAAGAACAGTGGCCGTGGACTGCCCTTGCTGGAGCTGGTTTCCCTGACAGGAGCCATGGCCCTGTAGAGCACACATTGCAGCAATTGACAGGAATGGCACCCATGCTGGAGCAGGTTCTCCTGACAGCCACTGTGGCCCTGAGGAGGCTACTCTGGAGCAGCTTCTCCTGACAAGAACTGAGACTCATGGAGAGGAACTTCAGCCCATGGACAGGAACCTGCAGCCTGTGGACAGGACCCACCCCGGAGCTGGGGAAAAAAGTAAGAAGGAGGGAGAGGCAGGAAGGGGCTGTCATGTTCTCTTAGTAACCTCACACACCCCATCCCCTCTGCACCTCTTGAATGTGGCTGGGGGCTATGGGGCACCTGAGAATGAAAAAGTGAAATTGAGAGGGTGACAAAAGTGTTGGTGTTGGGGAAAGTGTTGTTTTAATTTGCCTCCAAATCTATTTTAACTGTAATGAAATTATTTTCCCATGACTTGCTCAATCTTGTCCTGATGCCAGTGACTCCTAAATGATTTCCCTGGCTTTACTTTGACCCAAAAGCTTTTTCATAATTCTTTCTCCCCTTATCCTCTTTGAGTGGGACAGTGAGAGAGGAGTGAAGTGGCTCTCTGGCAGTCAGAAAAAGTGAACTCAACACGAAGTTCCAGGCTTGTTTCAATTCCCCAACACTGCTTTCAGTGTAATTAGACTGGGATTATAAAATTTGACGTATAACTAATATTCAGGACAATTTTCAAGGTATATGTAGAATAACTTATGTCACATCACAACTATATTTTCTATTTAACTCTCTTACATAAAATATGATTTAGTGCTTTAAAAAAAAAAAAGAGCTTTGTTTGGAGCAGTGTTCCATGAGAGTCATGATAAACAAAGGCTTAATCAAAATCTAGTACCTGCAGAAGAGTCTAGCTAGTTCTTCATGACCAAACAGTAAGAAACAACACATTTTTGATTTTTACAGACTTTAAAGTGATGCTAAGTTTCTCATGTGATGTATAAGCAAAGGTTGCAGCTCTTGGTTATACAAATATCTCACTGGGGTTTACAGCTGTTACCATCTCAGTGTTGTGTTTTGTGATCCCAGCCGTGGCAGCCCTTCCCTACCTGTGTCTTCCTCACGACAATCCCTCCTGGGGCTGTACAGAGGGCTGCAGAATTTAAAAACAATTGAGGATCTTGTCCTCTACGTGTGAATTGTATCAGTTTGAGATAAGGTGAGTGGAGTATTTATGATATAATACTTAGAGATATGAAAATGCACCATCATTCTGAGAACAAAAGATTTTCTTCTTCCTTTAGGCGGAGTACAGTTATCTTTTTTATGGTCATGATTTTAGAGCAAGTGAAAAGATTACTAATAAAAACCCCACACCTACATTTAAACATCTTTATAAATCCTATGTGATAGCACTTTTCATTTTATATGAAAAATTATGTTGGTATTAATGTACCACATAAGAAAATAGCAAAAATAACTTAGCCTTCTTCTTTCTTGTGACATATCTGAATCACTCTCTTCACTCTCGCAGTCAGGATTATTCCATGTACAAAACTGACCATAAATGAGTATACAGTTTGCACCACAAACATGCCTGTGGGGCAATAAGACATAATATCTGTTTTGAGAAATGAGTGTTACTGATCTATTTAAAAAATAAAAAAAAAAAAATCAAATCTGCTTACTGAGATCACAGAAGGCGGTTTGGAGAAAAGTAAAGCAGAATTTAAGTGTCATCACAGATGGATGAAAAAAGCAATGCTGAAGATGTATTTTGTGTAGCTAAGACCAAATTGTGTGTTTCACAGAGGAGCAGACTCAGGTCTAGAGCTTTCACAGGCTGACATCCTCAGCCAAGGGCCCTGTCTCTGTGCCCTCAGCAGCTGCTACAGCTGTGGGGCATTTCGCTTGCTGAAGCAGAGTTTTGCCCCTATTATTCACTGTTCAAGCTTGGCCTGGGTTTGAAATTCCAGCTCTTTTAATGGCTGAAGGAGTTCTCCCATTGTTCTCAGCCAGGCCACAATCTGTGTATTTGTCTGGGGCTGTGTGAAAACTAAAGCATGATCATCAGATGAAATCAGATTAATCTGCTTTGCAGGGTGGTTTTTGTTGTTGTTTTTTAGATTTTCTGGGTAATGAAAATCGATCTTACAATTAAAACTTTCACAAAAATTTTGGCATACTTATTTAAAATGTGATTACATAAACACTTGGCACAATGGAATGGAAAAAGGGGTTCTCTAGTTGGAGGAATTTTCCCAAGACATTTTTATTTTGAAACAATACAGTGTGCTATATTGTCTTTACTACACGGTATCAGTGTTATAAATCTTCTGTTTTGAGATGCTACATTTTTTTTTTCTTCAAAAGTAGCAGGAAGTGTAATATTGTACATATCTTTCTGAACAAATTTTGTTTCTGCTCCAAATCTATTGCAGTTGCTATGAGGAACAAGTCAATAAACAACCTCCCTCATGTCCCAGAGATTGTAAATCTTTCAGAGTTGAGTTTAAAGGTCTTTACAAACATAACACTTATGAAGATACAGAGTTAAAAAGGCAGCCATCCATTTAAAAAGAAATCTGTCCCAGATAATTTTGATCATTTTACCACTTAGTCATTTTCAAAGTTATTGCTTGTCTGAGACAGTAAATGAGGCATACATGAGCAAACCTGATAACCAAACAAATAATCAAACAAAATTTTTTATATTTTGCAAAGCTTGAGTTGGGTATATCTCTTCATGAATACAGTGATAGCCTTCTGAACCCAACTGAGTCATGTGCAGAAATGCCTGCATTACTTTTCTATCTTTTTTCTTGTCTAGATCCATTCCTTTATTTATCTCTGTTTTTCAAGGCCAAGGATGTCTACCTTTCTTTGAAATTGAGCTTAGATTTGTGTCATCTCAATTTTCAGAAGTTTTTGAAGATTCATTTTGTGTTGGCTGCTTCTTCTCCTTTCATGGTTTAGCTCTCAGAAATGCTGTTAGACACGGTTTGTGAGGACTGTGAAATCAAATAGCCCTGTTGAGCCACATGTGTCAGTGCAGTGGTACAGTGGTGCCCCAAAACAGATACTGGGGTCCACTGTTCAAAGTCACTCGGTTTGATGTAGCCATAAAGTGTTTAATATTTTTTAAAGTGTTGCACTTTTCTAAAGAAAGGGAAATATAGTGCTTCTTAAATCATTACAGGCTGCAATGACTGCTGGACTTCAGGTTTATTCTTCAGACAAGGGTAGATCCTTTTCCAGTCCCAAAAATTAATGGTAGTAGGGGTCTGCTTTACGCAAGGGAAGATAATTGCAACTTTTCAAATGTCTTCATGTTTAAATGGAACAAGCTGACTGATGGAAATCTCAGTGCAAATGTCCCTGAAGTTTGTTTTATTGTAATATTCTTCTATTAATCATGGTTCACATCTGCTAACTTTAAAGTAAAAGCAATAGGTAATTTTTCCCAAGGGATTATGCTTTTCCTTCCTTTGCATATTAATTTCTACAAAACATAAAGCAAAAAGAAGTATTGGCATCAAAGTTTCACAGAAAGAGTAATCTGGAAACAAAAATGTTTCATGTATAATCATGAATTGTTCGGAGTCTATTACTGTAATGAGTCAAAGAATAGCAGAATCTTAGAGTACCAGATTTGAGGGGACTTCAAGGATCATCTGGTCCAACCTTTCTTGGCAAAAGCACAGTCTAGACAAGATGGCTCAGCACCCTGTGCAGCTGAATCTTTAAACTGCATTGTTGGAGAATCCAGCACTCCACTGGCGAGACTATTCCAATGGCTGATTGTTCTCACTGTGAAAAATTTTCCTTGAGTCCAACTGGAATCTCTCCAGGATCAACTTGTAACCATATGAGTAAAAGGGGAATTTTCATCTTCTTTATATCCATCCTTTAAATATGGGAACATGGTGATAAGGTCTCCTCTAAGCAGCCTTTTTTCCAAGGCTGAACCAACCCAGTTCTCTCAGCATTTCCTCGTATGAAGCTTCCCAGTCCTTGGATCATCTCTGTGCCTTTCTCTGGATCCTCTTCAGTCTGGCTGGGGGGGGAAGGGGCAGTTTGTGTATCAGGGACCGAAAGAGAACAGAATATTCCAGGTATGGCCTGGAAGTAGCACCTTCCAGGTGAAAGATACTGCTGGGATACTGAGTGGATAATGACCTCTGTGTCTCTGCTGGTGCTGTCCTTGTTGGCGCAGCCCAGTGTCCCTCCTGCTGGCTTTCTTTGCCACGGCAGCAGCAGTGCTCACTCCCACTGAGCTGCTTGCCCACCAGGATCCTCAGGTCCCTTTCACTGAGCTGCTCCCCAGGGAGATCCCAGCCTGTGCTGTGCTCCTGCATTGCCTTTTCCCAGGTTCAAGGCCTTTATGGCTCTTCTTAGCCCACTCTTCCAGCCTATCCTGGTCTTCCTGCAAGGAGGTTCTCCCTTCTGAAATGTCCACTTCCCTCATCAGGTTTGGTGTCATCAGAAAATTTTATCAGGGTACTCTAGATCCCATCATCCGGATAATTTATGAAAATACCAAAGAGCAATTTGCTCAATATTCATCCTTGGGGACCTGCACTTCAAATACAGGGAGATGTAGAATGTAAATACAGATGTGGCTATAGGTACAGTTGTATACACACACATACATCTATGAAAGGGAAATTAACCATCTATTAGAGATATAATAATATAATCTAATAATAGGGGTTGTAAAAATACAAACTACCTATTTAAAAGGGCTAAAACTGGTGCCTCTGCATCTTATAAAATTACATCTGAAACATGGCAAACTGTATTTCAACAAGGGCTGTTGTAGCTGTAAAGAGAGAATACAGCGAGTACTTACAAGTAGGGAAATGTTTAAGTCTGGGGTGATTTCTGAAGCAGATTCATAAGCACAAAGGAAGTGTCATGTATATTTCTGGTATTTAGATCAGAATTGCTGCTCTGGATCCAATCAGTTGAGCACAGGGTCTGACTTCCATAAATGTGTGTGTAGGAGTGAGTGTTTGCCATCTAAGGCTGTAACAGCCAGCTGAGCTTACAGTGAGCCGTGACTTGTAGAGAAATGCACCATAGTAAATCATGCAGATCATATATTAAAAACTGTAACACGCAGCCATACAGTTTGTTGGGCAGACTGCAGACTTTTATTCCATGTCTCAAAGCTAAATGGTGTGTGCCTGAGAGAAGGTTGGGGATGAGAGGTCAGTGGAGTTAAACTGATTTACACCTGCTGAGAATGTGGTATGGTGAATTATTTCCAATCGCTCCTTGAGCAGTAGGTATTTATTTTTATCTTTCTGAAATACTTTCCTCCTCTTGCCTCTGTTAGCAGCCCTTGCTGACATTAAATATTTGAGAGCAATTTTGTCACAAGTAGGACCCGTTTCAGTGACAGCTGAACTTTTCCCATAAACTTTGTGGATTATGCAATTTAAGTGGACAGAATTCAGTCTTAGCTGCCTGTCATGTTGATCGTAATCACAGTTACTTTTTAGAGAGTATTTTCGTAGTCTTTGCACATATGATCTCTGCAACTCAGAGTGTTTGCATACCACGCAGCATCTGGCTCGGTTTTTACAGGATCTTAACAGATGCAGTCAGGAACAATGTACAACTCCCCGATGTCTAAAAATAATTGTATTTCAGTAATCTCTTATGCTATAATCACCGTCCCATACAAATGTAATAAAGCATTGGAAATGACTCCAAAAAATCAGAGAAAATGCCCACAGCATGTAACCACTGCATCTTTTCTTTAACAAAGAAAAACTTAGAGGTAGGGAATGCTAAAGCATATACTTAATTAAGTCCTTATTTAAGGAAATATATTGAAATCTTTGTGTCATGACAGTTTTAAATTAAATCATATTAGAAATACTTTGAATATCATATTGACCCTCTATATAAAAAAACAATTCATTTTCTTAAACTATTGCTAGTATTTGGTCTGCATGATTTCTAGGTAAGGAACCTACAACATTTCTTTTACTTTCTTCATATCAAAAAGAAATAAAACTCTGTTCAGTTTCTGTCTGAAATTCTGATACGCATTGTAACATAGTGGAAGGAAGTCTCAGGCTCACACTTTTAGCTCTTCCACAAAAGTATAATTGACTGAAGTGAATGTTTTGACTGAATGGAAGGTTGGAGACCAGGATGAAATGCCAGATTAAACAGACTGCTTATAGCAACTTTCACATAACATCCAACAACTGTGAGGAACTCCAAGTACAAATCATGTATAACCCTTTCAGATCCATGCAGTAGATCTAAAGCTGAAACCCATCCTCAAAGTAATTGCTGAAAAGAAGAAACAATTTTATTTTAAAAGAAAGCATAAATACTGAAAAAGTTGAAACCACTCATCAGTAAAATGATGTTTGGGGTTCTTTATTGCAGAAAGGTTCCTAAAGCTAACATTTGCCTAGGGTTTTCTGTCTTCTGTCCAAGTTTCCATTGGCAGGAGGAGACGAGTATGGGTGTTTCCTGGGGTTCCCAGGGCTCGGCAGGATTCTGGGCTACGGCCTTTGGGACTGGGAGCCACTGGTACAGTAACCCCCCCGGGCTGTGCCCCCTGGGCTGGTAATCACTGCCGTGCTGCTTTGATTCAGGACGGGTGTAACCAGTTCTGAAGTGAGCAAAGCCAGAGCAATACGAGGTAATGCTGGGTGTGACTCTTCAAGGTCATGAGGGCAGAGGTTTGAATTCAGCGTGGAGCAGGTGTCTGAAATGGTGTGCCAGTGAGGAGGGGTAGAGTGAGGCCAGCATGCACACAGAGGTGGTCAGAGTGAGAGCGGGATCTGTGAACAGTGTACATGAATGACACCATCATCCCCTCAGCACAACAAAACCAAAACCAAACAAAACCAAAAATTAAAGGATAAAGTAATTTAAAACTCCAACCCCAAACCTAGGAATTGGATCTTTGTCTAATGATTTAGGCATTCTAAAAGTAAATTATTTTCAGGTATGCTCACTTTTATAGAACAGAGATCAACTAATTAACAGCTAAATAACATGAAACTTGAGTGATCTATCACATATAATTATGTGAAAATAATAGCCTTACATTTCAGATAATCCATAGGCAGTAATTTCTTTGGACAAGTGAGCAGTGATGAATAGCAAGCAAATTTTGTTAAAACATTATTGGTCTGTGGGTCAGTTCTAACAGGAAAAATTACATTTAGTAAACAATGTTAATTTTGAATGTTCATCTAATTTTGCTAGAAGGGAAAAGACAACAAGGTTTCAATTCTCACTTTCAGCCATTCATTTCTGTATTGCAAATAAGTCATGGATAGCAAGTCAAGAATGTGCTCCTTACAACATGAGCAACTCTACTGTGTGTGCAATAAAACATTCTTTGGTGACAGTATTAATCCAAAAATGCCAGATGCATAATATTTTCATGTGTGCTGTTCCTGTGAGTTTCATGTTCCAGTTTTTGTCTCATAAAGGCATTTGTTTTCAGGAGCCAAGGTACACTGGAGAGCATTCGAAATTATCTGACATCTTTTAAGTATTAAATTTCAGAAACTAGGAATGAAAATCACAGGATCTGAGAGGTGTAGGGTTGCATGAATTATTTGTTAATATGCTTTAGTTATTATGGGTACTGAATCCAACCTTCAGCCAACAGCTAGTGATGCTGTTTGCCCTTTTTTCCATATTACACAAGTTTGTTATCACCTTCTGAAGCACACTCAGATCTACTACAGCCATCCTTGGCTTAAAGTTTGCTTACATGAAAAACCTTTGCTTAACCATTTTTTAAAATCCTGTGCTAGAGAAACAGTGGATGATAGGGTTACTTAACTGCTCCTTTTGTGGTGCCTGTTCCCAGGTGACCATCCAAGGTTAAGCGTGCTCTGATATCCATGTAGAATAATTTTTCTTCATAGAGGCACGGCTTTCAACACTAAAAGTGTCAACTGCAGCCCCACAGAAATGGTGTTTCTCCTTTCTTCTCACAAAGGAGAGCTGCCATACACTGCTGCATCTCAGTGATCAGGACATCATCTGCTGGGGGTTTACGGATTTTTTATACCCTGGTGTAAATTTCATGACTTTTTAAGGAGAATGAATCTGGGAAACTTCCTCTGAAAGAAAAAGCAGCACTTCTGCTAGTATAAGGGATTTTTGTTAAGGCATTCATCTGTACTAGAACAGTTTTGTGATCTCCTTTCAGATTAGGATGCTCTTGAGCTGAAAGTAAAGCAGGAAATAGAAAACAAAGCGGGTTTCCTCTTTATTATGTTCTATGATGCATATTTTTCACTTCACCACAAATTTATGTTTTTCCTTGCTAACTGGAATATGTTGTCATTCCCTCGTTCTCATAGGATATAACATGACACAGCAACACCAGGAAGGCAAAGCATTTGGGGTTTTTTTATCAACTACAACAATAAATAGCATGCATATGGGGAACATGGAAAGACTCAGTATCTTAACTCTGTACCTAAGCTTAGTCTCTTATCTTCTTCCATCTTCTGTTTGCAGAGTACAACACTGTTCTCATCTATTATTATACAGAATATATGTGAAACAATCAACGCTAGGCACTTATTGAATTAAGATGGATTTCTAAACTTCAGCAAAGCCAGGTCCATCAGGAGGATGTAGTGCCAAAATATTCATGCTTCTTTTGGTCTTCCTGAAAGTGATTAAAGCAAGAGCAAGTTTGCCGTGGGGCTTATGGAAAAATAAATTCTTATTTAGAGCTAATTTCTTCTTAACTAGAATTTTTGTAACCTGAATTTTCCAAATACTTTGACCATTTCAAAGGACAATGAGGTGACACAGCAGCTCAAATGAACTGTTTGTAGCTGGATAGATCTTTCTGATCTGCTTCAAACATGTCATTTGATTTCATCTATCTCCTTTTGCTCGAATAAGCACAGTTTATATGATAAGGGCAGCTATATAAATAAGCACAGCTATATTATTTTTTATCAACATAAGCTAGCTTATCTTTCCAGGGATGTGCAAGAAAAAGGCTTCTAAATTATTATTATACTAAATATCATATGATATATTATACTAAATGGTAATATATAATATAATATAATATAATATAATATAATATAATATAATATAATATAATATGATATGATATGATATGATATGATATGATATGATATGATATGATATGATATGATATGATAGAATAGAATAGTATTTACTATAATGCATTAATACTATATTATAATATATAATATATAATATATTATATATTATTATATATTTTTGTTTTGTTTTGTTTTGTTT
>VWZN01016269.1:469653-504975 GCA_013396955.1 Regulus satrapa | reverse complement strand
ATTATACTATTATTATTATACTACTAAATGGTATTAAATGCACTAAGGGAGGTACAAGTGAATCAGCAGCTCAGCCTGTACAAAGCAGGGAAAATTGTGAAGCACTCACAACTCCCATTTCAGTACAACAGTATTCATGCAACAGAATTCACTGTTTTCAAACAATAAATCATAATTTCCCTCTTCTTTAGAAACTTTTAATTAAAATAAATTAGGAGAATTCTATTTCCAGTTTTGGTGACATTTTTTAAGGGAAGGGAGTAGAAGAAATGGAATGTCTTTTTTCCACATTAGTTTTTACCAATTCTTCTTATTTCCTGGTAGTGTTTTTCTGTTCCTACTGTCTTCTGACTTGCCCTAAATGATGCCCTGAGAGAATCTAAACTCTGCTGTCCTGCAGAGGCATAGCTGAGTGCTTTTTGTAAGGACCCAGGGAAAAGCCATTCCAGGCCACTTTTCCATAAGGCCTGAGAATTTGGATGACAGAGGATTTTTATCCCTATATACATTGGCAGTGGATAAAATTCTGTGATGGGGCTTGGATATAACTAAGAGACTTTAGTTACAAACAGCAATAAAGAAGGCTTAAAATTCTTTAAATACTACTGAGCAGAAGCAGTGCTTATAAACGAAAATTATATCTGATTTTAAGTGAAGAACAAAGAGATCATTTTATGTATGTGGTAAACTGGGCTGATTTCTGAAGGACAAAGTAAAATGGGTGGGAGAATGGGGGCCCGAAGGAAGTTCAGGATCACTGGTATATTCTTTGGTGTATTTTCTTTGGTGCATTCAGATGGAGGTTGTGTCAGAATTGTTGTTAGATTTGATTATGGTTGCTATCAACAGAAATTAAAATGAAGTTACTTGGGCCAAAAACACAAATTTTCTAACTCGAAGGTTTGCTCATGCCACGGATTAGAAATGAAGCCAGGTGGAAGTAGTACAAGATAAATGCTTCAGTACCACCAGCTATCTGTAAAATGTAGGGAGGCAACAGCTTTCATGAATATGTGGAATAAATCTGAAACTGCAAGCCACTTTGGTTTTGAACTAGAAGAAAGGAGCACATCTTATTTATTCCCTGTTACCTACACAAGTCTATTTCCTCTCTGAAGAGAAACATTTTCTAAACAAAACTTTAAGGCATTATTACACTAATTGTAGTTATCTACACAATAACCTTTAACCCTACATGAGAAAAGTCCAGATGATGTCTGCTCTAAGCATGACTCATGTACTCAATGGGTAGCAGATACAGAAAAAGAAGAAGAGAAAATGTTGAGGCTGATACAGTATTTTCTCCATGATCTCTAGATTATATTTTTTAAACATAAGTATAATACAGTAGTATCCACTACAGTAGCAGTAGGTGGAAAAAGGAAGGAAGGACTCAAAGGAAGGTATTTCACCTGCAGATTGATTTTTATCTGGGACCTGGCTAACTCACCAAAAAAATTTTAAAAAAAACAAACCAAGTTTTTATAAAATGTTTAATGTCTTGCATGTTATAATGTTATGAAAAGAATTTTGTTATGTTACTGAACAATGTTGCAACAATGAAACATTAATGAGAAGAAACAAGCATGAACATTTTTGTAGTTACTTGTTAAGTGGTTATAAAAATATGCATACTGCAGAGCTAAGGTATTAAATTAAATTGCCACCATTTGTGACAAATAGAAAATATATTTTGTAATAATGTCCTTTTAAACTGTTTAAACAATCCAGATAGTGGTGGAGGCAAGACTGTGGAGTTTTTCCCATTGAATTTAAAAAAGGCTAGGCTACTGTTGAAAACCCTTAATTTAGTAAATCAGTATCTGTGACATATATGTTGAAAAAATCATGATACATGGAAAAGCTAGAAAGAAAATATCTCTCAGACACCAGCAGAAGTGACTGTATCTGGGCAGAAATTTCCCATGAGAATCCTTTCCTGTTGGAGACATGCAGTTTTCATTTGGTCAGAGGGACTGACATTTTTAATATTCATTTTAATTTTCACAGGAGAAATAAAAAAAAAGAAAGATGTAGTTCCTTGGATTTGTGAATCCTTGCCGGGATCATGCAGCAAAGCCGCAGTGGAGCCAGGGCTGCCTCAAGATGGTGACCCCGAGAGAGTCTGGTCCCCTTTGCGCTGGGGCTTTCAGAGTGGGGAGGCTGGGAGCCCACAGGGCTGGGTGTCCCGCAGGGGCCCACTCAATGGGCTCGCCCCGTCCTTAGGCTCTGGCTCCAGAGATTCCCACCTGTCCCCTTTAATGACCATGCTCAAGTGGTTTCATAAGACCATTGGTGGCTTTTCCTGGCCATCCAGCCAGGGCACACCTCCTCCACGTCCAGCCGCATGCAGAGCCAGAGGCTGGAGTACCATCCCTTGGAGTCTGGGAGGATGCGGATGTGGGTGTGGGTGTGGGTGTGGGTGTAGGTGTGGATGTGGATGTGAGTGTGGGTGTGGGTGTGGGTNCCCACCTGTCCCCTTTAATGACCATGCTCAAGTGGTTTCATAAGACCATTGGTGGCTTTTCCTGGCCATCCAGCCAGGGCACACCTCCTCCATGTCCAGCCGCATGCAGAGCCAGAGGCTGGAGTACCATCCCTTGGAGTCTGGGAGGATGTGGGTGTGGGTGTGGGTTTGGGTGTGGATGTGGGTGTGGGTGTGGGTGTGGATGGGGGTGTGGGTGTGGGTGTGGGTGTGCCGGTTGTCGGAGCACTGCGCTCCCTCGAGTCGTGGCGCAAGCCCTTGGCAGTTTGTGCGCAGAGGGAGCCGTGTCGTGGAGCAGAAGTCTGAGAACATAAATCTCCATGTACCTGCCGTAGCTCTTTTGCTCAGTAGACAGATTGGAGATTTTGTGCCACTGAGTGATGTGGTTCTGTTCCTGCTGCTGCTGTTTCCTTAATTTCAGAATGAAATAGGCTGACACTCCTAAATTGAACTGAATGGACGGACCTTCAAATATCATACTTTACTGTTCAAATTTCATACAGCTCAGCTGCAAAATGTAGTTATTCAGTATTAACTAGAATATATGTTGCTGCTTAATTTAAGGTGAGAATTACATAATCAGTAATGAAATACTAAAAAAATATAAAGACCAGGCAACCCAGGAAAAAAGAGATTGCTAACATTGTGATTGCTTAAGTTCTGAGAGAAAATGTCTCAACTCTGCTACTGATTTTTAATCTTTGGGGTTTTTTTCCCTAATATATGAGCAGAAACAGATGTTCTCCACTACTAACATTTGATCTGTGTGTAAAGAATTAAGGGTATTATGTATTGTCAAGGCAATGAGTGATATTTAACCATGCAGAGTCCTGTTAACCTCAGACAGAACTACAGTAGTAAGCATCTGTGTATTGTCCACAAATCTTAGAGTAACCTATTATGACAGTCAAGTCTCTATAAATGATATAAAAGTTTTTAAAGAAACAACAAGGTTAATTTAGATAATTCCCAACAGAAGAAGGTTTTGGTTTCCAGCAGGGTTAGGGCCATGAAATAGCTTTCTTTGCATAATTCACCAACAATTTCAGGTATCAATCACACGTTTTAAAATTGAGTCTTTTTCTTAAATATTCCAGCAGGGTTAGCTTATTTTGGATCTGCAGGCCAGCCCCAGGGTGGGCTTAAATGTCTGTTTCTGTTTAAGAGGATCACTGTCTGATATACTCTTTTTGTTGTTCCTACTCTGATTCCCTTCCTGACCTGGATCAAAGAAATTGGAAAGTTATGAAGTCAGCTTTTCACTTCAAGTTTCCCCAACTACTCAGGCTGGAATGCCCAAGGGAAAACACATTTAGTAATGATAGCTATGTTATTGCTGTCTCAGTACTGATCTTCTTGGCCATCAAGTTAGAATAAATTGTGGCAGGGACAGAGCCTGTGTAAATCATCCTCAGGGTTATGACAGAGCAGAGCCATGCTGCAGCTCTTATCCTTCCACTAGGGTGTTTTAAGTAAAGTTCCCCTGGATCTAGAATATTTAATAAATAGCAGATCTGATGTTGTTACTTATAAAGTGACTGGGGCTTATTTTATGTGGCCTTTGTGAAAGCTCATTTTTGCACATCTAAGTATTTGCTCCAAGTTCCCTGTAGTTTATTCAGTCAATATCGGTACCAACAAGAGGAAATTCCCCAGAGCAGCCAAGTTGCTTGAATTGAAAAGAATGCTCAGAATTACTTCTCTAACCCAGCATTTTCCAAAGTCATTGCCATAAATCTGCCAAATACATTCCAAGCTAGTATCTTATGACAGAGTATTCCCCTTGTTATACCCAATGGAAAAGGCTGTAATCCGTGCCTTCTTTGCATTAACCATAGAGGCATGCTGAAGAATGTTAATTTAGAAAAGATGAACATGGTACAACATGTCATATTAATTCTCAGTTTGGAGAGTACTTATGTAACAAAACAGTCCTAAAGAGCTGGATGCATCAAGGAGACCATTCTTGTTAGCAGATGCAGCACTGTAAATAGGGGATTTGTTATCACATGTTGTATGCCAGTCAATGGACTAAGTTAATTTGTAGTATGCAATAACTAAAAAACAAAATTCTACTCAAAATATTATAGAAGAAACTTAACTATTTTATTTGTTGGAAGAGTAGAAATCATAAAATCTAAAACCTCTATAAACCTTCAGGAAACTGTGTGCCCAGAAAAGGAGAAAGATTCTGTAAAAAATTCTCCAAATCACCTGGATTTTGATGCCCTGAGCAGTCATAGTCATGAATGCTCCACTGCTAGCTCCAGTCATGTAAGCTGGAATTGAGCCTAAGATGGAAAAGTTGAATCCGCGTTTGCAAAGTTGGACAGGCTTTGCTCATGTCTTCAATAGTCTTGTGAGACTCTTTTAACTTAAAAAGAACAGTCTGCGCTTTGTTGTTTGGAGTAAAATCAGAGGAATGAGACAAGCAGAACAACTATAAATAGAAATAGACAAGGATTAGAATATACATTACTATGACCTTTGCTTTTCTTAAAGTGAAATTAAACAATACAGATGTACTGAGAATTGAAGTAGGAATTTGTTGCGTGTGCTATGAAACAGTTCAGGGTCCACTGAAAAATGTGAGTCTCTCAAAAATGTGAGCTATTTATTATCACTAAGGATTCCCTGAATTCCCTACCTACCCTCACCACTCATCAGATAGGGCTAGGAACATCATCTTTGAAGAAGGAGAAGAGTAGCTGTGGACCAGATAATGAAATAGTATTTGTGTCTGGATTCGCTGTAAAGGGAACATTGGCCCTTGCTTTGTCAGGGCCGGTGGCAAAGCCACCTCCTAGGCACCGCTCTGTGAGGAGATTTGGACAAATTCCTGTCACTGGAGCACGTTGTTTAAGAAAGACAATATGGAGAGCAGCGAGTGAGGTAATTTTATTTCATAAAGCTCTGTGTAATGTCACCTAGATGTCGACACCAATGACAGGAAGCAGATTTGACCACTCGTAGCTGATCCATGGGGTCATGTGGCTGTCTCTTCTTGTCTCCCTGGGGCTGCCCCCCCACGCACTCTGGGGTTAATGCCATGCTCCTTCAATATGTCACAGAAGGGGAATTAAACAAATGGCTTTCATTGTTTTTCCTGGAAGAGAGGCAAGTTTTGTTATGAGGATAAGCTTTCCCTTGTCAAGGGAAACTGGTGTGAAGTCTCCTTCAGGGTGAAGCTTTGATCATTATTCTTACTCTTTTGGAGTTATTTTGATGCTTTTTGTGTCACAAAGGACAGGCAACACTGTAACAGTCAATTATAAATTCCTTCTCATTGACTAAATGTAGTTTTTCCTATGTGTTAAAAATTAGTGACGTCACCTCTTAATCACAGTTAATCACTCAGCCTAGTATATTTCAGCTGTGTTTGGACACTAAAGAATAATCTGCCAGACATACATACCATTTTTTTGTGCCAAAATTCTTTTCTGCACTTCATTTCCCTATGAAGTTAGCTGCAGTCATTTTGAATTCATTTAGAAGGAATGGATTCTCTCAGTCATCTACCCACCCACAGATGCATGCAAAAAGTAGAAAAACTTAGTGTATTATGTACTAGGAGATTGTGAGCAAGCAGGCTACATTCCTCCTTGAGATGCAAGGGAACAATAATTGGGGGTTTGTACTAACCAAGTTATTAGTAAATATCTTCCCAAGATTCCACTTTTTGTGTGTGAATATGGTCTACAGACTAACAGCAACCCTTTCTCACTCTTTTCCATGTTAGTTTTAGTGATAACCCCAAATTATTAATTAGCTCAATCACAAACCTGCATAAATGAGGCTGTCATGGTCAGCTGAGTTTCCATGAGACAGTTTCAAGTACAGCACATTGTCATGGCAGTGGCTATCGCTGCACCATCCCTAACCCAGCTCTGTCTCTCTGAAACTCCACCCGTGATATAACCCTAGTGTGGGTACTTCAGTGCACCATAACCTTCACTCAGTTCAAGACAAACTGAGCCCGAGCCCTTGAATTGGCCTGTAGCTAAGCAGAGCTGCGCAAAAATCCCTAAAAAACACGTTAAGTTAGAGATCTCTTGTTTATCCATTTCATGGTTTCTTTAACATTTAATGCTCCAATTAATTTTTCTCCATATTAATCCACATGTCCTTTCTGATTCCCTTGGATTATGTTTTCTGGATTTATGCTTTCTTGAATTTTTGGGGTTTTTTTTTTGATCCATGAGGAATAAGATCTCCTTAGTTCCACAGAATTATAACTATCATAGTTATTTCATTCCCACAAGAAAAAGGGAAAAATAGTTTTTTTGCCATTAGACAGCTACAATGCTTGCAGCATTATTTTTCTATCATGTATTTCTTTGTTTGCTTTGTAGAGGTTTATAAAAGCAAAATTCAGCTCGTATTAAAATTTGTTGAATACCTTTAGTGGTGCACAGAACATTACACCTAACATATGCCATCCCATGATATTTCTTTTTGTACCCTGCCTGTGGAAAAAATCACATACTGTAAACATTAATTTATTAAATACTAGTGAATGCTGGATGTGCGATGACATATTTCTTGCTAGCTCAGGGCCAAAACCTAGTGTCCTATTTGTAAGATATTTAGTTTACCTAGTGAGCTCCTAAGTCACGATCCATTTAAGCCTAATTGGTATTATTTTAAAGTGTTTTGCCATTTTTATTACATTTTTGTTGTTAAATGAAAGAATACAAAGAAAACTCACAATTTTGGAAGCACACAAGTATAGATGCAACAGACTTTCTGCCCTTGGAATAATTGTTTTTCTCTAGGTCATATATCTAAATTGTGAGCAATTACAGGAACAATATTTACCATGAATTCAGAAATCCTTAACATTTTCATTCTATATTAATGATGTGAGGATCTGTCTTTTCATAAGTTTTTATTGCATATGAAATAGTGCACAGCAAAGGCTTAAAGATGTAAGATTTTAAATGATCGTGCTCATGGTAAGATCATGAACGTGTTTACTTCTAATTAGCAACTGCTAATGCAGTAACAACTTTCATAGCTTAATGTCCTTTTGTTGATCTTTTTAAATTAGCAGAAGCAACTTGAACATGTTCTAGTGCACAAACAAGTATTGCTTAATTCTACCTCTGTGTGCAAAAATATAAGTGTAATCAAAAGATACTAGTAACCTTGCCATTTTTCAACTTTAGCAAACTGATTTCTCAAAATACATTTCTTTGTTTAAAAATTAGATGAAAAAATTCATGACATGAGTTTTCAGTCAGTAATTAGATCTTACAAAGCATTTTTTGATAAAATGAAAGAAATTAAAATCAAGTGGCAAGAATTTACATGGGCAGCAGTTATTGAGTCAAAGATTTGTGGGAAAATAAAAAGTACTGCATAGGAAACATCCTTGCCGATCAGACAGGAAACCTATCCATATTACTCTAATGTGTAATAAATGAAAACCCCACACATTTGACAAAACAAAGGTAAGCAGAAGGAAAATGTGTCCTAGGAGAGAGTGAGTGAGCCCAGACCCAGAGGCTATTCCAGATCTGTTAGCACAACTGCCTTTAGAGCTCGCCACACAGCCAGATGTTGCTGCTAGAGTCTTCCCAAGCTTGGCATCTGGGTCCCGGCGTGCCCCAGGAGCAGCCCGGGGTGCCACCCCCTCATTAGGGTAGGTGCACAGACATAAAGGCCGGGTGAATTGCTTCTTGTCTCAGCTGAGAGATCTGATTTACCTCGGAGTGTAGATCCTCTAGACCATGCATGTGAAATATTCGAGTAAAAGTGCCACAGATTAAATATTTCTCGCTCTATATAAAAACATGTACTTCTATTACATTTGATTTCCCCTTTTTCTGGTGGTAGGAAGCTCTTCATACAACCCACCCCCCTCCCCCAGACTTCAGGCTCTGTGTAGAAGTACTTCCTCTCAATCTGTAGAAATTTGTAATGGTGTTCATGAGGTTTAAAAATTGTGTGAGTTTTCAGGCTGAATCTTGTGAGGTTCTTGCAGCCTTTGCACAGGCTATCTCTATCACTGGTTGTCGTATTCTGTCCTAGACTGATAAGATTTCACCCCCACAATAGGGGTTCTGAGCAGTAACTGTAAGCCAGATCTTCAGCTGGCACAAGCTGCACTATGCTTAATCAACTTCAGTGTGAAGCTATGCCAGTTTGTACCAGCTGGGCATTTAGCCCTTTGTCTGCCCCCACATAAAAACTGTTTTTATCTGCTTTTATTGAAGCTTTACATCTTCCATGTGAGCATAAGTAACATACTCACTTAAGAGCCAAAACTGACTTTTTATTTAATTTCCCATTTCTGCTCCGTCTCCATCCATCTTGAGAATTAAATGCACACAGGGGAGGGTAAGTAAACTGCTTAGGAACATCTGGGATGCATAGAGTCTGTGTTCCAATCTCTGGGGAGAGCAACCCATTTGCACAGTACGTCTGGTGAACATAGAGCTATTACTGGAATCAGTGGTTACTTCAAAGATTTAATGGGATATCCAAATCTTGCTGTGCTCCTTTCCCTTCACCCACCTTCCCTGGCTACTCTCTGAGACCAAACAGGTCAGTAAAGGACAGATGCTGCGTGAGGGACAATGGACTGAATCTCTGTGCCAAAATCCTGAAATAGCCATGTATTTGCAAGTTTCTGCATCTCCCTGCTTCAGACTGGATGAGATTGCTACAAAGTCAAGTCTGCTAGTGCAAACCTGAATACATGAGCAGTCATGTATCCACCAGAGCTATTGATTTCAACTTCAGTGTCTAAGTGCTCACCACATGAGTAAGGCTTGAACATAATAGCCTTCTGATAGTGTTCCAAGTTTGGGGGGATATATGAAGGTTAATTGAAGCTACAGACTTGGCAACTTGCCTCAAATGGCTGTGTGCCATGGTGTTTGGGGATTTTAGCTGTTATATGTATAAGTAATTGCTCTTTACCAAATGCTTAAGGGAGAAGAAAAATCACCAAATCTAACAATTTAACATATAACATTCTCCATGCAAAAAGCTACAGCAAACCCAATATATGTAAGGTAAGCTTTGGCACTGGGACTGTTGTCTACCACCAAACACCATGTTCCTGCTTCTGAAAGCATTTATCAGGAAATTATTGTCTCAGTAGATTTAATCTTGCTGTACAACAATGATATTTATGAGAAGAGCCAGGCTCATGTTGCATACCTGAAGACCTGGCATACAAAAAGGCAGAATGGCAGACTGAGTCTTTTTAAGCCCATACTTTTCCCATCTGTCCATCCTTTCGCAGCACTGAGTGTTACTGGCCCTGCTGCACATTAGCAGAACAAAATGTGTGTCAGCCACTCTAGGAGAGGGTTTGATATCCAAAGATTCAGCTGATAAGATGCACTGGGTGGAACATTCACGAGTCAAGCTAATATGGTGAATTGTGAATCGTGAACTGAAGGAAAATGTTCATTTTCCCCATCCGTGCTATACAAGTCTTAACCTCCAGCAAAGCAGTCATGTGGACAGTCAGAAAAATAGTGACTGATACTAAATCAGAGTACATCTGTTAGGGCCCCTAATGGGTACTGCCAAAGAGGGTAAGTTTGTGTTCACATGATAGGCTTTAGACCCTTCCTGAAACTGTAGATCTTCTCCCAGCCACTCTCTTGATGCTATGGGGCACAATGGATTTCTCAGCTGGGTTATTATTGCTCACATTTTAACAGATGAAATACTTCCAGTCAAAGCCTGCTCATCTGATAATGTACAACAAGAATAAAGATATTCGGGTTGCTGTGGTCAGAGTACTCTGAGTCAAAACTTCAGAATAAGTACTAATCAACACGTTTCCAGGATATTAGGAATATCCTTTGGACTCTGGTATAAAATCAACTTCTGTCTCTTTCTGAGGATGGCAGCATTAGCTCAGCTGTGCCAGTCTGACGGCAGCAGTCAGCAGAAGTTGTGTATGCAGCCATAGAACTGCAACAGAGTCTGATCATCATCCTGATGAAATTACACTGATCTAATTTGCACGCTGTGAAGACATTTGGCACTGGCTGGATCTGAGCCGTGACATCTTCATTGGAACTAAAAGTACACTAAGAAGTGACATTACATTTCATACTCTTTTGTGCCAGACTGTGGCATTTCTTCCTCTTTAAAGGCATTATTTCAAGAACATTTAATTTGGCTTTGATATGTCTGCCATTTTGCTATGCAGGAATGTACTGAGCCAGAAAAGCTCAGCTGTAATAAAGTTTGGCACCATCAGCCCACCATATACCTGCACCATCCTGTGCAATTTAATTGGCATTCAGTGGGTTGATAAATGGATTGGCTTAATGAGACAATATACGTGACATATGCAGGACTCTCCTGAGGAATAAGATTCATTTTTGCACTTCACACATCAACATGCTACAGATACCAACACAGTCACCTCCAGCAGCTGTGCTATAACCAATGACATGCCTTCCACTGTGTTGACCAATATCTCTGCTATCTCTCAAACTGGCTTTACATCATTTCCCATTTAAGCATTTTCCTTTCTGATTTTTTTTCATTATCTTTCTGATTGCAAAAATAAAGCAAGATACTGTAACTGCCTTTGAAAGCTCCTGATAGTATAATACCCATGTATTTTTCTGGTATAAATCAATAGATCTATCTTCATAGGTTTCTGAGGATCTCTGCCTTCATGTTTAGAAAAAGCTTCTAGTTAGAATTTGAATGTAGTATAAGTAAAAATGAAAAATATTCCATAAAAAAGCATAAAAGTAAATATCTATGTTATGCAGTTTTAAATGACTATGAGTAAGCTTGACCTATTCTTCTCAAAGGCTCATTTGTATGGAAGAATTCAATTTTTATTAGAGCCATCTCTGAATGGAGTGTGAAGATGGAATCTCTGGGAAGTTGCAGAGTAGCTGACAAAAGGGGAGCATTTCAGTGCTATTACAGTACAAAAAAACTCTGATTGCTGAAAAACTTTATTCAGCTTTTGTTTCAAAACAAAACTAATTTTGCCTTAGTCAGGAATGAAAAATAGAGCATTGGTTCAATGTTTAAAAAAGAGCAGTTTTGTGGTAGATCTTTGAATTTGGCCTATCAGATGTAACTGTAGTTGTAATCAACATCCTTTGATGTTTATCATAGTCCTGCATCTTGGGGCTATAAGATCCTTTAAGAATTAGGATTTAACAACAATCCAGAGGACTAATCTGTCTTGCGTGGACAAGAGAGATACACATGCAGCTTCCTGGGATTTTACAAAATCCTGGAAAACAGAGACAGAAAACATTAACCCACTTACACAACATACACACTGACTTTTAGTTTCTTAGCTGACTTTAAAATGCCCCCTTTTTTAGGAGAAAAACATTCAGTATGACCAAGTTCTCAGTCATCATTTCCACCAGGATAATGAAGATAAAATGCAAAGAGTTTTATTGGTCTCTCTTCTCTGATGTAATTCTGGGGGGGCAGATTCAGATGCTTTAAGTAAATCAGTTGTTTATCAAGATATAGAAAAGAATCATTACCAAAGAGCAGGAAAAAACTGTCAAAATCATGTAGGCATGAGGAAAACTGAGAGCCAGAGCACTGTTTTCCTGTCTTGCCCTTGAGAAACTGCGTTAGGATTTTCAAAGGAACCTTAGGGAATAAGGAGCCAAACTCCTGCTGAATGTACATGCATATTAATACATGGAATTCCTTGTTTCTGTTGGAAACAAAAGCTAGTCCACATGCCCAAGAATGTTCAGACTCACACTACGGCAGTGGCCAATACGTCAACCTGGAAAAAGGAAATCTGGCGAAGAGGTGAGCGAGGCTGCAGCTGGCTGCTGCTGAGCTGCGCTCTGGGCCATCACAGTACCTGCCGCTGGCTTCTTGTCCATAAGGTGGAAGAAGCCCACGTATCACTGCCTCGGATTGCAACTGGGTGCCAGTTTGATGCTTGCAATTCTGCTCTAAGGAAAGCCTCATACATGCAAATAAGCCCAAGGAAACTAAAAATGAAACGGTGTGTGACAGTTTCTAATTACTGCGTAAAAACAACATATGGAAACTTCATTGTCCATTTCATCCCTCAACATGTACTATCAAGTTAGATTTCTTTTGCTCAATCATTCTCTCTAGAGCATTTGGAGCTGTTTCACTTGTATTATATGAAGAAAAACAGCACTTGATATGAGCAATGTGATGGTTTTACTCTCTCTGTCCGAGCTCGTTAATCTCATGGATGGTTTATAAAAAGCCAACAACCTTACTGGGTTGGCAAAAACTGTAGTGTTACAAAAAGAAATAGTATCTAAATTACTTTTCATAAATATTCCGTCCATGGTAATGAATCATAGTTGAAAATGTATAAAAATTGAGAAACAGGGGAATAATATAGTGTTTAAACACAGCCGTGGTAAATGCTAACAAGTAGAGAACATCACTTACTGATGTGTGTTGTTGGGGTGAATTGTTGAAGATCAATGAAGAATAGGAAGTATGACTTCTTTTTTCTGTACAATTAAACATGAGAAAGATTTCTTCAAAGCTTTTAGGTTTAGGTTTTCTCCCAGATTTCAAATTGAAATATTTGTAATGGAAGCAGAGGAGAAAATTTAGAGGATATGGTTGGGTCAGAGGAACAAAGCATTCATCGAAGTCCCATTTTCTATGAGCAGAAGTCTTGCAGCTTTCCCTATCAAGCCCTGTGGCCACAGAAGCAGTCAGTTAATGAATCAGAAAAAAGCTGGTTACCAGATGTCCTTACTTATTAACACACACATCGCATTCTGTAATGGCATTCACTAAACAATCTGTGTGGAGCACACTCTGCTCTGTTTAAAGTCCCTTTTTCAAAAAAACACTTCTAACTTTTCTTCCTCTGTGATTGATTTCAGGTTAGCTGTTGTTTAAGATGCTGCCAGGCATTTTGTCTAATTGAAATTTCTCCCCCATTCTGAAGGTTCCTAAGGTAGCTAGCAAAACAAAACAGTTCTCAGCATTTATTCTTTTACTCTTCCTTCCAAAATGATAATGAAATAAGATAAAATAAATAAAAAAATATTAACTTAAAAGCAAAGCAGGAGAGAAACCAATTCTCTTTGATGGGTTTCCACTGCTGCTAATTTTAATGCCACCCATTGTTCAGCTCTGCAGTCTAATTTTATGTTAATATCCTGAAAGTTGTCAAATCTTGGCAAAACCTATGCATAAATTACACAGAAAGTAGCTCACAGGAGGGGGAAAGTAATGACTGTCATGGTTAGCCAAACCCATTAATAGTCTGACAAGCAATAACCCAAGAGCTCTGGTCAACTGCTGCAGACATCTGTGAAACTTTTGCAATTAATTTTTTTTGGAGGAGGTATCAGCTGTGAAATAGCACATAAGTGACTGATTATTATCAGCTCTGCTGGTGAGGGCAAAACTGATCAACTCCAAGCATTCATCCTTCTATCACATTGCTGGTTTACAAATACAAAAGTTTTATTTTTTTTCCTTCTTTTTGAGGCACTCTAATCACTGCAAAGGGAAAGGAGGAGTAGTTGTACATGAATAGCACTTGTACATGATCTTTACTATCAGCAGTTTCCAAAAAACTTGACAGAGGTCATTAGCATTATCTCTGTCCATAAAGTGAAGAAACTGAGGCAGAGTTAATGTCTGTGTGCTCGTGCATGTGACAGACCATGAGTGAGGCAGAAAAATGGATAGAGGGGCTTTCCTGAAGTCAGATATTAATCCAGAGATATGTCTGCTATATCAAGCCCTGCTCTATAAAACTGTGAGGTCGTCTATTTAAAAGCTGGAAACAGCATGCTGTGCCGAGAACAATGTAGCTGTTTGGTAAATTATTTATCAAGTTTTTGATCAAACAAGTTCCCCTGAATTCTAGTTTATGGGCTGAAGGGTCAGCTGAGATCTGTTCTATGATTCCTCATGAATACAAAATTCATGGGGGAAACTGCTCTATAATTGGATGGACCTGGTAGAGGTCTACTGCACCAAAGTGCAGGCCCGTTAAAACTGAAAATGCCTACATTTTAGTTCCTGAATTAATACTGAACATGCCTGACATGCTCACAAGTAGCCCCTGGATCTGACCAGAAGTGATGTGCCCCATTGCATTATTTTGCCTGGCTTTTTTCCTGCTTTTGCATAAAATCTAAAATCCTGATAAGCATTTCTCATTGGTACACAGCATTTTTATCTTTAACAGGATGCCATTACTGGAAGTTTTGACTGAATTAAATGCTATGTACTTCCTTAAAAGCTTTTTCTTAGGCAAGGAAATCCTGGTTTGTTTTTTTTTTTTTTTTCTAAGTAGATGGTCTGAAATGACACTACAGTACAAAATAATCTGGTAGATGCTAAAACCAAAAGCAAAACCTCTAAAAATCCTCAGGCACCATGATTTATATGGAATGCTATATCCCTAAAGAAAATAATTGCTCTCACCAGTATTAATGAATGGATAATTAACATGATAAAATATGTGGGGCATATAAAAATGCAGCCATATCTTATTTTTTGACTACAATATAGATCTTTATGTAGTGTTATACCACAGCCATTACATTTCAGATCTCCTCTTTTCATACTTCACTTTTTTCATTCTGTGTATTGAACTGAGTTAAAGCTTAGAGGACAACACAATAAGCAGGCACTTTAGCAAGTGTTTTGAACAACAACAAAAGGAAAAATGAGATTTTAAAAATGAAAATTATATTGGAAAACATAAGAAAAAGGGACATGCTAAATGTAGCACATAAACTGATGCCCACAGTCTGGAAAACAAGTTTGCTACTGCCTTGGGACACATAATTTTTAGAAATAATGGACCATTTGGCAGTTCTGCACATGTCACCAAGCATGCTTGGAAACACCATGGGCTTTGCTTTATTAATATACATGATTTGAAATAAATTCCCTCTGAAATGCTGGAGAAACCCTCAAAACAACCAATTCACGTGATCTTTCATTATTTAAGGCAGGTTTTATACTCAGGCTGTCCTGTGTTCTCAGGAAAGATATCTATTATCTAGTCTACTGTTTTTCACACCCAAGCTCTGGCAGAAAGCAGTTCTGTGGGATAGATTGCAGTGCACAGATGGGCAACTAGCAGTGGGCATTTACTTGGGGTGCTGCCTCATTCCAATGAGAAGACAAATAAAGGAAAAACAGAATCTTGAACTTGGTTCTGTGAGCCACTTCAAACTGCATTTAGCAGACCTTCCCACTGTAAGGACTCTGTTTCTAACAGGGTAGCACGCACTGCCTTTTCCAGAAGGGTCCTTGATAAGAACCCCCACAACAGCAGTGCCAGTGGAGAGTGCAGACGCTTCCCACCGTGCCGCAGTCAGCGCAGTCCTTGGAATCCTAAATCCTGAACGTGATCAGTACAGGCAAAAGAAGTCCTTAGGCGCAGAAACCTCCCCTTCACATCCAGCCATATCCATGGTGCAGCAAAGCGGGTGAGAGGGCGAACCACTTCTCACACATCATTCCTAGAGGCTGCAGCCCTGTGGAGTCCTGTCATTCCAAGAGTACAATCTCTGCCGTTGTGCTCGACGCTGTGCTGAGGCTGAATGCCTCAAGGTGCCCTTCTGCCCTTGTGTATCTCTGCACAGACATGGACACAATTTAGCTTTTAGATCCCCAACAGAGCCAATCCTCCTTATTCAAAAGCCTCCTTTCTCTTCACCACTGGTTATTTGGAGGAAAAGGATTTTAAGCGCCCCCTTTTTTGCCCTTTGACAGAGAAACTTCAATAGAATGTTTAGCTTGGACAAAGGCCTGCTCAGGATTAATATAGCTGCACTTTTTGTTGAGAAATGTATTCATAAGATTAAACCTTCATTTTTAAATTGTCTGTTTCTTAATATCTAACNATAATAAAAATAAAACACGGACAAGGTCAGAAGAAATGTCAGGTTTTCCTAGCATCAAGAAGATGAGTGAAGGAGATATTCCATTTTTAAAATTCTGATTGTTTAAACTGAATATTTGTTTTTTTCCCCCTTCCCACCCTTTCTACGTTCTCTTCCCTTTCATGATTTTTTGATTTTCTTTTTTTGAGCTACACAGATTGTTTCTACACCAGTAAATTAAACTTGTGACTGCTCTCTGGCATATGGTGCAAACTGGCCCACATCCATGCTATGAAATTGTCTCACTTGTCCAAAGGATGTTTGTGTTCATGCTACCTGTGGGGAAAGGTCCCTGAGAATTGTTTGGAACTGCTGGAGCTGGGAAAAGCCAGGAGTGTGTCAGGGACTCTTACAACAATTTAACAGTGTAGACAATCAAATTCCAGTGCTCAGAAGCATTTCCCTGGCACTTTTAAGTCTACTAGTCTAGACATAGCTACTGTGGTCAAGTGTGCTTCCCCTATTCCCCTAAATAACTCCAGTGAAGTCAGCTGTGAGATTGGCTGTAAAACAAGAATCCTGTTTTGCAAATGATTTCAAGTGTTTGGCCTTCATTCTACATTGGGGGAAAACAACCCACAACCTTGAGCTTTCAAATGTGTAAAATTAAAAAACTTAACCGAAAACTATCCAAATAACAGATAACCTGGTGGCCAGTATGTTCACCTAGAATGTAGGGGCTCGTGTTGAAAACTCTGTATTCTGTATTTGAGAAAGGCTTATTCCTGATGAGTCATATTCCTGATGAATTTGGGAATCCTGTATATTGGGAACTCCATATATAAGGAATCCTGGTGCTCAGAATTGTTTTATTTCTTACATTAGCATGAAAGTTTAGCCTGAGGCTGAGAAAATTCCAATAACAAAATACTTTTACTATGGAAAAGTGTTTTGTTAAAGATATCCTGGTAAAAAAAAAAATATACCAACTTTGACAGTAATGTTTTAGAAAAAATACTGTGAAGCTTTTGATGACCTTTCAAGTATAAAATATTGAACTTTTGTCTTGAAAATATTTTAATTTGACTTTCATCTCATAGAAGAAAATTTTAAAATAATTATATCTATTACTATACATATTTGCGTGAAAAATATAAACTGATCAAATATTTTGGGGTTTGGGTCTGAATACTTAATTTTGATTCTTGCTTGAAAAATGGGTCATTTTAGTTTGCACATTTTATTCCCAAATAAAAAATAAAATCAATCCCGGCTTTAATGAAGTCATTTTTAATGGCAGTGTTTGCATATAAAGCTAATTTTGTGGAAAAGCAATAAGTAAAAGAATATTTGTTATAATTATCTGAAAAATTATTTTAAATTTTAATCATCTTTTGCTAGGCATGCATTCTCATTATGGTTTTCCATAGGTCAGATTTCTATTTATTTACTTCAGTTGTTTTCTGTAATGCCTCCATACAGAAAGAAGAGACAAATAGGCCTTAACTGTAATATTTGAATTAAAAGGCTAGACATTGAATTGAAAAAAAACCCCAACCCTCTAAATGGGATATTATTTGTGTAAAATCCATACCAGACTCAGCAGACCATCCATGAACTTCCATCGGAGATGCTTCCTTACACAGGTGGTCGGTCCCATGCAAGAGCATCACAGGCACCAACCCCGTAGAGACCCCACACTGTGTGTGCTCAGACGGCACCAGGCCAGCTGGATTCACTACGTAGTCACAGGATGGAGGAAAAAATAAGGTGAATCTCCTGAGCAAAGAGCATGGGATAGAGACTTCCACGTCCCGAGCAATTCCCTTGTGTGATTCGGAGAGCAGAGGGGAAAGGGGATCTTGCTCATGGGTGCAGATGTGGGATATTCATTCCCTGGGCAGAGAACTGGCTGATGGCCACCCACAAATACCCCACGAATACCAGGTCAGCTGATTTCCTACGGCTCCCCTAGACTCAGGCGTCTCATAGACACCTGCCTCCAAAGAGAGGATGATGGGTGGAGGTGAAAGACTCGGAGAGCAGCAACTGACCAGTGCTGAGGAAAGGATCATGCTGCTGCTGTAGCCACACAGAGGTGGGGCTGCCTCTCTGGAGTCAGCCAGGGGCAGAACCAACACCAAATCTAAAATGAAAAATGTAAAGCAGTTTTTCTGCTTCAGTTTGATTTTTTCTTTTTTTAATGTATGTGATTTTAAACTCACATTCTTTCTTTGTAACACAGTCCTGCTGCATTTTGTCATCATTCTAATCAAAGATAGGAAGCATTCAGAGAAAAAGACCCACTGAAGCCTGCAATGTTTCCCACTGGCAACAGTGTAGACTAAGTTCATGAGTTCTGATTGTTTTGTAATTCTAATGATCTCAGTTGACAAAATACATTAAGCAAACTGGTAATCCATTTACATTCTAGTACAAGACTTTCAGAGTAAAAAATGCAGGTTGGATTGAAAAAATGTCAATCATTGCAGAAGGCTTAAAGGCTTATGTTTTCTTTATTATTTTGTATGAAAATACTTAGAAATCCAAATACTACTTTGAAATGGAAATACTTTGGAAGGAAGTATCCATGATTAAAAGCAGTACAGAAAAGCTGAAACATCAAGGTTACAAACAAGACAGCTAGACTGAATGCACAGTCCCTTAACACAACAGCATTCTAAGCTTTTGATTTTCTTTTTTCACAAGTGAAGATGTATTATAACATCTGAAACCAGTATATTGCTTGATTCATTGTCACCACCCATAGGAACAATTATATAAGCATCAGAACTCTTTTTACATTTTCAAAATGCACCTATCTGGGTCCTCTTTTCAGGTATAGTTTAATATGTAGAATATATAAAGGGGCTCTTAAGTATTCAGCCTCAGTCTACTGAGTTCAGCAATGTTTGACTTAATTTGCAACATGATAATTGAAAACAGAACTAGGTTTCTTACTACATGATCATACATTTTTCCTCCAACTTATGAAAGATGAGCAAATCATGGTCTCTTCCAGACTTTATTACTTAATAGGATCCAGACTTAATTACTTAATAGGAGCTATCTTGCTTGCTGTTGGTATCTCATTTTATTTTACATTTACTTCTTATTTATATATATATATCTTCATTAATTATAATTTAATTCATTAGATCAGGATAAATAATTTTTATCCTCAAGGTCACTAAATGCATGTTCAGATTTGGTGTTTGTTTTTTGGGTTTTGTTTGGTTTGGAATGTTTTGGAATGTCTGAGAAGAATGCTGTCCTTACAAACTTGTTTATCAATAATTTTCAGTCTGATATGTTTTTAATTATTAAAATTTAAAGAAGAAATGAAAAAAAAATCCAGTACATATTTTATGAGTTGTGTTTTTCCAAGTCAAATATTCTGATTTAGGAATGTGGATCTCAAGATCTTCAATCTGAAGTTAATCTTTGTAAATCAGGCTAGAGTGGATTAAAATACAAGAAAGGAAAAAACCTTACTACAGGTTAATGAAATGGACTGAATCTAATCCAAAAGAAACTAAGTGATTATAAATTGAAGATTACTGCAGAATAAGTCCCCTGTAATCCTTCTATAGTTGACATTGGATGTGTGACTTTCTAAAGGCAGGTCTATTAGAGTTTAATTCCTTCAGTGATTTTTTTTTATTACTATTATTTTCCAGAGTGCTGAATTGTCTTATATAACTATTTCACTGCAATTCTGATAGGATTGAAAAAATCCTTTTCCACTTTGTTTATAACTCATAGAAAAATCTGCACCTTGATTATGTTTAAGAAGAGGGTTGAGTATATTTTGTTTATTTTTTAAAGCAAAAAAAAAAAAGTTTTCAACCTCCCTTTCAACTGTAATTGTGCATTTTAAAACTTCATATAAATTAATCTAAAGTTTTGCACTATCAGAAAAGTTAGCTACGTAATTATTTGATGAAAACTTTTACTTTTCATAATAGTACACACAGAAACAGTAGTGAAATTATAAAATTCTAGTTAAGAAGAAACTACCATGTTAGAATCCTCATAGCACAGAAGACATGGAATCAAGATAAAGCACATATGATTAAGATACTGATCTTGTTCTTATTTCTTTAAAGGCCTTTAATATTCTAGGCAAGGTCCTTTACTATTTTATTCTCCAGTCTCTCCAAGTATTAGTTAAGATTGAGGTGCTTCATAATCTTTGCAAGCTGTTTTTTATTAGTCAGTACATATGGGTACGTATAAAGTGTGTCACATTCATCTTTTTTTGCTTGTAATTTCTGTCACAGTATTTGGTATTTTTGGTAAAGAGGTGCTTTTCTTATGAAGGTTAGATTTGAATCCACACAGGGCACTGCCTACGATCCAGACAGCGTCTCTGTCAACACAGCATCGTCAGCACTATGAATTACTAGAAATGCAATGTAACCTGCACCAGCCTATGACAGTCTAAATGTTTTGGTTTTTATCAACCATTTGGAGAATTTGCAGAACATATCGTTCTTCTGGATGTCTAGAAACTTTATGCCCCGTGCTCCAGAAATTCTACAGCTATTTTGCAGATGAAAGGACGAATAAAAAAAGCCACTGTTGCAAAGTTAAGTTAAATTGCTCCTTTCTTTATCTAAGTGAAGATTTTATAAACAAGGAATGCAGGAAGAATTTATAAACAAGGATTTATAAACAAGGAATGCATATTATAATAAAAAGTAATCCAGGGTCCTTTAATACCCGTGAGATTTCTAAGAGGAAACATTTCCTTGCTTAATCCAGTGAAATTTCTAAAACTGATGACTCTTTCTAGACTGCTTAGTGCAGACCAGTTCTTTGTGGCAATCAAACGGGCTTTGTATCATCAGAGGGAATATTTCTGCCTAGTGTTAAGGGGCTGGGATTAGTCTGAAGGGCGAGCAGGGAATTTAATCTCACTAGTATTCTCTACATGTACTTTCAATGCAAAGACCTAACGAACTTCCTGTACATCAGGAAACTCACTGACACAATTAAGCAACAACACATTAGGCATTTTAAATCTCCAGGGCAACAGACATGGTGATGGATTACTCATACCCGACTAGTCAGCTCCTGAGTAATCAGGTGAATAAACTTTAAAGTGATAGAGGTTATATTCTTCATTAGAAGTCCTCACCCTTGTCATTGACTTGATGGCATCTAAGCTTAAGTGTTTCTTTAATGTAATCTCTTATCACCCCCGAGTTTTGGGGTGTCACCTCTGGTCACTGTCCCCAGTATATTTATTGGTTATTTACGGCCAGAAGCAGGTTCTGCAACAGCTTTGCTGTGTTTTGCAGATCCTTCTCCCTTAGCAGCAGTACTGCTGCGACACCCGTGGTCATCTGGAGGCACAGAATGATGCTCTGCCCTCTGCAAGACCGAGTGTCTGTGCCTGGTACTGTACCCCTCATTTGGTTATCATCTCACCCCCATTGTTTCTTCCAGTATTTGAAAAATGTTGCTGACAAGATGTCACTTCATTTGATATAATTTACTGCAATTTCTTGTATGCTTTGGGTGCTTTCAGTATGTTTTACAGAGTATAAAACAAATCTCATTGCCTCAAGTTTAAACCAACCTAACCCAAGAGAAGTCTTGTCCCTTTTTATTGATAATCCCATTTGGTGCTTTAGAAGCATGAATCCCAAGGCTGCTGCATTGGAAGGCCAGAAATGATGATTCCCTTTGCTCACATCACATACCTGATCTCTACTTAACTTACTAATATATCCCAAGAACTGTCAGTTTGAAGAATTTAAAAGGGCTCCATCTATTTTCCATACTTATGTTTTCACTTATCACACCACAGTCACCAGCAGCTTTAAGTAACCCAGAGTAAATTCCACACACTGGATTTTAAAAAAATATATTAATTTTACACTTAACTTCTTGTCTTAAGGTAAAATGGTACTTATGCATGTACACACACACACACACACACACATACACACACATATATATGTATATATGTTCATGTGTTACCAACACACTGCTTAGTAAAATCATAAATAAGATAGCATCTAAAGAATGGAACTGCTCTTAAGAATTATGGCCAAGGTAAATGTGAAAAAAGAATTGTTCCTACTCCAGGACACTTTAAAAAAGTCTTTGGACCTTATTAATTGTTTGGGGTGAATTTTAGTGTAACTCACAGGGTTGTGAAATGGTTGAAAGCTCTATCTTTATATAGCAAGGATAATCTTAAAGAATAATAAAGTGCTTCCATAGCCTTTTTTTGCTTCACCTAACAGTATATTCAAATCCTTTATCATTTACAGAGAGGTTCAGGACATCAAGGATTTTTCTTGCTGTAGAATCAGTGAACACAAATTTACAGAAAGCAGAGAATTTTCTTAACATTCTGTGTATCAGAATAGATCATCCATAACTTGGGTTTTAAAATATGAGACAAGTTAAGGGATATCAAGATGTAGCATTGAACTCCTGGGATGGAGCTGACTCAATTTATGTACGGTTATGCATGCAGGAAAATTTTTAGCTTCCTGCACTTTTAGCTGTTTTTCTCTATTAAAAAAAGAAAATTAAAAAAAAATAGTTAAAATGAAAAGAAATAAGTGTTCTGGTTCAAGGAACTGTTTAGAAAATATTCAGATACCAAATTACTTGAAGATACATAACTCTTTATAAAAACAAGCATGAATCTACAGTTCTTGGAAGTCCAGGCTTTTTTGTTACTAATATATCATGACCTTGGCCGCACAAAATTTTTGCATGCACGATCATTAATCATTAGTACTATTAGAGATCCAGCACAATATAGCTAAATTAATCTCAATTTACTAAAACATTAACATAGCAACAGCTACCAACTTTGTTAAATCATAACACTATGACAAAATTATTAATACTCAGGACCAGTATAACAAACAATGTAACTGAAGTTTAAATGTATTTCTACACATTTCTTCTTTAAAAAATAGAACAGGTTATTCACTTTACTATGGTGGCATTTTATTTTGTGATTAATTTAAAAAAAAATTGTAAAAACTATAAACTCATTGTAATTTGACAAGCATTTGGTAATTAATTTTCAAAAAATACTATGGGAATCTAAGAAGCACTCTTCATTTGACATGTATTTTATAATTTATTTTAAAACAATGCTGCACAAATCTGCAAAGGCATTATTCATTTGAGAGTTCATTAATTATGCAAATGAGTTGCAATTAACAAATCTGTTCTGAGGATGGCATTTGCATAATAATGAACTTCATGTTTGTGACATTATTTAATAAGATACCTTTGTGCATTTTTAAACAAAACACCCTTGTGAATAATTCGGGTAAAAATGGACAACCAGTCGGTAATATTAAAAAACCAAAATACTACCAAGAGCAACCTCACTGAAATGAATCACATTGCCTAAGCTCTCTGTAATAAAAAGGTATGTAAAACCTGATTCCTTTATTAGCATGTCCCTTCAAAAAAAGAGACTTTTTCATACGTAGTGTTTTCAAAATGGTGGTGAGGAATAGCATTGGGATAGAACTGGTATTTATCAGGACAGCTGGAAATAAACAAATGAATGCAAACACCTATTTAGCATTGCTGCTCTGCGACATAGATTGAGACTCTGCGATGACGGATCTCATGAGAATCTCACACGCAGCACGCGAGCCAAAAGCCAAGAGATGATCTTCTGCTGGTTGTGTGGTTAGCAAATGGCAGCAGCATCAAAAACATAATTTGAGGGAAATGTTCTTGCAGAAGCAGAATGGCTGAGTAAAGGCCTTTTGTTTACACCACTGCAGCAGTGAGTTACAGCTCGTTGCAGCCAGGGATCTGAATTCCCACACATCCCATGCGGAGCTTCGAGCAGCAAAGTTTTTACGGCAATATGGACCTGCATGGTAACTGAAGGCAAGATTCTCGGCGTGAAGAAAATGGACTTCAGTCAATCACGAAGCCTTTGTGGCACCTATTTTTGTGTTTAGCCCAAGATGATGTTGCTTGGCAACGCTCTGGCAGAGTCTTGGTCCTCTGATGGAGGCAGTGAATCAGTGATGCAGCTGATAAATTCACAGTGGCACCTTCTAGGTGCATTGCCTGAAAGCTCAGAAGGCTGGAAATCCTTAGACAGGGCTTGGATCATTCCCTAGTGCCAGTGACTCTCCTCTGGCATCTCTTATATTTATTATTCCGCCGTCTGTCACTGATGAGGAAGTATTGTTTAGCGTAGCTGTGTGTGAATTCTCCAGGACTCGGTCAAGTGCTTTGAAATGCACATGACAGCAGCTTCCATCCTAAAAAGCATGTACAGTAAAGGCAGGCAAAACAAGCATAAATATATAGAAAAAAATGAAAGAAATGCCTGCAAAATTTGCATCTCCAAAATATACAGTACTTGAAAAAAAAAAAAAAAAACCCCAAAATCTTAATTGGCTACATTTGGTAGAATATGTAAAAGTAATGAGCAGGAAGGGAAAAAGGAGAGTATGAAAAACTTTTTCATTAAAAGATTTGATTGCTGTTATGCTCTTATCTGTATTTATACATATCCAAGGTAAGGATTTATTAACATTAGCATTTACAATGGTGTTGAGGAATTTCAGTTGACAATACTTGCGTCAGACACGGTAGGGGAACTTCCTATCTGAGAGAACTTACAGTTGAATAGACAAGACAGGGGGAGGATTTGGATAGGAAGAGATAAAATAGATAAAATGGTGACATTTTGAGATCTCATACTAATACCACGAAACTTTTTTATATCTTTATAAAGCTCAGAGAGATAGGGTTTTGTTTGGAGATAAAAAAGGCATGGATATGTGAAGCAAGATAGAAGGGGTGTGGACAGAAAGGTGAGGCAGAAAAAAGTGCTGGTATAAAAAGATTTGGAAATGTACTCAGTTCTCATCAGAGAACAGGACATTCAAAAAATAAGAGGACTCCAGAAAGTACTACCAACCATTAATTCATGCTTAACCATTGCCAATCTAGCCCTTAAACTCCACTCCAAGTGGGATTTTACTCAAAACAGCTCACTGTGGAAAAGCTAAATACATCTTCCCTAAACACTACTCCTAACACTTCCAGCCACATCATTTACTGCATCCTTCCACATGGCACTTAGTGGATGTCAACAGCAACTTCTGGGTGTTTTTTTGGGTTTTATTGGATTTTTTTTCTTTTTATAAGAGGACCAGTTTCTAAGCTCTGGCATGTACAAAGAACCTGCATATTAATATTTTCATTTCAGAAGGGATGAGAGGAAGAATTTTGCATTTTAGCCCGTTCCATGTGTTGGTTGGTGTTGCAGTGATGCCAGTCTTCAAGGCATCCCCAGCTGGTATGGAAGAGAGATAATTCTGCCTCTTTTGTCTGAACAATTGAACAGGAGCTATCCCTCAGTACAAAATTAGTAGGGCAGGAAGTTCTAACACAAATCAAATGTCTGTTGTTTCACATTATGCATGAATAAATGACAGTGTGAAAAGAAAAAAATGAGATATGGTTATTAGATGATAAAATGACCACTCCTGAGGAGTGGCTATGTCATCTTGTTGCTGCCTTTTCCTCTTCTTTTTACAATATTTGTACCTTTAATTTCCAGCTCCACTGCTCGTATCTCTTCCGAGCATCCTTCTCTGGGTGCCCAGCCATGCAATGGTGTCCCGCAAGAGTTTGGGATGCTGCTGTGTTCCTATCTTTCCTCAGAGCACATGGAGGCTGCTGTTTCCTTCAAGCCTGTCCCACTGCTTCAGCTTCAGTCTAGTTCCATTCACAGACTTTAAATTATTTTGATAATCTTCTCTTTTGTGATCCCACTGCCAGGAACTAGCCCCTCACTGGAATTAATCAATGATGCTTTACATGGGAAATTTACAAATGCTACTGATAGCTTCTTGGTCTTTTTGTCTTTCCCTGCTTCTTACTTCCTGACAGCTTTAGCACAGCTTTTGAACACCCTCTTAGTCGGCCCGTTTTGTGCCATCTCCCTCGTTCAGTATACAAAGGCCAAGCAGTGACTTTCAGAAACTTTCTGACAATATAAATTGTTATTTTTCAGAAAATGGTTGTGTCAATCAGATAATTTCCTTGATTATCAGATCAGCATTTAATGCAGGTTTCTCTTTGTTCTGAGGTAACTCTTCTGCTGGGATTTCCACTTGTTGTTGAGCCCATAAGCAGAGCATTGCTATATTAACACAGCGTAAGTGAATCATCTTTAGAGTTTAACACATTCACAGATGTCTTGGTTCATAAAACAGCTGGGAAGCCTTTGCGCACTATATAAATTTGAGATACTATTTCTAGTATTAAATGATAACCAAGGACCCTCTCTCTTCTTTGTGTTTTGAACTCCTATTAACTGTTGTTATAATTTTGCCACACTCAGAGTTAAAACAGTCTTCCATGTAGACTCGTCTGCTTGTATCAGTCATTAATAAAATACTGCTTCACAAAATACTTATATGTCTTTTTATCTTAGCTGCTTTTATTAATGCAACTTTTGGAGAAAACTCTACAACTATATAATTAACTAGAACTCAGTAGCCGTGATATGATTCTTGATATGTGACACTTTTATTTTTGTTTTACCAAAGTAAGATTTTAGTTATTTGGAAAAAAAAGAGAGAATCTATTCCAAGATCAATGTAAAAGGTACATTTATCATTAAAATACGATACACCATTGGATCAAGTAGCGAGGTTTTGATATGCTCTCAAGATGAGAGTAAAACTTGACATGAATTTCAGATATATGAAATGCTTAATAAATGTGATTCTTCTTCACACACAGAGAAATATTTCTTCACACATAGAGAAAATATTTCTTAAAATTAATTTGTAGACAAAAGGAACTAGCATGGAATTAGAGCATATAAACATTCATTAATTTGTGTAAAATAATGAATAGCTCAGCAACTGTTGTAGGAAAATAATGAATTAGCACTAGTCAGTTCATGTTCAATTTTCCTTCATACGATTCAAACACTGGGTAAGTCCAGAGGCTCTTGGGACAACTTGTATTTCCTAAAGTCTCTTCAGATGAAAACATGACAGGAGTCACCAATTAATACAATATTGAAAACAGCTGGTAGATTATAAAGATGATCTCAAGATCCAGGAATAGGAGTGTTAATAATTTGCTCTTATGCCATAGCATTTATTATTTCTGTCTTATATGTCTCTAAAGAAACTTTGTTGTTAGTTCTCGATGTCTTGGAAGCTTGATTAACAAAAAATATGTGCTTTTTCAATGGCCACTGGCATGAAAATCTGCAGTAAAAGACTGATGGTCTGAATACACACCCGGCTCTGGAGCTGCTTAGTTCTGCAGATTCTCAGGAGCACTTTACTTGGAAAAGATTTGCAGAACTGGGCTGTTGGCAGTTTCAGCTATACATCCTGGCTAGATCTTTAAAATATCTAAAGGCATATAGAACTGCCCAAAGGGAACGAAGGGCTGCAGGGTTTGATCTTAGAAAACAAACCAAAATTGTTTTATGAAGACACCCTATATACACTATAAAAAAATCTAGGTGGGTATTGCACTGGTGTTCTTTAATGGATACTCAACTGCAGATGTGCATAGCGGTGTTTCCTTCATGCCCAGAAAAAAGATTACTGAAAACTGCATTAACACTGAAAGAATACAGTTGGGCAGAGCCTATGCTGCAACAAAAAATGTCACACTTTCATAATTTCCTTAACATTGTTATTAGTAGCTAAATCCTGTCCAGTGTGACAGTGTTGTGGGGATGGTGGAAAAACCGAGGTTTCAAGGAAGCTGGTGTGGAAACAAAGGCCATGCTTGCTGCAAGCTGCTGGGGAGAGGGAACTGAAAGGTTAAAGCTGTGGTTCTATAATGAGCTGGCCATTTTATTGTAGCCTCTGGCATATTTCTACTGTGTTTCACTCCCAGCTATTGACCTTTATGCTGTTAGATCGTGGGATTTCCTAGTTGTCCTATCTTTAACAATCCTGCAAAGACAAGTCAGGAGTTTAGTACCAGAAAGTTCTGTGAACTGATTTTGTAAATAGCTGCTTACTAGCTAGCAGTGCCCTAAATTTGAAGTGATGCTTATGAAGCATATGATAAAAATAACTGATTTTTACCTTGTATAGATAAAGATATCTTTTCACTGTTTTATGCTAGCCCCTTATTAAAGACCAGTTCCCCTAGAATAATTGAACTCTATTTTGTACTGCTTTCCTCCTATGAAGTCACAATGCAATTGACACTTTCAAAGGTTTAAAAGCAATAGATAGACAAAAATTACTGAAAAGCCTGTTGTTTCTCTTACATATTCCCTAATTCTTAGCTATTTCAAATGCTTGCTGCTATAAAGTGAATGTATGCCAGAGAGTATAATGAATCTTAGTGGTGTCTATGCATGTCTGTATAAGGAAGGCCCTGTTCAATCTCACTAGCTCTTTCAGGGAGATCTGGAAATCTCTTCTGCATAACCATTTGTTTCCCATGGTGATCCCTTTGAAAGTTAAACACAGAAGAAAACAACCTTGACCACATCCCATTTTTGACCTCTTTAGAATTCCAACGTGCTCACTTGGTGTAGCACCAGGAGATGCTATTTTTGACCAAACTGCATATAACCATGAGCTGAATAATTGACAAGGAAAGAAACAAACATCGTGCTGTGTACTTGTGAAAGGACATACAGACACTGAGTGCAGGAGGAGTAAGACCAGCAGCTGCAGTGGTCCTGCTGTGTGGCCAGATTATTTTCCTGTGGTATTCTGTAAAATTCTGTAGCACCCATTCACAAGTAGCCTTGAAATCCATGCAAAATTCTTAAATATGACTGTTCAGAGAGAGATATTGTCTGATTAAAGTCATACTTACTCCATGTTTATGTTCATCTCTACCGTTCTCCAGTATTTCCAGAAAATTATCTTGCGTTATAACTCTTATTTAGTTCAGTACCAGATTTTTTTCTACTTACTTGACTACCACACTGTATTTTGTTCAACACACTGAGTATAAGAGAGATTCCTCCTGCACAGATTGGGTTTGACTTTTCAGCATTGTATAAATGATCTGCTGTGGTGTACAGTGACTATTTTCACTGGATCCTGCCAGAGCTTCTTTGTGGCACAGAGGAGGTAGCAGAAGGAAATACCCCCTTCCTTTGTACTCACAATCTGTTCTTGCCAGCACAAATCTGTAATTATATAGGCTTGACTGTGGGCAATAGCTACATGGGAAAAATAAATTCTTTGACCTTCATAGTACATGTTGGATAATTTCAAGCATAAAATCTTGTCATCAGACCTGCTGATTTGCAGAGCATGTTATTCCCTTTTGTATTTCAGTCACCATCTTCACATCTCTTGTTTGTATCAGTGTCATTGCTTTTATGACTCACGTAATATTTATCTTCCTTAAACTTTTGCTACTCTTCTCCATCTCTAATAATTCCTTTCTCATCTGATTATTTCCATCCTCATTCTCCTTTCTGCTTAGGACCATTACACCTCTGTAACCATTAAGAACTTGTTTGAAACCTCTCTTATCCAACTGGACAGTATTAGAGGCTGTATAAATGTGTGTTTTGACTGCAGTCAGTTAAGCTAACCTGTAAAATATCTGTTGTTGTTCTTTCCCCCAGCTGCATTCTTGTTTATCTCTTCAGGTATGCAAAGCTCTTGAAGACAGACAAGACAAGGAATTTTCTAGGTCAGAATAGGTGCTTTGAGCACACCATGTGTGAAGAGTCTCTTTTTTGTTCCTCAAAACATGAGAAGACATAGTCAGTAAGGAAAACCCTGTGTAATAGATGCATATAAGGTGATTATATTTTGCCTTCAACTTGAATACAGATTTATTTGGTTAGTAGTAAAACACAGACAAAACGTTGTTTAAAGCTTAACTACAACTGAAATTGAACACCTTTCTGCATTTTATAAATTCTACACTTTGAGACACCAGAAGGAGGAGGGCTTTTAATCTTGTTTCCATTCTTTATTAAGATGCTTTGTGTAATTAGTTGCATTTCTATTGGAATAAATGGTAATTTGGAATTCATCCAAATTGAAAACCTAAATGAAAAAGGAGCATTAGTGCTGGGTTGCATGCTAAAAGAGGCAAACTTCTCTAGGGCAGATCTGTTCATGCAACTTGGCCCTGCTTAAATGAAATCTATAGAATCCATGTGGAATTTAAGAGGGAATGTAGCACATAGGATGGATAGGAATGCAAAAGAAAACAGATTTTCAGCCAGAAGGGCAATTCACTTACAGTTAAATGAAAACCCCCTAAACCCAGAAAGTTGGTTTTGAAATTAAAAATAATAATTTTAAAAAAGCCTATAAATAAATGCAAAAGTATGACTGTGTGTTTTACATTTTTGAACTGAATGTGTTCCAGCAATGACTGATACAAGTTGCCAGATGAAACTATGCTGTATTCAGGTGACAGAATTATGAAAGTACTCTAGATGCTGCTGTAGGGTGTACTGTGTCACTGCTTCCAATTATAAATTCCACTTCGCAGCTGGCTGTTTGTCCTTTTTAAAATATTCGTAAAGAGTAAATTTTTCACCCATTTATTCAGGCAGTTATTAATATTTTGCCCCCTGTCCTTTTTTTTTGTTACAGTTAATGATTTAAAGACATTAATCTGTGATGCTCTCTTAGTGCTTTGGGGAAAAATGGCAATTTTTGTTTAGGGAAGTTTTTACTGATAATGCACATTACCTTTCTGAGGATAAATATTTCATAAGGAGTTTTAGTGCACAGACTTGTGTACATGAACAACAAGCACACAGGACAGGATGGACTGGAATGCCTCTGAAAGAGCTGTCATAGTCCATTGTGTCACTCTAAGGGCCGGAGTGTGCTTGAATAAACTTAAATATTCTTGCTGTTAGTTCTGGTGGCATTTTGTTTGTGGTGTGAAGAGTCCACGTAGGGAAGGCAGAGATTATTGAGTCTTGATACTTGATCAGAAGTAGTTTACTGGTGGGTACTGGTTTTCATATTATGCCACGTCAATGCTGAAGTGTTTGTTTGACTGCCAATGCCCAGCTGACAGTCTTAAAGCCAGGGTAGCTGGCTTTGAGAACACGGCCCATGATGGTTTATATGACAGACCCAAGAGGTCCCTAACTGTATGGATTTAATGGTTCAAGTGTTTGTATTACAGCTAAAGAGACAACAAGGTGAAATATTGAAAGTGACATATATTTCTCTTTGGAGCAAACATCTTTCTAGGCTTTTGGTTAGAAACCCAAATTTCTCCCATGGAAGCTTTATTTTCCTTTATTGTTTTAAGGAAGCACTTTTCCTGTGTTTGGTAGTAGAAGTAAAGATAGAAACGCTGTGCTACAGCTCCACTGGTTTTTTCAAATTGATTGATTTAATAGGATTTTTCCATGATTTAATAGGAGTTTTCTACCATCAAATTCTGTAGGCAGATTACAGATCCCTCTTCTACTCATGCACCAGATTTGAAAAGTTTCCTTCCTTCCATGCATACATGGAGGAATTGGCTACAACTTGCCTAGAAACTGAGTCAAATCACAAATTTGGATCACGATACAGGCTCTTCTAGACAATGTGGAAGTTGGAGGCTCACCATTCAAGTACCCCACTTAATTTCACTTCTTTGAAAAGGGACACAAGGTCTACAGTGCTCAGTGATTTATACTAATAATTTATTTTATTTCCAGAAATGAAATGGAAATAAATTCCAGAAATAAATTCTATGAAATGGATACTGATGTGACTTTATGAGTGGCTGCAAAATGTCTCCCAAAAAAGTAAGATAGTGAGGCAGGCAACTTTATGCTCTACTCCTTGAACGTTTGAGATGAACAGTTGGGTATTTTGCTATGTAGAGGCTCTTTGCAAATAATCCAATCTGCTTGTGACGGAGGAGTAACAATTTGAGAGAGAGACAGATCTAAAATAAAATCTACATTTTCTTGTAACAAAAATTCTAGCTAGCATTGGATTCTGGACATAACTCTGCATTTTTTATCTTGTAATCAGCATTTCATTGCTGGAAACGATAAAACCAATGAATCTTGAATATCCTTTGGCTATGAATTTTCATAACAGAAACATCTATTATCTCCCCCTGTGCCACCAATATGTTACTTAGGATAAACATTTCACCTTCATTTCAAAGTGAGCTGTAGTCCAAGTGTTCTCCTACAGCCTTAGGCAGGGGAAATCCAGGCCTAGGGCATTATCCGTGTCTGTAGCAAGTTGTACTGAGTGTCGCAGGTAGCTGTTATCACTGCACATTGAAAGACCTTCTGGGAAGTGCACAGAGGGGCCAAAAGCAGGTGAACACTTACCCAACTTTTGCTGTCTGTAGAAAAATCAATTCTTACACTTTCCTGAGTGTGTAGCTTGACTAAGATACCACAGAATCAATCAGAAAAAAAATCTGAAATATTCTTGGAGATCAGTTTGTCCTGCCCAATCACAAAGGGATAAGCATAGCTAATTAGATCAGCATTCTGATCACTGAACGCAAATCTCTAATTAGGGGAGCCAGGAGATGCTTTGTAAGATTTTTTGTTAGCCCAAGATGATTCAGATGTTACCCAAAACGATTAAACAGAAGCAACCTGGCAAAATAAGTAATGCAACCTCTGATTATAAATATTGTGCTCATTTCAACGTGAAGTGTCCTATGGGAATGTGCATATAACTTGGCCTCTACCAGGGATTGGAGGTGGTGGACAAATTCAGTTTTGAAGGATACAGGAGTGGAGAGTGCATCAGATCTTTGCAGAAAAATATAAATGCATAAATACATGAACATTACATTTTTGGTACTTCTGACTGATTGCAGCTGCCAAAATTATGGTACTGAAAATGAGTGTGTCTTGTTACATTTCAGGAGTGATCTTTCCAGGACTATCACAAAGTACAGCTGGTTTTGCCTGGTTGCCATTACACTATTTTGCATTTCACATCTGTTCTGAGCATATGTCTAGATGAAGTTTGAGACCTTTAACATATACACAACATTCTCATATTCTGAAGATACATAAAAGTTACATATTGCTACTGTCTTTTGACCAATCTTTTCAGCTTGTGACATGCAGAAAATGGAGAACAAATACAAGGTAGCTGTCTACTAGTGGGGCAAGTAAAATCTTGAACTATATTTTAAAATCTCATTTTTAAATGAACCTCTGCACCAGGTGTAAGAAATTACTTCAATCTAGCATATCTTTTTGAATGTGTTGTAGGTTTAAACCAACTTTAAACAGGAATATTTTCATGTGAATAATACACCCCATACATTTTTTTTCCACAAATATTGCAATTATCAACCTCTCTGTTGCTTCTTTTGCCAGTTTCATACTAATCTTTTCTGTACAGCTTAGAAACTTCTATATGGCTTAATTACCCATGGTTTTGAGCACAGACATTTTCTACAAACATGAACTGAGATANGGATTAATATTTATTTAATAGATCATCAGATTCTGTGCAAAAAAAAAAGAAAAAAAGAAAGAAAGAAAAATATCAGGAGCTACCTCACTCTGAATGCAAACATGTACAATTTGAAAAGTATTATGCGGCAGCAGTGACATCAGCACATCACATTTTGTCATGATAGCTGAGAAAAATATCTTGCCTTAAAGAAAAAAATTACCTTTGCTGCTTTTGACTGTTTTGGCTGAAAATTACTTCAGCGATCCAAGCTCTGTCACAACACATTGACTGCAATCTTCAGTGAGAAAGGAACATATTGCTACTGAACAGAGGTGACACGGGTTACTTTCATGATTGACGGCAGATAACTGTAACTGCTCTGCAGCGTTTCACGGCGTTGATGTGACTGGCGAAGCAGCAATGGAACTTTCTAGTTTCCAGAATTGCCAGTCGTGTTGAATGGATAAACTCCATTTCGGCCAAATCTTACTTCTCAGCAAAGGTCAAACTTCTGTGTTTATTATAATGGTTTTCAGAAGTTGTTTACAACTGGGCTTGCCTGGCACAGTCTCTGAGATGCAGTGTGTTAGGAGTGTAAAAGATTTCCATAAAGTTCCATGATTTCTTTTTGCAGAAAAGCTGGAATTCATAAAGAGCTCATCTTCCTTAATTGTACTTTAGGTTTCTAGAAGAGCGATGTGTTGTCCTCCTTTGCAGTTTAAGTATTAATGAGGCTGCTGAGGAGGGTCATGAACAAAAATACTCTTAATTTATTTGTTTTTCCAGAAACAGGAAGTGGGGCTGCCTTATGTCCCCTGTTCCAGGGAAAAATAAAATTGTGTCTTAAATCTGGCTTGTCCTAAATTAGTTTAAACAGAAGAGAACAAAGAGGTGACAACTGTTCTATCAACAAAGTTCAGGGAGTTTTACATGGAGAGGTACAAAGATAGAAAAAATAAAGGCACTATTATCAGATTCCCTCACACGGGGAAGATGAGAAGCTTCAATGAGTGCAGCAGTGCAGAGGGACTGAAATGATCCCTCAGCTGACATGATTTCTTTTATAATTTTTAATAAAAATTATACAAGTGTAGTACAGGAGTACATCAGGAGGGCTGATTTTTTATGATGCCAAAAGCAACATTTTTTATGGTTGCTTTTGGCATGACAGAGGATTAAACTGAAATCAGTAGCAAAGAATAAAAATCTGAGAGTCACCAGTTCTCACTGGACCATCAAACTCTGCAATAATGATGAGGCAGATGTGATTTTTTAAAAACTTTTGCTTGGTATCTAACAGTTTTTTTTTACTGCAGCTGATTTCTTTTAGACCTTGCCTCTGTTGCACCCACTNGAGTGCTTTCTACTCTTTTAAAATGTCACACTGTAATGGCTTTTCTAGGTCTGCTTATCTTTGGAGTCTGAAAATGTTGAATTTTCATTTTGTCAAAGGCATCTGAAGAAGAAAATTGGCTAAAATATGTTTCATGTTACAGCAGAGTGAAGCCATGAATCACATGGTAACACATTAGAGTGACTAGTATCAAAGGAGCCCATGGGGAATTTAGGGAAAGGTAGTTAAGCAATTAATGAAGATATTTAAAATCCTAAT
>VWZN01016269.1:445477-464487 GCA_013396955.1 Regulus satrapa | reverse complement strand
ATAATAATAATAATAATAATAATAATAATAATAATAATAATAATAATAATGGCAGCATTGAAGCCATTTAATTTGCAATTGTCAATAAAATAGGAGTCCTGAAACACTAGAGAACATTTGTTGGTGCATTAGCATGTGTTGCATTGTTTTTTTCTCTTTTAATTTTGGAGTTAGTAATTCAAACTTGTTTTAAAGTAGAACATTTACTCATCAATCCTGTAGTATTTAATATTAGTTAGTTTAATGAATTAATTAAAAACAATCTTAGTAATTGGCAAGAATTCACACACAGGCCTTTCCAAACTTTATGAGCTGAGTGCGTGGTCCTGCATAGTCCCTTAACAGCAGCAGAACCATGAAAACGGTGTGTGCAGCACCTATACAGTAAGCCATTGTCACACTCACAATGAGAAGGCACATTTCCCATATTAGTCTACCACTTCAAATCTTCTTTTTTTTTTTTTTTTTGAACCAACACATGTAGAGATAATAACACAATGTTTTCCCTGCGCCAGTTTGTCCCTTAGGTGACTGGACCCGTGATTGGCCTGGTCATTGCCGCTGAGTTCCATGGATTGGGCTGCTGATCACTCACAAGACTTATAACCTGTTTTAGACATGAAAACCTTTACAGCAAGAATTTGTCAGCCATCTTACAGGAAGTAGGTTTAGACAGATAACTGTCTCATTTCTGAATTAGCAGAAACACTGTCTGACCTTTCTACTGCCTCAGGCAAGTCAAGATCTCCACCTTGCTACTGAATTGCTCTTTCCTAAAAGGTTTTAGAAAGCAAGACCTATATTTTTCTTTTATTTTCAAATTAAAATCTATTGCACGGAGCCAGGGGGGAGAAAGTACATGGTGCTGACATGTCCATGATCATTGTGGAGTACAGGTTTGAGGTCACAAAGCTGAAACTAGGACTGCTGCTTACTTGTAGTAAGGAGTCAAAAGAGCACCAGCCATAAACATTTAAAGATTCAGGAAAACAAATGGTATAAGTTTTGTTTACTTGGAAAAGTATTATCCACAACATTCCTCTGGATGATTTTCTCACTATCCTCAGATGCTTAGAGATTCTGCAGCAAGTAATATTGATACTTTCCTCATGCTCTTTCTTGCACCATGATCAGCATATTTCATTAATTCTTACAGATGACATGTTCTGGGTCTAGTTCAAAGTCTGTCTCATCTGTAGTCAGCATTATTAGTTTTAGCTGTTCTTACTTTGTGACACTTGCAGCAGTCCATGTTACACTCATTCTTTTCCTCCTGCTGAGCATGGGGTGATGGATTCAGAGTAGAGGCAGACTGTCTGTTCCAGTAAGTGTTGGTTGCTTTCTTCAGTGACACTTCTCAGTCTATTGCTGTCACTAAAACATAAGAAGGCATTGCCTTCCACAGCCACTCACTCATTGTTGAAAGTCATATTTGACTTTCACCTCCTATTAATTCTTCTCTTTAAATTGTGACTGTAATGGTTTTCCTCTCGCTATGCCTACTTGAATTGTAGGACCATATCAGTCAACCTTTTGACTTCTCTGCTGACCTTTCCTTCACCTTCATATTAAAAGCAGTCTTTTCTATTTTGACTTCTAATGCTTAAAACTTGAATTACAGCTTAAATCTTCTTCAGCATGCAGAAGTAGAACAGGGAGAAATTTAGAGAGAGATGTGATGGAGACTGGAAACAGCAGAACAACAAAGCTAAAGATTAACATGCTGCCTTAAAACCACCATGACAAACTACTGGTAACCACCCCAGTAAGAATGTTAATCTGAAATGCAAAATATTGTTAGACATTCTGGTTAAAGTAATTTGCCATTAATTTCTCTCAGTCTGCTGCAACTCCATGGATCTTTTGCCTTTTCTCATAAGACTTCATTTAAGTGATTAATACATTTTCTTCTGTTAAAGATTCACTGTAGTTTCAAGCCTGGGGATTTAGTATTCAGCACCTGTAATTGTGAAATCCTTAGATTAGGTTTAGAGTGACATTTATGGTTAGTTTAACAAACTTAGATACAATATGTTGCTTTAAACCTCAGCCTGGTTTAAAGCATCTGTGAAACTTTGAAGTAATAATGCAATATTTTTTATATTTCAAGAATTTGAACTTCATGAGAAAAGAACCATGATTCTGTATCTATCGAGCTGCTAATCACAAACAATCAAAACCAAACACAAAACCAAAATACAAACCAACCCCACCCTAAAGCAAAGACCGCAACTCTGCAGCTCTGCAAAAGGGTAGCATCTATGTATGTATTCTTCTGCAAGAGGGACAGAGAGGGTGTTGTGTTGGGGTCCTGGAGAAACGAAGCAAGTATTTAAAAGTAGGAAAAAATGGGGGGGGAAAAAAAAAAAAAAAATCTTTCAATCATTTTGTTCAGTATTTCCAGGCACTGCTGGCAATATAGACAGATCTGCTGTATTTAGTTTACCAGCTAACAGCACACGGGGCAACACAGAGCTCAGCAGGGACAAATTCTCCAAGTCCATACTTGGTAACGTGAAAATGTTAAGTCTTGGAAAGACTTTGGCAGCCTATGCTGATCCCCACGCTGCTCTTAAATCAGCGATAGAGCAAGCTTGTTTAAATGATGAGATGGCAACGTCTAAGTGAGACGCTTTGAGCTCTGGTCTTCTGTGGAAATTCGCTTCACAGAATCGGTGCCATGCTCCTTTAGGAGCTGTGTGATCCATAGACTGTAGCGAACCAAACTGAGCTCCACCCAAAACCCCATCTATCACTTGAATATGCGTGCCGTGCAGAATGTAACAAACGGGATGTCTTTGATTTGTAAACTTGTTTCGGTTAGCACCTACTTACTAAACATTGTTACAAGTAGTTGTTATTTACAGATTAGACAAAAACAGGTACTGACCTGCCTTGAAGTTAAATTGAAGAGGAAAAGATGACGCTGAGCTGTTTCTAGATTTTCCGGCGCAAGCAGACTGAATGAAAAGCATGTAACTCCTTGCAAAAAAATCTGAATTCTCCCAAAAGGAAAAACGTACCTTCTTTTATTGAGCAGAAGAAGTAGGACCGCATAGCTCTCTTTTTATTTATGTAGTCTGTGATGGTTGGTACTGGGTAAAATGAGTGCACTATATCCCCCCACTGGTATGGCCTATTCAATTTATACTGAGCAGAGTCTAACTTTTAAAAAGTAAACACAAAATTCCCTTTCTTAAGAAAGTACCATCTAGGCGTTTCTAATAAACCACGTGGAATAATTCTCATGCTAGATTGTGGGGGGGTTTTCCCTTCCCTCTGCACGGAATCTGCAGGTCACGATACAGTAATATGATATAATTTTAATTTACTTATTGACTCAGAAGGTGTAAGGAGTGAAGCAAGCACTTCTTACTACACAGAAAGTGAGATCCAGATCCTCATTAGAGTATATATAATAAAGCTCATACATTTGCTGTTTACCCTCCAAAGAAAGTGGTCAGTTTTCCCTGAGACTACAGCACAGTCTCAGCTTCCTGACTTTCAGCCTATCTCTTTCCCTGGTGTTCTGCTCCTAGGTTTGTTTCCAGTGGATGCTGCTGGACTGTGAGAATCTCTTCATCAAAACATAAAGTCTTACACAAAGGAAACATCTCAGCCGCTGACTGAGTCTAAAAAAGGATTGAAAATAAGCCAAGAGAATAACAGGAAGCAGTTCTGAACTCTAAATTGATCTACTCAAAGCTTACCTTAATTTGCACTACATTTACAGTAGACTATCGTCCTGTTCCCCTCTTAGTGTTTGTTTAAAATAATTTTTGTAGCCTACAAAAGAATCTTTAGTCATGGTAAGAAAGACTTTTTTGTTGTTGTTGTTTTTTTTTTGTTTTTGTTTTTGTGTTTTGTTTTTTTTTTCCTATTTCTACAAGGCTATGTGAGATTTCACAGCTCTTTTATCACGTTACAAAAGTCCCCCCATGCTGTGCATCATGTCCATGCAGACACAAGGAAATGAAGCTTACCAGGTTACCCATGCACAGCTGAAGGAACAGAGTGTACTAAAAATACATGTACAATGCATGTAAAAATACTTCACAGTTACACATGTGCACCCAGATATTATGCTGTTTTGCAAGACAGAATAGAAAAATCTTTCCACCAAATGGAAACACTGAAAATGAAATGACAACAGCAGCAGATGTTAAAGCAAATCATCTAATTAAGATGATTTCATCAACCATTTTAAAAGACATTTAAAAAGGCAACATAATATTAAGACACCAGAAGAAATGTTGATTATGCTTGCACATACAGGCACAATAACACTCTAACTGAAGCTGCTCTTTGAAGCGTGAAAACAAATGATACTTTCAAAACTGTTTATTTTTTTTTATCCAGCTGTGCTTTGCATCCTGCCAAGGAAAAGTATACACAGTAAAAAAATTCTTAAGAACTACAATCCACAACCAGTAGACTACAATTACAACCAACAGAAGTTGTGCCTGGGTCAATACTGAAGAGTGAATTCCGTGAAGCATGGAGAATATCTTCATTCAGACAGTGGGAAGAACTGTCAAAGGAATTTGCAAACACTGGGAACCTCTTTTTCACCATCTATTCTTTGCTTGGGTGGGCCAAATTCTGTCTCAAAAAACCTTGAATCAAAAGCCAGAACGAACACACAACCATATGAGTCCGCATTTTAAGTCTTATGTTGATGGAAAATCAAAATCAAAAGTCAGAACTTTGTCCTATTCCCTTACAATAATGTTAGTGTAAACTACCTTGCCCTCTTCTTATGTTTGCTCTTCCTTTCAGTAATACTGTAGAGTGCAGCAGCAAGTTTTTGCTGTTCAGTATCACTTTAACTGTAAAACATTTAATGTGGGAGAAGTGCGTGGGCTGCCTCCTTACCACAATATCATGTGCATTCAGCTTCTCCTTTCACTGGGATATATAGCTAGAAACACTCTTGTCTTCATGCCACTTGTTGAATTTTTATTCCCAGCTCTTACCTTCTTTATTTTAAAGTGATTGCTGGATAATATAGTACATATTAATTTTTAAAAAGTCAAACATATATGTCTACTCTCTTCTTTCTATTCTCTGTGAGATCCAGTTCATGCTGGACTTCATACTGGGCAGTTTCATTTCTGTAGGAATGTATCTTTACTACTTCTAAAGCAGTCTGCAAAAAGCATATTATGCTTTAGAAGAAAAGAAAGAAAATTTTTATTATGAATGTTACTTTAAAGGCTAATATTTCTCAGTGCTGTTTTGTTTGTTTGTTTGTTTGATTGATTTTTTTTTTTTAGCCATTGTCACGCGTGTTCCTCTTTGTTGGTTTTCCTTTCATTTAAATCCTCCTTCCTCAAAGCAGGGCATTACAACCTCATCCCTTTGGCAGAAATCTTTCTATCACTAGTTTAATTCCTAGAGATTTCCAGAGGAGGTTTTGCCCTCTCATCTTTGTCCAGTGGTAGAGTAGCAGTACAGAAGGCGGAGTTTTTTTCTTTGCAGGGTAGTCAGTCACAGCGTGGGCAAGTGAGCAGGCTCTCCCTGACACCCTTGGCAGGCAGTAGCTTCCAAGCAGTGCTGCAGAAGGAGAGCAGGGACAGGATAACTTAACTAGCTGGGACAATGAAAGAAGGGCAATGCCTAATGCAATAAAATCAAGTGGCACTTCAGAAACATAATTTATTTTTCAAAGATGACATTCTTGACTATAAAATTCCTCTGTTGATCTTCACAACAGGTTTGCCACATGGTCCAGGTTCATTTGCATGTTTTGGTATGGATAGTTTTTAAAGATTGGAATAAAAGCATCTTGAGAAAATTTATATTTATCCCTCTTCCTTCCTGAATCTGTTTGGCAGCAAGTCCATTAAACAGTAGTAAACCTTGACTGGAAAGACACTAAAATTATGTTGCAACAGTGGATGTTACTTAAAACTATTACAAATACGGATTTTTTTCAGAGGTTACCTCAGCAACAATATGGAGCAAACAAGCAGATTCTGACGACATTAGAGTCAAGTGAAATACTTCCTCTTTTACAGACAAATGGTTCATTTTACATTCCCACATTCACTGACACTACAGGAACTTTTTTTGAAGTGCGTGTAGGAAATCACTATACTCACAAAGACTGGAAAATCTGAAAATGTGCTGTAAACTAGAAAATCTTACAGAGGAAAGTTCTCAGAGTTTACAGAGGAAAGAACTCTCAGAGAGTTCTTTTGGTGAGGTGACCAGATTTTTCCAGAGAAATTGAACCCTAAAGCAATTCTCATCTTCATCAACAGGGAAGCTGAACACTCAGTAAACCCTCATGGTGCTGAGAATGACAAGGATATTATAAGTGTTATTGAATATTTGAATTTGTGTATAAGGCAGCCATTGTTCCAGCCCCCATTAAAAAAAAAAAAAAATCAACAAATTATTGTTTTGTAATTAAAAACCAAAATGTCGATGAAGGGTCAAGATATATTATTTCCTTCAAAATATATCAGAGACAAGGAATACCTGCATATTTAATAGTCTAAATCAATTCATTTGAAACAGTGACATCAAAAGTACTGAATATTTATACCATATGGAGGGAGAGAAATTGTGGCCGGGGGCTTGAACAGGATAGATGTGTTGTGGCAGACTGTCACAGCTGCAAGGCAGAGCTTCTTTTCTGACTAACTGCTCCCTTGCATTTTTCAGCTGATTAATGAAAGCTAGTCCACAGTACAAAAATGTAAGAGCCAGCCACTGTGCCAGCCATCTATAGTGAGTGGGTGCTTTGGCGTGTTGGTACACAGCAGTGGTGGATGATTTCTCACAGAGGGGAAGAACCTTGTCTAAAACCGATTCTTGCTGGAAGAAGATATCCTTCCTATCCTAGGAGTTTTCTAGCTTGGGAGTAAAGTTAAACTCTTTCTCTACTACCTTAAGAAAGTGTCTTCACAAATTCCTAGCTGGAGTCAATCTGTCTCAGCAAAGAAAAATTCAGCTGTAGCTACTGGAATTGAAATTTTGACAAAACATTGATTTCCAGATAGGCAGTGGAGTTTTAATTTTTTTCTTCTCCTCACGGGCATTTCAACCAGGCTCTGTCACTTATATTAAAACTCAAATTTTCATATGAAAACCAATATTTTAATCCAAAAATGATGTATGTATTTCTTAAACAAACCCACACACCTGCTATAGAATTATTAACTAGTCCTATATCTTCATTAGATAAATATTGATCTGTTAATTTTCGGCTAGAGTCATTGAGCTGGAGTTTCTGCATGACACTACTAATCCCTGTTTAAACGGATTATGAGATGACTTCACAAAAATGAAAGTCATTCAAATTACTAAAATCTAGGGTTTATTAGCATATTTCTCATGCAAAGTGGCCTATAAACCTCCAGATTGTCTCAGTGCCACTTGATGTAAGCCACTTTTTGTACAGATTTGGATAACCTAGCAAAGCAGTAAAGTTGCAGCATAACTTTTAGTGCTGGTCTGAAAGCCAAGAGGATGAAACTTGTGCTCAGTCTCTCACAAGTGTCTTCAAAGAGAGTGACATTTCATAGGCTTTTGATTCTGTTTTAGCTTGATCACAGGAGAAGGTCTGCTCATTTACAGCCAGACATGGGAATGTCCCCAGTAATTGTGACATCTCCCCTTGGCTTGGACAGCACTTGGGCAGCGTCTTGGGTGGCTCCTACAGCACTCGGGGTTTATGCTCTGTTGAAAACCCGAAGCTAAGCATAAAATAAGGACAAGATGCTAGAAGAACAAAAACTAATCTCAAAAGTGGAGAGGAATGTGTTAAAGCTCCTTTTTCATTTGGCGCTGAAGGAGGTGTTTGTGGTCTGTGGTGAAAAGTGTTTTGGGGTTCTGTGCACATTTCACAATGTTTTTACTCCGTATGAACATGTGTCATTCAAAGCCCTATATATTTGTTGCTGAAGAGGTAGAAAGACATAAGCCTACAATTTCCTCTCCTAAAGAGCTGGCATTTTTGTGGTTCTGTCTGATGGAGGCACTTGAACGGGGTCAGTCTGCTGTGAAGGCGCTTGAGGCAGTACTGCAAAGGTCAAAAGAAAGTCTGTTTCCCTTTTTGCTCACATATGTGTGAAGCTGGCTCCCATGCACCAGGTTCTAAAAGTTTTTTTAACATCTTTCACCCAGAAATGCAAAGCTGTGTTACCTGTTTGCACTCTTCATGTAAGATTACAAGGAGGTAAGCTTTGCTTCTGCTGCTAGCCAAGCACCCGTGGGCTGTGGTTAACATCATGTCACACCTCAGCCAAAAGGTGCTGTTAACAGGCAGACTGTTTTGGCATGGCCTCATGATTTGCTTCCAGTTGCTTGCAATTCTGGCAGCATACACATGGTCTAAAAACTAAAGCAAATAGGTGATGAAGGAAATGTAAGGGTCCTCCACAACACCAGGGTAAATAAGCAGTAAATTAAATATGCCATGCCCCAAGCTGCTGGCAGACTCAGGCCTTCTCACAGCCCTCAGGAGCTACTGCATCTCTTGTCCAACTCACTGGCAAAATCAACTACATAACGTGGTTTCTGTGGAGCTTTTCTTAAAAGAGACAATTCTGGGACTGGAGTTGAAGAATAAGAAAACCAAGCCATCCTCTGTTACCTATATAAGACAAGGTATCTGAACTTAATTTGCATAATTTCTCTTTTTCTCACTCATTCCTCTTCTACCTATCCCTTGTGGCTCAAATAAACCCAGAAGCTGTAGAGCAAAAACTGCATGTCAATAACAAGCTGGCCATCCTGAGCACTCTGGGAGCTGATGTGGGGTGATTGACAAGTGAGAGGAAGGGCAGAGATGCTGCCCCTCTCTGCAGTCTCTTGAGCTTCCACAAAAGTAGTGGGCATGTCAGCAGTAGAGCTTTAGAAGACCCAGGATTAGAATTGGCTGAATAAAGTGTAAAGCTTCAAAATCTTGCCTAACATCACAAAAATTAACCACATCCTTCACCTTGAAACTCTAAGACTTTTCATAAAATTTACATAAATACCAGTAGAAAGTCTGCTTCAGGTTGGATTTCACAATGTGTGATCAAGTTCTCATCTATGTAAAACAAAAAAAAAATGTTTCTTAAACTGCACTGTTGTCAAACTGAATGGAAATCCTTCATTCACAATTTTTTGGACAAGAACAACTGGACAATAGTCTTTAGGCCTTAAGCTTAAATTTCCCATAAACTTTCAATCTGATTGACATTCAGGCTCTGCCTTTGTAGTTTGACACATTTAAACTCAAAATATTCTCACTAAAATTCTGAGATTCAAGTGATGCCTGGCAAATTTGCATATTTGGAAGAGTGAAGTTTGAAATAAAAAATTCTGTGGAATTCACCTGAAAATGAAATTTTCTTCTCCAGGTTTAAAACTCTTATTTCCTGCTTTAAGTGCACACTTAATTTATTTTATTGTCTCGATCATAGGAAACACATAGCAACAAACCAACCTGTGCTTCTGTAATGCTCAAGGAAAAACAATTTCATCAAATACAAACTTTTTCAAAACAAGTAAGTCTATGAAATATACACCTCCCCCTAGTGAGAATATGGGAGAAGAGAGTGAACTGAGACATGTTTTATACATCATTGAATGCTTTCCTACAAGTGACTTCCAAGGTGATCACTGAAGAATCTCTACAAAATATGGGTTTAATATTCACACTGCACTGTTGGAAAACATCTGTTTAATAGGCTTAAGCAGTGAACAAATTCACAAAAACAATATGATGAGAAATAATAAAATTAATAATTAATAATATAATAATTGAAAAATTAGTCATTCAGCAACTTGTAAATGCTGGTTACACTTCAGATTCATGTTAAATCCTCCTAGCCTGTATGGCTGCATAACAGTTGAATACAAAGGATACCTACTGTAAGTTAAGATTCTCTTTATAGTGTTAAACACAACTTACATTTGGTTCACAGAATTCAAACACATGAGAAAAATATTAATCAAAGCCAGTTTAAATAATTCTCAGACTCAAAAGTCCCAGCTGCTTTGTTAAAATTGAGAAACTTCTTCAAATACACATGGGACCTGGTATTATCTTCCTTGAATTTCAGTGGTTGAGTAATTTCACTTTACCACAAGTGCCCTGAAAATGAAAGATTACAGTCCTGTTCTCTACAGTGCCATGGTAATGTAAACTAATCCTGCCACAAGGCAGAATCAGATAAGTTTATAACACAGGGGAGGCACCAAATGCTGAGACAGTGACAGCACAGTATTGGACATAGAAATAAAAATGTGCATGGTCCTGAATCACTGTATCTCACAGTGTCTGTTTCTTTCCCAGCAAGACATCTCACCTTTGTGTGGTTGAGAAATCCAGGTACCTCAGCTTCACACAGCTGCTTTCCAGGAAGTTTTTTGCATTAACATGAAATTCTGGCCACTTTCTACACTTGTGTTTCACATGTGCCTCAAGGCACAAACACGGTAGGTCTGCAAAAGTTGTCCACAGTCTCTTGACTCTCTAAACCCTTTTTCTGTCATTTCAACTGCCTAGAAGCTCTGATGTGATCCTCCCTGACAGGTTTTCAGGGAAGAAATAGGCAAACCCTAACCTTGATGGCCTGGAAATTTATCCCACCACAGCAGGCCAGCCCAGTAGCTGCAGTAAATCGTGAGCGACAGAACTGCTCCTCGTACCTCTTGTAACATGCAGTGTTTGGGTGGATATCACACTCCCCTTATTGAGATCCTTGCTGCATGATTGCTCAGCATGTTTGCTGAAGTTGCTAGGAAGCTTATGAGTAATTTCCTTTAGTGGTATTTTTAGGACGTTTTTCAGTGTGAGTTCATTCTCTGTCAAATAGGGTATGCATAAGGCTGCCCTAAACCAGAAGAGCACCTATTTATAATGCACACACATCTGGTTTGAATCACCCAGATCAGCAAATTCCCTCCTTGACTGAGTCAGTGCTTGTATGGGACTGCTTCTAGTTCTGATGGTCTGCACACTTAAAGATGTCCAGACCTTGCTAGCATTGTGCTGCACTGTCAGAAATATCTTGATCCTTTGTGAGGATTTGAGTACTTCCTATTTTCCTATCCAAACCAAATTTAATCAAATTGACAGTGTGAAAAGGGAGATTTAAATCCTTGCATTAATTAGGAAGCCAAAAACCGGTGAGATTTGCATGGTATGAACAAAACCAATTACTGAGAATGTGGTGATGAGGCAAAAAGTTTTTGCCATAAACGTTGAATGGTCAAAAGGAAAAAAAAAAATCAGTCTTAACCACTCAACCAGAACATGGAAAAAGGTTTTAAGACTTAATGTACAAAAGCACTGGTTTTTATTGCATGCTGTATTTTGAAAGAGGCTCTTCTTAACATGTACCCGCAGTACATTTTGTTTTCAGTGCATTTCTAAGACAAAACAAAGCAACTTTTGTATCAAGACTTATCAAAAGTTGCTTAGGCTTTCATGGTCTGTATTATTTAATAATCTCCATGTCTCTTGGTTGCCTTTCTGAAGCAGCTTTTTTTTAGGACAGTTAAGTCTTTCAAAAATTAGATTTAAAATAAAGGGAGCAGCATTTCCTAGAAGTAGGTGGCACAGAAAGCAGCGCAGTGGGATTTCTGTCTTACACTGTTGAAAGATGACAATGTGTATTTTTCTTCACTGAACCACCCAGAGTGTCTTGTATTATATCTTCATTACGAGGTACATAAACTGCCACAAAATGTCAAAGTCTATACTGCTTTAAGGCTGGATTTTGTTTGCTCACCTTGATGAGAATTTATTATCATAGGAATTTATCTGGAACTTAATTATTCATGGGAGGGAATATGTTAATGTGTTTTCCAAGGAGATATATTACAGACATCAACCGGCTGCCTAGAAATATTTTACAATAATTTCTTCATTTTTTATTTTTCTTTTTTTTTAAATTTTTTTTTTCTTTGAGACAAAGTTAGCTTTATTTTTCAGCCCGTAGTGGTTGCTTCATATTTTTATAGGAGGGAAGGTGTTTAAGACCTTCCTTCTTGGATGGCAGTGTTAAATTTTAAGTTGTGTGACGTGGTGATTTTTTGGCCCTTAGGATCAATTATGGTCACAGAAGAGGGATCAAAGTAATGCAGTGCCCTAGGATAAGAGAGGCAGATTTCAACTGGGGGGCTCCTGGGCGTACCTGGCAGCTGTGGCAGACACAAGGAAGATGTGGTCATGTGCTGCAAAGGGAATTGCAGAGGGAAAATGAGCCTAGCAGCACCTCAGTGAAACACCGTTCACCATTGAGGGGGGTCCATTCTCCTGCAACTCAGCTTTCACAGGCACTGGTAGGACTGACTGCTAGTGACCGACAGTGATATCACTTCTGCTTTGAGAAAACTGAGAGCTGTCAACCAGATGTGTCTTAGGGAAGGGCAATGAAGAATTTAACTGTATTGCATCCGTGTGCATGTTGGGCTCTCCCCATCCCACTGCCTTTGTCTGCCAGGCTCCCACAGGCGGAGTTCACACCTGAAGGCGATGTGTGTGTTTTTCACTCTTCAAACAGGCAAACAGGAAGAAGCAAATGATTGCTGAAGGCTTTGGTGCAGCACATGGGGTCTGGGGTCTCACTCTTTGCACAGCCTTTGTGAGGGTTCTCCCCGGCATCTCCCCCCCAGGTTGTGAAAACCCCGAGGCTTGGGCGAGTGTTTGCACCAGTGGTGTGAAAGAGAGGAACAGGCAGGAAGGGAAAATGCAGCATTTAGCGAGGAGGTAAAATCCTGTCAGGCTTTTCAGCTGGTGATTCTACCCATCCTGTCCAGACAAATCAAGTAACCTCTGGAGTGAAAACCCTCTGAGTTATCCCATGAGCTGTCAACCCCATTTGAGTATGCTATGCTATTTATATTTAACTGTGTAGTATATCTCTTTAAGCTAAAAGTACTGGTTTAATATTAGCATATGGGACAGAGAGAAATTTTTAGGATTTTTGGCAGGGGAGTTGTTTGGAGATTTTTATTTTCAAAATTTCTTTTGGAAAAAAATTGTCCCAGAAATCAAAGTTATCAAATTTGGAAATGTCTAAGTAAATAATGTAAACGTCATCACAGAAGTCTTGTAGACTTACAGCGACGTGTGTACAATGGTCTGTCTGGCTACTAAACTTAATCATTCTTTTAAAGTTATTTAACTAGCAAGAATTTATGGTGGAAATCTTCAGTGACAATTAACTCAAGAAGATTCTACTCCATTGCCAGTTTACTTCCCCACAGCTGTAGCAAATGTTTGGTGCTATTTATTCTTGGGAGGCTTGTTCTTCCATCCTCTCCACAGCAGGAGCCTTATGTCAAACTTTTTTAGGTGCTATTCTTGGAATCACCTGTCCCATGACTCAGAAATAGATCTCAGCACAAGTCTGTAAGATCTTTCTCTTTTTTTCTGTTGTGATTTCTGGAAACATTTTTTTCCTAGGAAAGAGTAGGCATAAACGCATATCCCATTTAAGAATTTCTCAACAGAGATCCAGATTGTCCAACTACCATCTCAACATTTCTGAAATACCTCAATTTTTTATTGTAAAATGAAATATTTAAGGCAATTTATTTCTTCCCTTCCCCCATTCCCACTCTGCTCATTCAGATTTGGTTGTTAACTCAAATGCTGAAAATATTTTTCTATGTAAAATGCAGTCTAATCTGGCCAGGCCTATTTCCAAACTAAAATTCTGGAATGGAAACTTACTTGATTTCAAAAAAGATCAGCTTTTAGAAACACAGAGATAGTTTGCATAGATCATATACTTGCTATTATATGTAATAAGATAAAGATAATTCAATATAAGGGTGATTCTTTTTCTTGTGAAATGCCTGGGATTTATCTTCTTTAACTGTGATGAACATTTTTCAGGCTGAAGTACCTGTAGGAAAAACACTCACAAAAATCTCTGTATGAAATTTGAAATCCTAAAATGTGCAGAAAGTTCATAACAAACAATATATATATGACTTGGTTTCATAAAGATTCAAAGACCTGTAAAATCAGATATAAACCCCAATATCCATGACGCATTGCAGGTTAAGAATTTATAGCTGTGGCTCCAGCAGCACTTTTTGTTAATTCCACTCCAACTTTATCAATAATTCTGTCTGAATTACATGTGCAAGTGCAAGATTCTTTGAAGTCTGGAGACAAAATTCAGCCAAATTATCTCTGGGCAAATTTCTGTCAACACAAAGCCCTGTGGAGCTGATTTAAAGTCAATAGGAGCTTTTAATGAACAAGAGAATTGGAGTGGCAGGGGACAGGACACACAGGAGCAGTCGGTGCCACCCTTGTTTCTCATTGCACTTTGCACAATACTGGGTTTATGCAGTGGGCAGGAAGGAAAAGAAACTGATTACAAAGAACAGCCACCAAAAGGAAGGTTGGCAAAAAAGGAGAAAAGGTTGTGCTTGTCCACCCCCTGTTGTGGATAGCACCATAACACAAGAGCAGAATGCAGGGTTGCCTGTCACACTTTGATATTAGACATCTGTGGATGTTCGACCCACTGAAATGAGAGAGACACAAGATGAGGGCAGCTTCACAAAGGTGAAGTGAGAATAAGCAAAACAGTCCACCAACTTCCCTGCTAAATACATAGAGTAGAATACTGTAAATGCTGCTGACATATTCAGCCAGCATCAATGGTAGTTACGTCTCTGCTTTCTCTGAACTTCTGTTTGTGTTTCTTTCCTATCCCAGTTGAAGCTGAGCTAAAAGTGCTGCTGCAGGCTGAGAAGGTCTGTGTCTGCAATAGAGGAGGGTGGGGATTCAGGAGCCTTGAACTCCTGGAGCCAAGATGAGTGCGTGGCATAGGCTGGACATGGCAAAGACACAACTTCATCTATCACACGATCAGGGCAGAGTGAATCAGGGAGCCATTTAGAGGGACATAGCACTACCCAGTGACTAAGGACAAAAACCAACAATTATCTACAGAACTGAAATTATACAGGAGCTGTTAGGGGTATGATGGTTTGTAATTTCATTCTGCTTCCACTAAAATGAGTTTGACTATTTCAACATGGGCAGAATTAGGTCGGCTGTTATTTCTCAGTGGAAGTTTGATTTAAGTATGACAGCTAATATCATATTGATAATGAAGAACACTGCAGGAACAGAAGATACTGTCAAGCTCTTGAAATGGAAAGTCCTACCTACCAGTCCTTGCTGGGGTGTAAATCCAGTATGCTGAATTACCACAACCTGCTCTGTGTCAGTTTTTTGGGAATTTGCCTATCCAAACACTTATTAGGCCTGACTTTTCCTGATGTCTGAAATTAACCAAGAAGGAAATAAATTTGCAGTAGATTATCTATAAAACAACTGTTTAAGCATGCAGGTCTGTAGAGACCTGATGTGTCTCGGGAAAAAAAGAACTCCTACTTGACAGCTGGCCACCAAAAATTGCAAGTTTTAAAGCTATTTATTACTTGTTGGATATATTTACAGAATTACCAGTAAGCTCAGAGTTGCAGCTGAAAATTCTGTGATGAAGCTTTGATGGAAAAGATACACTTTCCTCCAAAGGTGTCGATTTATTGAAACTAAAGCTTCTGCTAGACAGGGTCATTTTCCAGAACAATACCAACTCAAGTCTGAAATGGAATTAGAAAGGAGTTTCAACTTGGTATTTTCCCACCAATTCATATGCAATCACTAGTTACTTGCTAGTTATAGTTTGTTGAGCCAAGGCAGTCTTAAGTTCTTGCTTTCAAGTTATTATTTACCATTAAGAATTGAAAACTTTTTTGAGATATCTGTCAGCCAGTACCCCTTTTCAAATTTTTTCATTAAAAATCTTGCTTTCTTGCAAAGGCTATAAAATATTTGAGAGTGGAATATGAGCTCATTTCCTGTGCCCCTGGATTAGCACATTGACCAATGCTGTCACTTTGAAAGCAGCCCTTTTCCTGTTTTCACAGCAGCCTAGGTTTTGAGTTGGGGTTTTAGTTTTTTCTCGGGAGTTCTTTTGGTTTAGGGTTTTTAAAAAATGGTTTTTAATTCAGTTTTTTAGTTTGGTGTGCCAAACACTTATCCAGAGCACATTTCTACTCATGTGGTATTCCTCAACTGTCAATTCCACTATATCTTTGCCTATTCACAACCCATTCTATAAGATTAGTAACCTAAATCATGTGGCAGTGCTCCTGCTCTTTGACTGGATGATGGTGAGTGCCTACTGGGGCACCAATACCTTATTTGCAAATAAAATAAGTTGTCACTTAGTGAAAAGCCAAACATTTGTGTGGGCAGATGTCCATTAGCACAAATGTTCAAGGATTAATCACCAAAAGGGGTGTGAACACTTTTGAATAGAAAAGCAATTTAGAATTCATGCAAACATTTGTGAATAATTTCCCTAGCTTTTCTTTAGCTTTGAGAAGGCCTAATGTTTTGATGTGGAACTCACAGATTATTTCAGTGCAAAATGGGGTATTACAACTGAGACACGAATTCAAATTCCACTGAGACACTTACAAGTGGATTTATTTCACTGTACTTCCAGTTTGTCCTTTCTACTTTATTGATTGCAAGCCAAAATAATTTTACAAAGCAGGGCTGTTCCCTGTACTACAGTGTAGCCGCTCAGTGCAGAAGTCAAGGACCATTTTGGGACAGCTTAAACTTATCAAATAATTTCTCTTTTCAAATATGTTTGCTCTTTGAAATACTGTATGGTTTAGTGGTATATTCCAATTATTATCTGCAGATGGATGGATGCACAGTGCTTTAGAAAGAGATCTCTCTCATTTTCAGTTACACTTCACGTGCTCATCAAGCATGCATTACCTCAAAGACATCATCTGTGTATCATCAAATGCAGTTTTGTAACAGAAAAAAATCACTGTACCTGTGATTTACAGACTACAGAAAATGTTCCTTAAAGATGCAGCCTTGTGGAAACAGAGCCCTTACACTTGCAGGATATAAGATATTACAAGGACCTAGCGCACGAAAACTGGTGTAGGAGTTGTTCATTGCTGATTAGATGGCTTGTTACAGGTGGGTCTCTCCCTACCGCAGCCAGAGAATATTAGAAAGAACTTACTGCACAGAACTTTAACAAAAGCAGATAAGCAAAAAAGCTGCTTGCCTGGTTGTATCAGATAATGGAGCTTTGGGAAAACTTAGATTTGTATTAGAGTTTGTGAATCGCAGAAAACTGTTTACTTGACTTCTCACACTAATGTTTTGAAAGGCAGTTTGTGAGTATTAAGAGCTTGATCTTTGAAATAGCAAAGATTTACTTTGAACTAAAGGTACAGAATTAGATCCCTAGCGCTGGATATGTGCTTTTAAAGAAAAAATACTGCACTTACATTTCAAGTACATATCTTACTATAATAACATATCCATTAGTTATAAACACCAGCAGTTGTTCAAGCACAGCTGTTTACAATAATATATGACCTGACCTTCATAACAAATCCATGCAACTTAAAGAAGACCTAATGCTATGATCACAAAATAGAAACTAGAAAAGGAAGCGCAAGGTCTGACCAATACCAGGAAGATCCCATTTTATCATATTATTCTCTCTTGCACTGTCCCCTCTTCTCCCCTGCTCCCCTGATTTTAAAAATTGAAAAATAAGGCAGGTTTTTATACAATCTCTGAACTCCTGTTACACTCTTGTCCTTCCTTTGCCCATGGGTATAATTAGCATGAACTTAAATTTTCTCAACAATAAAACACTATTATAACCTGGCAGTACCACTTAATAAGCTGATAATTCGTATTACAGTACATAAAATCTGGTCTTTTTTCTTGGAAAAGAAAGAACACTGCTAAAACAGGGCTAGGAAACCATCAGCAAGAAAAACCAACATCCTAAAAATGCCCTCCTTGGTTTGCATAATTGAGTTGAGCATCTTAGACAATGATCAGAATCTAGGGAGAGCTGCCCTGTGGAGAAAACAGGGAACAGGTACATGACAAAAATCTTTGTTGATGGTGAAAATAAAGAAGCAGCCTTTCATTCACCTGAAGGTGCAGTTTGTGAATAGAAATGAATGAGAGAGAGGGTGAGATAATGCACACCAGAATTGCTGCGTGAGGTGCAACTGCGACAGCTGGCCAAAAACACATTAGAGATGAAATCAGGTTGTGGCATGTGACAGACATTCCCATCTTCCACCCTCGTGTTACTTTTGGCATAATTATTTTGTGTCTTACTGGTAAAGCCCAGTTATGGTAAGATACCCTCAATAGCTATCGTTCTCCCAGTGTCCACCCCTCTTTCCCCCCACCAAATTCCACTGTTGACAAAGAAATAACCACAAACTTCTTCACATGTGATCTTCTCCCGTGAGATCCTCATACCTGCTAGGAAAGGAACTGTAGGGAGGAAACTAATGTACCCTCAGAAAACAAATCCTACAAAGCCATCTCAGGCTGGATGAAACAACTTTATATTGTTACAGACAGTAACAATATTGTTACTGACAGTATCTCTATTGTTACAGGCAGTAATGAGAAGAGGAAAAAGTTAGATATCAAATATGGATGGTCAGGTATGTTTTTAAACATTGACCTGCATAGAAATGAGGAGTGGGAGAGAAAAGAAGGTAAAATAGGTTAAGTATATATAGGCCTTTAAAGCCTTACTGAATAGAAATCTCACAGCCTAGTTTATCTGGTTAGCTAATGAGACTCATTTTAGTAACCTAAGTGCTGCAGCAGCCTGTCCCCGTAACAGCAGCTAGCTCATCTGACACTGGACAGAGCTGGGAATCCCTGCCTTCTCACTGCCAGCTCCGAGCAGCGCAGCGATGCCCGCAGAGAGTGGAATTCCCTTCCCTCCCAAGGCCGAGGAGCAGCCTCGCTGAGCCGAGCTCTGCAAACCAGCAGCTGCAGGGTGTCAGGAGGGGCTGCAGGGTGTCAGGAGGGGCTGCAGGGTGTCAGAAAGGACTGCAGGGTGTCAGGAGGGACTGCAGGGTGTCAGAAAGGACTGCAGGGTGTCAGGAGGGGCTGCAGGGTGTCAGAGGGGCCGCAGCATGTCAGGAGGGACTGCAGGGTG
>VWZN01016269.1:380873-445340 GCA_013396955.1 Regulus satrapa | reverse complement strand
GCCGCAGGGTGTCAGGAGGGGCTGCAGGGTGTCAGGAGGGGCTGCAGTGTGTCAGGAGGGGCCGGAGCGCAGCCAGCGCTCAGCTCCTGCAGGCAGCGAGCTGCTGCGAGGGTCCCCAGCGAGAGCCAGCTGGAACCAGTTGATGTGTTAAGATGGGAGCTTGTGCTTAGCAGAGCTGCTGGGTTTGGGCACGGGGACTGAACGAAACACAATCTGACTCTGCCCGAGTACTGAAAACACACGGGGCTGGGAGTAAAATGAGCTACGGAAATATTCCGAGTGGAAAATCGGGGGAGATAAAAGCAGATAAAATGACATTGTGTAAACTGTTGAAAAATGTGTAGGACATCTGCAGATGTTTTAAACTGTCCTGCATGCTGAAACTGCTTGCAATGAATAGGGTCTGTGTAACCTTGTATCTGCCAAGAACAGCTTCTGTGCATTTCATTTTTTGCAATAGTTTTTAGACCACAAGTGAGAAGGCATACAATGACTTTTCAAGTGAGCAAATGTCCTCATTTTGTTGCATCAATGAGTAGCATGAGAATATAATTTTGCAAAATTTGATGAGGGAAGCAAAATCTAGCACATTTCCAGGATCTCAGAATGTTAAAAAGCAGCAAATTTTACTAGATATAGTTAAAAACCAGAGTCATTGTTTTACAGGCAGTTCCTTCACTCTTTCCAATTTTATGACAACTACTTGTATTTCCTGGGTCTTTTTCTAACCATGGAAGGGCAGAGAGAGACATTAGGGCTGCAGACAGCTTGGAAGAGCATCACCATGCCGTGCTCCCATGATCCATACATTTCCTTACATCCAGCTTGTGCATCTCCTTCAAAGAGTGAACTGCACAAAGAACAAGTATGCAAAAGAATTGGTTGTAAGTCTTCAGAGAGTTGTACAGAACACCACACAAATAGGTTAATCTGCCATCTGGATTCTTTCTAGAGGAAATTATTTTAGAGACTTGTAAGTGTGCTTTTATTTTGAGAACCAAGAGACAAAATAGGATCCCTTCTGTACCCATGGGAAAAAATTTCCGCCTAGAATCTGTGCAGGGAATAAAGAAAGGACTCTTTGGCATTAGCTGTGAGTGATGTGTGGACACTCAGACACAGCCCAAAATCTGAAGAGAGTCTAACCCTAACATCCAAGCTAGCCTATACATTGCTCTTAACTGTGTTTTACTAACATTTGAGAGTTGGAGAAACATCTATTATTTAGTGGTGATTCTAGCAGTGACAATGGTTCACTGTACTATTGATATAGATATAGATATATAGTTTTTTCCTAAAGAGACTATGTAGAGTTTGGGGTGGTTTTTTTTTTGTGTGTGTGTGTTTTTGTTGTTGTTGTGTTTTGTTTTGCTTTTACTTACTAAATATTATAATGCTTCATAATTTCTTCCCTGTGGTCTATAACTTTATTAAATGAATGATTACCTAATGCAAAAAATGTTTCACAAAAAACTCTCTAGTAGAGATAAATCCTTAACATGTTCAGGGTAGCAGTTTACTACTTCAGCTCTGGAGCTGGGCATTAAGACAAGCTATAGCATAACAGCCAACGTTTGAATCTTCAAATGTCTAATTGCTCTAATACTACTGAGATTTGAGTGTCTAATTACTTTTACAGAGCTAACAGTATATAGTTAGACTCTTATTCTAGCACAGAAATTTTTGACTAAGCTAGCATTTCTCAAGTTGCATAAAAAATAGTAGCTGCTTTCCTAAAAAGATCCTATCCCTGTCAGGCTCTGAGAATGTGGAGACAGGAAGTATGTTTAATATTTCATTCAATGTGCTCTTCTGGGGGAAGGAAAAAAAATTGGTTCTCAGGATCTTTTGTGCAAGAAGATGGTGGTTAAGGTTACACTCCCACAGTTCATAGGAAGCTGGTGGGCGTAAATCATGCAGTTGGTTTCTGGCACAATGCCATGGGCAGACAGGTGGTTCTTTGCAGCCCTAAAAGACATGGGGAACTTGTCTTAAAATGATAAGCATAGCTCATAGCTTTGTTAACATTCCTTTACAAAAGCTTTTAGGTAAGGACCTGCATAAAGATTTAAGATTTTATTTGTATGTGTTTTGTGTTTGACTTTCTTGTGGGCCAGCTGTAGAAACAGCGTTGAAGATTCGAACACTTTTAAATAATACAGATGTTAAGATGATTTAGCATATTTAGATCTTGCAAGGAAAAAAGAGTTTAACTGGAGAGGTAAAGTTCAGATCCCTAATGCACTAAATCCCTAATGATCTAAAATCTCACTCTTAAATGATAGATTATCAAAGGGTTGAATCAAAGCTAGCTAAATTTTCCCTCTTCAGTATTTTTGGGATTATATTCTGCTCTGTTCATTTTTGTTTTCCCCAGGGGAGTTATCTGTCCTTCTGCTGCTTCAGCTAAATATTTCCACCAAGCTGTTTTCTCACTGTGGTAATAATAGAAGGCACTACCATTTTCACTTTGTCCAAAATACGCCCTCTTGGCTGTGAATTCCCATCCTTGGGCCCTCCTGTGCATCCCCTTCAAGTGTTGTAAGAGAGCCTCACTTCCTGGGGTGTTGCAGTCCCAGAAAAGTATGTGCTGGCAGCTTTTCCAATAGTCAGAAAAAAAAAATCTAGCCACAGTTTGAAGTGTCTGAATTGTTTCTGCCTGGGTATACTGCCTTTCCCTTGTTCCTGTGGATCATGTATCTGTGCTGCATATTTACAAAGAGGAACATAGGAGTGAAAATTACTATGTGTGCAATTACCTGAACACGAGTCAAGACTGTTACAGTACTGATGTTTGCAGGTTTATTATTTGCTGGTTAATTTGGCGAGACAGACAGGTGACATCATGATTTGACAGCAATTTCACCACTTGACAGAATACCAAATCTTTGGAAGAGATAAGTCTTGTTCTCTTGCACAAATTATTTTTTTGACTACAAATATGAAAACTCAGTCAATACCAGGGAATACCAATGAATTATCATCTTCCCTCTTGGGGAGTCAAAGGGGAAAAAAATTTTAACAAATAACATGGTTTGCCACTAGTAGCAATGATTCTAGGTGAAAGCAAGCTGGCTATTAAGTGTTTCTGTCTCAAAATTTAACACTTCGTGTTGACATTTCAGTATATAAAGTCCCCAGATTTTTACTGATGTACAAATACATTCATCCACTCTTTACTTTCTAAGATATGCCTTGGCTTTAGCATAAGTTCTTTGACTGATCATCTGATTCAAACCCTATAGGTTCATATAGATGTTGTTTCCAGTTTTTACAGAGAATTAGAGCAGCACGCTTTCAGTTCGGACTTGGCACTGAGATCGCCTCAAATAGTCATTAATTACATTGGAATCAGAAGTTAGAATTAATCCACAGTCATTAACACTGGCTGACTGTGTGGCCTTGTCAGAACGCCTGGGCTCCTCATGAGTTGGAAATCTACTTCCCAACTTTAGAGGACAGGACATACTCCTTGTCTTTGGAGCCATTGTCAGGATAAATTCAATGTAAGGAAAAATATTGCTTTTAATTAAGCTTATAATTCTTTCACCTAAAACTCTGAGCATTGAAAAATATCTAATAAGATGTATAGCATAAAACACAGAAGAAATACTAATAATGAACCAGATCATAACTGTTTCAAACCTATTTTTATAATTTTATTTTTCCTGAAGGTGCTATTTATTTTTCTGTTCTAATTCATATTTTGTAAAGTCTTAAGAAAAAATTCTTAAATTGCTAACAATCATCTCTTAGCATCACATGACAACAGTGAGACAGAGAAATCAGGATTCTGCTCTCATTAACCTAAGGAGAAATTCCAAGGTGCTATCTGTTGACATCCTGCTGGTACCAATGCAGGTGTTACAGTGTGAGTATTCCACATCAAAATGGGACTTCTTTAACAGCTGCAAATGTGAAAAGCAAGGTTTGCCTTTCCTTGACTCATTTATAATAGAAGGAAAAGGAACTGTTTAACAGAAGATAAAATAGAAGCAGTGATGTCCCTTTGGTGCAAGTTATTAAATATCAGGTGAGATGATCAGGTGGCCTTGGGAGAAATTTTCCTGCTTTAAAAAAATTATTTTATTTTCTTCTTTTGCTCATTACTGCACAGACAACTGTTAAGAAAAGCTTTAAGACAGGAGTTTCTGTTTCTTCTGTCATGTTTAATTGAGCTGAGTCTCCACCCAGCTCTACTACACACATAGACCAGCAGAAGCAATTGTCACTTAGTCCTGAAGACAAGATAAGAATGGTGATGGCATTTTTGGTCTACCAGGAAATGGCACAATAGACTGTAGAATTTCACCATTGTGAAGAGTTAAATAATGGCTAAAATAACAGGAAAAATATTGAAAGTGTGTTTGTTAATAGCAACTGTATGAAGAAAATCAATTAGTGAACTAATCCATCGAAATGAGAAATTCCATAATAATGTATGTAGGAAAAAGTATTTAGACATATTGAGACCATTATCAAGTTATTTAATACTCTGAAAACTTTCAGCACATTTTATTATAGTCAGTGTTGCTTGAGTCAGTGCTGCTTCTGGCTTACAATATTCTTAGCAAGCTGAAATTTGTCTTGTTTTCATTATATTTATGCCATGGTAAAAAAAAAAAATTAATCTGTGATGATGCAGAGACTTTCTGTGACTGTCAAAAGGAGGACACAGAAATTCCTTTCTATCAGGAGCTCTTTCCCCAGAAATAGAGGATCAATCACAAATTTTATTTCATTGCCCAGAAGACAGCCAAGAAAGGCTGTGCCTTTCAGCTGAATGTTAAAAGCATAAAACTAGAGAGATTTTTAGAGCTCACAACCTGAGGAGAAGGCAAAGCAGAGGGTTGGATATGGAGCTGGGCAATGTCCCAGGGAAGAGTGGAGCCAGCTGAACTGTGTGTGGGGCAGAGCTCTCAGCATTAGCTGTCTCTCATCATTCCAAGACCTCCATTGGTCCTTAATTAGGAACTCCCTGCTGCTAATGGGACACATGACTCTAATTTTGAGCCATCACTTAGGCCTTTTTTTAAGCTTCAGTAATATTATATTATTCACAATATAAAGAAGTGAGCATCAAATGGAAGGACAGGGGAGAATTGGCTACTTTAAACACTCTTAAATAGAAATTAGTTTTGTAGCAAAGAGTTCAAATTCATTGCATTAACAAGTAAAAAAAAAATTGTTTGCATGCCAGTTAAAGCTGATACAGGGGTACTGATTCTTCTTTGTTTGACTTGGAGGTGCCCAAAAGATGCAAACCACTTCATCAGATTTTGTCAGTGTTTCACGCAGTGGTCAGGAATTTTCCATTTTCCACTAATCTCAATAAACACTGCTAGTTATAAGCCCCAACTTTGTTACTATTTTATCAAAAGCTAACAATATTTATTTTCAAAGTTATGTTAAGGAAAACAAATTGAGAGATATAAACCATATTTTTTTTCTATTCTAGAAGTAGTTCTCTTAAAACAAAATGTGACTTGATTAAATTGCTGCATAAACAATTCCCACAGTGATTTTTGCAGTTAATTTCTTTTCTTGAGTAGATGACTGCAAATAGTGCAAACAGATATTTTTGGGGCTTGGCGGTTTTTTGTGGCGTTTTACCTTTTTTTATAACTGTAATACAATTCTTCTATTGCATGAAGGCTAGGAACAAAATTTCAGAATCAGAATTGCATTTAATGAGCACATACATCAATCTACTGGATTTCAAAGTCCTCTTGCTGCTGCATGGGCCACAGTGCTAAAATAAAGGACTGTCACTAAACTTGAGAGCTTAAGTCATTGCCCGCAACAGATATTTTATATCACTAAATTGTAAAAAAAAATAAATATTAGAAGAAAGTGGTTTTTCTCAATTTTTCATTCTGTGCACAAAAGTAGTATTGGAAAATCTGAATTTATTGCTTGCCTCACACTTCAGAAGAAAGGCTGAAAAACTCCTATGAGTAGCCTAAGGACCTCTATTCTCAGAGGATTTTATTAAGACTTCCAAACATGGCTTTACATTGAATCTCTTTCATGTAGATGGAGCAATCCTCAGAGGATCTCAATTGTGTTTAGGATTTATAAACTATACCTTCAACAATGAAAATGTTTGTATTTAAGGAACTGAGAGTGTAAAACACTTGGACAATAGTTTCCCAAAGTCTGCATATGCAGACTTACAATAGAGAATATATTTTTCTCATTTATAAACATCTGGAGAAACTGGTATGCTGTCTAGATCCCACAGCAAATTAGGGTCTGATTTTTAATTAAGTTTGGCATGCATCAGAGGAGTACATATGTTCAGCACATGTTTTTACCTTATGCATCTTTTGCTCCATTACCTATGTATTGTTCAAAATTAGTTCTACTGCTGAATACAAACTGTCCAATTTACTTTACTTGAAAAAATTCACAAAATGGAAAATAATCCACAGGTTTGACAAAATGGAGCCATGGGGTTTTTTTTGTTTGTTTGTTTTTGTTTTTTTTTTAAAGAATATCCTTGGACTGGGAAAAAAAAAATTGCTGAACTTGTAAAATTATTAGAATTATTTGCCAAACTGCCTGCATTTTCCAGATTTCAAAACTTCATAGTTGATCTTTGAGATCACCAAAAAGGTGTTAATTTCTACCTAGCATTTGAGGATGAATACAGCTCTTCTCCAGTGAAACTGGAATAATTTTACTCTTTCTAAGTAGCAACAAATAAATCATGTTTTCATATAGTTATGAAGTGGGAAGGAAACCATGAAGCTTGTCAGCTTTGAGAATTGTAGCTGTAGGTACAATTAGAGTGATATTTTCTGCAGGACAACTTTTGGAAATGAGTTTCATGATCTTGAGTGGCAAAATGTTGTGGATTCATTGCATGTTCTTACAACTAAAGTTTCTGCTGCACAACTCCTGACCTGCTTCTGCTCCCAGCTGCAGGACAGGACATCCCTGAGGATTGCACCAAGGCAGATGGGACAACGTTTCCAGGACTGCTAAATATGGCATAGTTCCAGGAGTAAATGCTGGTTTGTCTGTAGCTACACGAGCCCCTGAAAGGCAGAACTGGAGCAGTTATGGGATATGTGAGCAGTCTCTGCCATTAGCACTCACAAATTGAAACTGAGATGTTGAAGACAAGCACCCTCTGGCACCTTTCACTTCAAATATGTGGTCTGGCAATAGGCTCATTAGAAACAAGATTTAAGCAGGAAAGAAAGTACAAAGTAATTTGTCTACTTAGGCCTCTCAGAAGAGTGCCTCATGAGCAAAGGTGAGGACAGTTTTCCAGGGTTGCTGTGGACATGAGGTAGTCCCAAAAGTAGATTCTTTTTTTTTATTTTTTGCCCTCCTCAGCCTTGCTAGCCTTAACCAGGAGTCTACACTCACAGCACAGCTGTGTTTGATAGCTGGAGAATCCTCCCTTACAGAGAACAGCCTCTTTTACCTGCTTATAATGCTTGTCCACTCAAGCCCCAGAGAAAGTGAAAACAGAGAATTTTGTGGATTCTCAGCCACAATCACATCCCATAATCTAAACTGGTAGTTCCTTCTTTCTAGAGAAAAAAAAAAACCAAGGAGACACCTCATAACTTCATGTTTTTGGTTGGCACTGCACAAACATAAAACTGGTCAGCATTTAAAGGTACACATCCTGTATGCTTTTGTGGTTCCAAAGTTTGTGGTTTTGAAAAAAAGGATAAAGTAGCTGTGCAGTTCTTTCAAAATTCATGCATTTAATATTATTATGATGACAAAGATTTAATAGGCTTTATTTTACCTTATGTTTCATTCATGAGCTACTATATGTATTTAATTTATAGAGTATGTAAGAGAAGTGTTCTCAAGACATGCCACATTTTGAGTAAATACTCATATAGTCAGAGAAGGGGGAGTTTGCTGCCTTTATTTTTTCTTTTCCTTTTTTCTTTCTTTTCCACTTTGTAGATTTTTTGAGTCTTTAATGAATGCTGAAAATTCCTAACTCACAAGACTGTTGTGAGGATTAATTAATGAATGTTTGTAAGATGCTTTGAAGATGAAAGGTGTGATGTAAATGCTAATTATTTATTATTACTATCTTCCTAGTCTTGGACAAATTTGGTTGATGTGGAAGTGAGTGATTGATCTTGCTAAACAGAGGTATGCACAGTGGAGAAGTATCTTTCCAAGATTCCCATTAATAATTCTCCCTATGAGTCTCATCTCTGAATCTCTCCATCTATCCTAACCCACTGCCTCTGCAAGGCTTTGACAGCGCCCTTCAGACTAAATTGCTACTCTACTGCAATCTCTGGGCCTGATCCAACAACCCATGCAATCAGACATTTTTCCATCACTTTCAGGGAACTGGGCAAAAGGTCAAAAACAGTCTTTTATGCAGTAGTTTGGAAAACAACTAAACGACAAAAGCCTGTTTCCTGAAAACTGCCCATGCTTGCTCTCTGCATGATTAGCTTGATACATGCTGTCAGGTTTTGTCAGTCGTGTCAGATCGTATTCATATCATACAGTTTCCTTTGTGCACAATAATATGATTCCTTGCAGTTCTGTTCAGCTGTGAATCTGTAGCTGTTCACTGCATTAAGTGCAACTTTAGCATCAGTGTACTATATCACACTGGGCAAGACATTTTGGTGTTCAGGGCATGAGAACTCTTTGGTTTCCCCTCCAAGAGCACAGCGAAAAGTCATCTTTGCAGGATGAAGGATCTCAGCTCCCACTGCCTTCACAATTTAGCAGAAGCTGCAAGCTGCAGCCTGCTACCTCTTACATGCTCCTCTTTGCCTGTTGTGTTTCAGAAATGTCTTTGTACTGGAAACTGCTCCCTTCAGCCTTCTCATTGTGAGGATGCACTGTGGGTAGTCACCAGCATAATGACCATAAAATCAGAGGTTTGCTTCGAATTGAGCTCTCTTTGGCTTTACAGACCATTCCAGCACAGAAAAAGGTATTAGCACATCTAATTGAGGATACAATTTCTTAAAAAGAGTCAATAGATATATGGCAGCATTTGTCAGCTATGGCAGAATATCAAACTATTAAGGAAGAGGAAACATGTAGCAGCTTTTTGCATACAAGTGACCATTTACATCTGTATGTACTGTCTGTGTGCTGCAGACAGGTATCGAGCAGGAGGTAACAGATTCAGACAGGCAAGAGTAAAGCTAGGACAGCTGGGACTGGAACAGAACCTGTGTTATTCTTGGCAATGGCACTTATCCAAGGACTGTGATACATTCTTTATCTCTTGGCATTTTAAAAGGCAGCTTAGATGCTCTGTGTGTTCATTCAAATGAAAAGGTGAATCCCAGGCATTCCTATAGGTGATGTGAAACGAGGAGTCAGGCTCCTTTCACCATCAAAGCGTCCAGGAGTGCATACAGTGAAGAGTAATGCACTGGGTCCATTTATTACTTGTGATGTCTATCAGGCAGAGGCAACAGGAGCAGGACCAATAAATACCAGTACTCATGGACTGTCACAACAGATCTGGCCATTAAAAACTGAGGTAAAGGAAATCCTTTCTGTGGCAGTTTGTGAATTGGCTCAGCTATGAACCAAAGTTGCTCTCCTCCCAGTTTGGCATGGATTACCTAACTCTGTTGTGTAAGAGAATAAGACTATGACCTAACAAAACAAAACAAAATAAAACAAAACTCCAAAAAAACAAAACAAAAAAAAATTCAAAAAAACCCCAACACCTCCCCCCCAAAAAAAANACAAACAACCCCAAAACAAATAAATAAATAAACAAACAAACAAAAAACCCAACAGAGAAACTGTCGTGCACCTACAGGTATATTACATCTACCTAGAACTGCACTAGCACTCTGGGAAGCATAGAATGTGTAGGCCCAGAGCAGTCCCCAAAGCAAATTTGGGTTTTTTTGTTGGTGACTCCCAAATGTCACAGTAAAGCTTTCGGTATGTTCTAGAGCTTTTGTTCTCAGACTGTGGAGTGTTAACAACTAAAAATCAGGCAGTAAAGGTGCTTTGTGCTTTTACAGTAGGTGTTCTCTCAAGAGAAAGGTTTTCATTTACAGATTTTGTTGGACTCTTTGTATACCTGTTGTGACCTGTGGGACTTTTACATCATCAGACCAGGAAGTAATGCAATTATTTTCCATTAGTTTTATGTTGCTTATTTGCCTTTGATGCTTCTGTCATTAGAGATGTGTAACTAGGTCACATTGAACAACTGAGATGTTTTAAAATAATGTGCAACGAATATGTTGATAATACAGATACTGCACTTAGGGAAGGTATTACACAGCCATGAAGTTTCTTGAAATCTCACATGTATCTCAGTGAAGGCCTAAGTGCTGAAATGCAGGTTGAAGGCACTTAAAGCTCCTCTATGTCTCCACAGAACTGGCCCATAATTTACAAGAACATTGCACAGTAAATTAGGATTAGCATCCTTGGGAGTTTCCTTTAGCCTGTTGCTACTCTACAGTTGAGTACCCTCTAAGAACAGATACAAAAGAGCTGCTCACAGGGTCTCCAAATTTGCAGTAGCCACTGTCACTGCTAGGTTGCCCTTGCTGCATATTACATTTTAAATGCAGCATTTTTTTTTCATCTGTTCAGAAAGATTGCTGTCTGCCATTAATAGAAATACCAATGGTGTTGTTAGACAAGTTTTTCCTCAAGCATTACATGTCACAACTATATTTTCAGTTTAAAGATATGACAACTGAAGGAAATAAGACTGCAAGGACTAAATAGTTTGTCTTCAGTGCTCTTTAACCTAATAAAGGTATTATTCTGAAGTGCTGAGGAGCCACATGAATCTCAAAGTTTGAGCTTCTGTGTGGTCAGTGTTGAATTACTACTAATCTGGAAAAGATTGACTACTGATGACAGGTTTAGTAGGATAGACCGAAGTAGTCCTTCAGACCACAGTAGCTGTGCTTTTCTAATCTAGCAACAGTTTTTCAATAAAATAAAAGTACTTTCTGAGACTTAGTCAATACAATTACTGAAACAGTTAGAAGTCCCAGTAAAGACATTACAAGATGCTTTAAAGGAAAGCTATAATACACCAGAAGCAATATTGTGCTGCAGACTAAAAGCCACTTTCAAGGTACGCACATGGGCATGCTGTGCAGGGGAGAGGCTCTATGTGGGAGGAGTGTGGAGGAATGGAAAAATAAAAACTCAAAGAGGCATGTGCAAAAAAGGACTGTTTCCAGTTTTGTATAAGCATGCATCTAATTCACCTCAGAGGCTGAAAGCCTGAAAAACAGTCTCTAAATCTTCAGCAGAACAGCTGGGCTAGAGATGGGTGGACACAGCCACTCGGAATCAGTCCTGCATTTACTAATTTATTGCTACCTGCAACAGGTTTATTGCATATTACTTTTCCCAGAAGGTAAATTATAAAGGCAAAGCACATAGGACATGGCAACTGTATGTGGAGAAGTGTCAGTATATTTTATTGCATCGCTGGCAAATCTTCTGGCAAATCCAACTTGTGTTTATTCAGGTTGTGTCATACGTGGGTTTGGATGATGGATAGATTCTCCCACAGGCTCCTACAGAAAACAAGCAAAATACTCCACTAAATATGGAACTGAATTTTACAGGGATTAAATGAATAAAAGGCACAAGGTGAAATTTCCCATCTCCTGATTTAATACTACAGAATGAGCTCATCAAATCAGTATTTTTCTCCAGTGTTTGGATGGCTTTATCCCACGTACTGTGGATAAGTACTCAATACAGGACAAATGAAGGTACAAAGAGATATAGGGCATGAGTTTACATCTTTCATATGCATTATAGCATACACTTGAGGGAAAAATGCAAAGGTTGTGATAATAACTGGAAAAAATCAAAAGACTGTAGCCCTTCTATGGCCCTTCTAGCCCTATTGGACTATGAGCTATAAGTTTATATGTTAATTCCAGCACTTATATTAATAGGCAGCACTGTTCCATAACATACTGTCCTGTCCAACCTCCCTGATATCCAAAGTAAAAGCATTTCTTGAGGAAGCAGGCAGATTTCATGGAATAATATTAATCTCATGTTTTCTTCTGACTGCTTTCTGTCATGTTTTTGCCCTTCATATCTGTTTCTATTCTGTAACCATGTGACTCATCAATGACTATTCTGTTCTGTATTTTAAGATGATAGTCAGCTATATACCACAGAGAAGTTCTCTCATACAAACAGAAGATTAAAATGAAATACAGAAAAGAGAAAATACCAGTTTGATCCAAGAACACTTCTTTAGTTAGCTCTTTCACTCTGAGCTGTATTCAGAAAGGAACTCACAGCTGATAACAAACAACCACCCAAAAATAATAATTTTATTTTTGACTTGAAGTAGTATGTTTCCAGAAGCATTCACAAGTTTTTCTTACAGTCATCACAGAAATAACTCCTGGGCAAGTTCCCATATAGTAAATTATGTCCAACAAGGATTTTGATGGAGGTCCCTCCAGGGGCAAGAGGGACTTTTTTTTTTTAAAGAATGTTTAGTTGACTCTTTTCTCACAGGGATCTATTTTAGGCAGAAGCTAAATGTAAAATTTTCTTGATTGCTTTTTTCTTTACAAGATTTATCTCCTAGACTAATGTTAACATATCTTGCTTATATATTTTGATTGAAGAAATTAAAACATCTGATCTATTCCTGTTTCTGCTGATGGAAACAAGGAAAGCCTCATTCATGTGAAGCTAAACGTGGTTATGTATTGATGTTAAACATATTATGTTACTTTTGTCAGGAGTACATTATGGATTTATATTACGGGTAAATTTAAACTGTTCATATAGCTTTGAACCGACTTCAGTGATTGCTTACAGTTGTGTTTAACACAAACAGTCACTCTGTGCATTTTGCCAAAATCTGCATATTTTCTCTGTGCTTTGGCAGTGCCTACAATTGAAAATATGTATTGTATATTTTCATATGAAAGTTATTCTTCTTTTCACCAAAAGCCCGCTGTAAAGACAGTTTTAATAACATTTCACACACAGCAAGAAAATTTAAGAACAGTAGCCATTATTTGTGTCTGCCATTAACAGTATTACAGCATTTTTAGGTTCACAGAACTGTGAACCTAAAACTTATGACAAAACTGAGATTCAATCCAATGTTGGTGACATTAAACCATTACATGTAAATGGGGCATCTTTTATTCTGAAAAAATTTCCAATGAACAGAGCAGTCTCTTCCCAGGCCAAAGAAGGAGAGAGCACCAAGTTCGGCACAAGTACACAGAGTGCCTTAAAGGGAGGTGTCTGGAAACTGCGTCTGCAGGTGCTTTGGGAGAAGTAAATACTCCAGCCAGTAAGTGTGTGGCATCCTTCTCATTGCTCATAAAATGATGAGATTTATATGATTTTATAACCCCAGGCACACACAGTATTTTTAATACCATATTTCTTGAAGTATTTTCCTTTATATTTTCATGGAATCTGTTTCCTTATTTTCACCCTGTGATATTTTTCACCCTGACTTATTTAAAATCCCTTTTAAATATGTCACCCTATCCCTTTATTTGCTTTATGGCAGACAGTGTGCTTGATCAACTTGCACCAAAGTTAAAACTTCTATTTGCACTTTTAAGAAGATCCTTGGACTAGGGGCTTCAGATGAGGGGTTTTCTTTTGTTTTTTCCAGGCTTTTGCAATACTGCAAACAATTTATAAACCTTCTAAGGTTTTGTGGCAGTCAGATATTGCTCTGTTTTTAAATACTTTTGCTGTTTTTGTCACTATGGGAAAAAAATGTTAAAAAAAATCATAGGAGGCATCTCACTATAAAAAAGAGAAAAGCTGAAACAAAGTAAAAGCCAAGTACTCTCCAATGGATAATGCAGAGAAAATGTTTCTCTGTAATTATTGTGATATAAATCATGCTTGGGAAAATGAAAGACAAAACCAAAATAAACAGAAAAAATATTGGTTTAGTTGGTATCCCTTGAAGTTACTTTATTACAAAGAAATCTTAACCATCTGAACCCTGGGAAGGACCCTGGGAATTTGCAATTTGGACTCAAGCTTTCAGAAACTGCAGAGATCCACTGAAAAACAGGGACCATCCAAACACAGTTCATACAATCAATTTCTTCTTTCAATAAGCCAGATGGTGACAATATTTAATGATAATGACAATAATAATGGTAATAATGATAATTATGATAATGATATTGATGATGATGATATTTATGATGATGTTGATAACAATAACAACAACAACAACAACAACAACAACAACAACAACAACAACAATAATAATAATAATAATAATAATAATAATAATAATAATCTGATCCAAGGTTCTCATTAAAAGTTTAGGGAAACTATTCCAAAGAGCCCAACTCTGTAGTTCTTGACCTGGGTGAGAATCTAGAGTTTGCTCTTGGAGCCGAGGTCACACCCAATAATGTGTTACAGATGAAAATCTCTCTGTCCACTTATAAAAAACCAATCAGTCAATTTTTTTGCATTGTTGTCACCTATAATGGCACTTCAAATTGGAACAATAAACCTATAAAGGACTGGAGCATTTAATATCTGATTTGAATAATTTTATAGATATTTCTAATCTTCTAAAATTGTGTCCAACTGATATTTACTTTTAAAGACATATTTCAATAATGACATTTAGTCTTTAGTCTCAATTTCCTACCAAAATGGTAGCAGTAAATGCATGTTTTACCTTTTGCTCTTTTGTTAGCATAAGGCCAAGATGCCTTGAGCATTAACAGCGAGCTGTCCCTTGAAATAAGTAGTAAGATCATATCTTTTTAATGTAGAACTACTTCACACTTGGTTCAGTGATTTCCCAGCTGGAAGAACACACCCTAAAATTTGAAATGACTCTGTAATGTCACTGTTGTTCTAATGATACCACAAAGCTCCTCAGAAATATCACTTGCGATGCAGTTCTGCTAAGGAGCAGTGTAATTCTGTAGGCCACGGAGCAGTGCAGACTCATTTTCATGCTATGTGTGTCTGAATCTTTTCCCCATGTGACTGTGTGGGTGTCCTATAAAAGAGGAACTCTACAGTGTGTTATGGCATACTAGAGATATGAATGATATGAAGAGGAGTTCTTAAAATAAGTTGTCTGCTTTCTAAAGTACCCAATATGACTATTGATAACATGTGCAAGCTATGAGTAAAGCAATGTAAATTCTATTCAGCTAACTCTTTTATTTTTTAACTTAACACTTAATTGCAATTTTATTTTTTTAAATTAAAATGTACATCCTTATCATACAAAGCGTTAATTAAATCACTGTGTATTTCAAAAGTTTCCAGACTTCATGAAGAGGTCAGGCTTTGGTTAGAAGCTCCCGTTCCCCTGAGTTTAGAGATCACAGCAGGTCACCCCACTCAACCACAGCCTCTCATGCAGCAATGAACAGTGTTGCTATTTTCAGTGGATTCTCCCATTTCTCTGTAAGCTGATTGGAGATGAAGCTGGCTTGTAAAATGGTTGCATGTCAGAGATATGAAATAATTAAATAGCAGTGCATACTTTCTGGAAATATCCTCTCCTGATAAATTTAAGTACATTACTTTTAGGCAGATAGCCAAAATAATTTTATAAAGCAAATTCTATTCAAAAAAATAGCCTGTGACAGAGAGCATTAGAATGACTTTGAAAATCATCAATACAGTGACAGTAAAGTTGTATCTGTAATACCAGGAGGAGTAAATCTTACCTATTTCTAAAAATAGGCAGGATACTTTTTAACTCATTAATTTTAACACCTTTTCATCTGCTTTCAGGCTTTCAGGCAAACAGCCAAGTGAGGCAAGAGGCAGCCTTTCATGTATTTATTATAAATCATGGCTTGTTTTCACACAAAAAGATTCATCTAAAGGTGGAATTTAAAGTCAGTTGTGTTACCTTCAATCTCAATATGTGAATCCTCTCATTCAGAATAAGTGATTTTAAACAGAGTAGAAAGGGATTCATGTGGTTTACATACTCATGTTGCTTGGGTTTTATCTTTCCAAATGTTCCTGTGTAAACATTTAGTCTTGGACTGTGTAGGGTCTGAAATAGCTTGGCACAGGCCGCAAAACAACCATGTTTGGAGAGGTGGGAAGGGGTTTAAATTGTGCATATTTCTTGAATAGCCTTGTGGGATCCACTGGTTTCCACTGGTTTTTATGACAGTTTTCACTCCCAAATTTCATTTCATCCCATTTATTGTACGCTATCTGCCTGTAATAAATTTGTAAGAAGGCCCATGTTTGCCCTGCTTTGAAATGACATGCATGTCTTTCATGATGCTAAAATATACTTCTCCCTCCTGGTTTTTCAAATTTTAATAGGAGTGGGATCTTGACAAAAATTTAGTGATTAAATAAAGGCAGTAATATACCTCCTATCACAGCCTTTATGTAAATCACCAGGTAAATCAGATTATTTCTTGTGTGGAGATGCCATCTACGTATTTCTAGCAGATAAGGGTGCTCCTCAGCTCTGAACTTCAGAGCTGACCTGGGGAGGCTGCCTCCAAGGAGAGGGCAGTTATGGTGCAACTGGTAAAATGGTCTTTCAAAAAGTAATTGACTATGGAATTAGACAGCAAGTAACCTCTTTAAGTTTCTGGATGTCAGATAGACAAACGGGGGGTTATTTTTCAAGAGGTAATTCAATGTAGTTTTCAGCTAAGACTAAATAATTCCATTGACACAAAAAAAAATCACAGCAAAGATGCATTTTTTTTGGTGTTAAGTTGTAAGATATTCAAGAGTTTAGCCGTGGACGTGGTCCTACAGCATCTATTTGTCCCTGATGATTATGTGATACATGTTAAAATAAAAGGCAAAAAACAGGTTTTATGCTAAAACGAGGGAAACTCAGCCCCGGCACATTTATCATCATGTAGCACTGAAATTCCCTTATTGTACTGAGGAGATTAGAAAGCAGTTCCTCAAGATTCACATTTAAACAGCCACATAGTGGTTTCTGTTTATTTTTGCAGAGGTTGCAAGGCAAATAAGCATGGTACTCTGGGAAAAGTCTTCAGGGAACCCCATCAGTGGAAGGATGTTACCTGGTCACAGCTGGGCAACTATGAATGTAGAGGGAGTAATTCACTTTCCCTCAATAACAAGAATTAGCTGCTAGAAAAAACCACATTCTTTCAAGCAATCTGGAGGGACTTTCACTTTTCTCTGTCTCAGAGTCTCCAAACCTTACATGAGTACCCCAAGAGGGGTGTAAGTTTCTGTTTCACATGTGAGCTTGAGCAATCCTGGTTTTCTGGGCTGACATACTGTCACCCCAAGCACTGTGCTCTAGTCCCCCAGCCTGAACTGTCTTGAAACCAATTTGAATTGCACTGAAGTAACTTTATAATCTCTGGGGGCATACCTTTAAAACATGCTAAGAGCTGGAAAAGATGCAAACACGCTGACTCTATTCTGACAGAATATTGCGTATCTCAGGCACGATTATGTCTGTGTACCCTCAGTTTACTTTTCACAATTAAAGGTCATTACCTGAAATCAGGCCAGAGAGCATTTGCAGATTTAAAACATAGTACCTATGTAAATTACTCTTAAAATTATTTTCAAGTACACTGAAATCCTAAGCAATGCCTGGTATAAGTGCACTACTTCCTTCTCTCAGCTGAAATGTGGCTCTTCATTGTTGTAAGAAATGAAAGTAAAATTAATGTCACCAGGAGCATGGATTCAAATAAATAATTTGAATGGACCTCCTCTTAGGTTTATTTTGCTCAGTGCTGCTTTTAAGAAACATACTGCCTTTCCCCAAAAACTCTGGGCAGGAAGGTGTATGTGTTTGGGGTGGGACAGACCGGACATTTCCCCAGAAGCGTTTCAGGTGCAGTTTGTCACCTGCGTACTGTACAGCTCAGTGTGTTGGCGGGTGTAGCTGCACCTTCCGCAGGTGAGGCCCTTTGCCTTCCGTGCAAAGGAGTGCTTCCATTGTCCTCCTGAGCACAGGCTTGATTGCTGATGGCTTCAAGGCCAAAGGAACCATAAGTAATCTCACACAGATCCCACTCTGTTAATCATGATACCATATCCCGGCATCAGAACAGGCTCNATTGTCCTCCTGAGCACAGGCTTGATTGCTGATGGCTTCAAGGCCAAAGGAACCATAAGTAATCTCACACAGATCCCACTCTGTTAATCCCGGCATCAGAACAGGCTCAGTACCATCTTAGAAGGACAAAATCAATTTCCAAAAGCATTCCTATTTTAAAAGAACTAGTGATGAGCTGTCTTTTTGAAAAATTCCATTTAAATAATATTGAATTTCAATATTATTGGTGTGAGCGACCAGCCTCACAGCTTCTGCAGAGGTTTCCAAAGCTCTTACTTGATTTCATAATTAATAAGATGAATCTTTACCACACCTGTGCTGGAAAATGTCCTTAAAATATTGTATCAGTAATTTCATGTCTCAATATAATGACTTTCAAAAAAAGACTTAAGTACAAAATCATTTTATGTATTATTTTCCTGACTATGGCGGCATTTCCCTTCTCATATAAAATTAATTTAATTATGCTTAAATTCTTCATGTGCAGAATTTGAATTGTCAATGACATTGACAATGTTGCAATGAATTTTACTTTTTGCAATAATTGAATTATTTGCATCTAATCAAATAATCCTTTCAGTATATGTATATGCATATGTACACTCATATATATACATACACACACACACACACACACACATATATATGTGTGTATAAATTAAAGACTATTTTGCTTCTGTTAGCATTTATTACTGGCTGCTGGTGGTTGACACAACAGGTGGCTATGACATTTTATGTCAGCTTTTTATATTAATAGCCTAGAAAGTCACCGTTCATGTTGAAAAATTTACAGACTTAAAAACAATTGCTATTTCAACCCTAGAGGAGATTCCATGAGTACCCTATATTTAGCAGCCAGCTAATAGAATCAGTGCATCAGTTCATGGCTACAAATAACTGGGAAGGTCAGGTCATGACTTAGTGTTGATCTGGATTCTTTCTGCCAAATGAAATGATCTTATGGCAACACGAAGATGCTGACTGCATAATAAAGCTTTTACCTTCAAATCAAAGTATTGATACTGTGAATGTTAATATTGTCTGTAAAATAAGTATTTTAAAAATGCCACAAAGCATCCAAGTTACTTCATTTCATACAGTTCAGCAGAGACTTTTTAGCTTTCTTTTTCCTCTCTCTTTCATGTGTTTACCAAACTGTTACAAAACATATGCACTATTTTTGAGGAAGAATAACACAAGCCAAGCAGACAGATCTATTCATGATCAGAATGCAATGGCCTTCATTATATTCCAGTTTCCTTATAAGTGACTGATCGAGAGTTAGCAGATGGTGTTTTCTTTCACCCCTTCACCTTCCTCTTATTTAATTACTCCAACTTAGTTTATGTGCTGGCTCTACAGTGCCTCATAAGCATGTATATTTGTAAGATCACTTCTATGGTTGACAAATTCATCAATGCTTAATCCATCCTCACTGAACTTGGATCATGCACTTAAGCTATACATCTAGACCAGTCTGACATCTTAACACTTTATGTTGCTCCTAGAGGTGTTTCTATCAAATGAACAACCCAGCATCCACTTAGGAAGCTGTAGCACCTGTGGAAAATCAGTCTGGTAAATAATGTACTGTGCTGAAGTGTCCTTCCAGGCAGCAACAGCTGCAGTCAGTAGTGGCACTGGGGCCCTGCAGGCTGCCTCACTAGGCTGTCAGGGGTCTCTGCCAGGGCAGTTTTCTCAGGGCTGATACACGGCCAGGCAGGCAGAAGGCTTGCACCTACCATGCTCTGGAGCTGTACAGAGAGAACACTGCCTCTGTCTGACATGGTAATTGGAACACATGCTGTTCATAAAGAACAACAATCCCATTGCTATTCAGATAACAATCCATTCTTCTTCCTCTGTCTCTAATTTTATCCCAACTCCAACCATTACATATCTGATAAGATTTATGGTGGGCCCTGACTCTCATCTAATGATGTTTCCTTCCCTCCAAAGTCAGTTCTCTTTCAAACCCAAATATTTCTCACAACTAGGACCTCATCAGCAACCCCTTCTACCAGGAGTTTGGTTTTGGTTGATTTACATCAAGTTGTGACTTCTGAAAACCCTCTCTGGTCCACAGCCTCATGAAGCACAAGGGGCATCCCAGAGTGGAGAGTCCCCATTAGCAGAAAGCAAACAACACCACTCACTTGTGGTTGAGAAGATTGAGACTGAGAAGTCATGAAGGGCATGGTACAAATAATCCCCTTCAATTTGCTTTTTCTCCCTCAAGAAAGGGAGACTCTTTAGACAGGAACATATACAAATCCTAGGGCTTGCCTGTGCTAGAGACAGAGTCACATCTCACTTCTCCCCTGTCTGCTGCCTCCAGTGCAGTCTGGCCCACCTGGGTGTGCAGCAGTTAAATGAAGAGGTTTTGTCTCCCCAGATTGCTTTAAGTTTACCATTGTATCCATTTAACCCAATTTCCATGGGACCAGAAATTCAGCTAAAAGTCCATTTTAAAACCGTAGCAAACATGTTACTGACATAACTGGTTTTTTGCCATTACTAGGGAGAATTCAGAACTGGCACACCCACAGCACATAAATTCTGCAGAAATGACATTTGGCAAGTGATCTACTAGAGAACATCAAAGACAGAAACTGTGCCTTTGTTTTGAATCAAAATCAAGAGATTATTTTATTTTTGTCTTAGATCTGTTTTAGCACTCGTATATAGTAAAATAAGTGAATTTAGCCATATAGAAACTGCATGAGGATCTAATGGGCCAAAGTTAATACATATGTTTATCTATATGTGGCATGCATTGTTTATATTCACTACAGATGTCCAGCAGATAAATTCTGCTTGTTTCTATTTGAGGTGCAGATTCCTGGAATTAGCCATGTCACTTCATCAGCAATGTTTTAATCCATTCCAGGTATTCTGGAGTTCTGGGGTACTTGAAACCTTATTCTTCTGATTTGCAGCTTAGAAGGTGGAGCATGACATCAGCTTATTTTCCTCTTATGGTTGTGTTAGGCATCTGGGTATTACTAGACAGAAAAAACAGACTTTCATTTTTAAAAATTTCTCCTGACTTCATACTACTTCTGAGTTAAGAGGAGAATTATAGAGATGGTGGTTTAGAAATCAGTATTACAAGGCAAAAATCAATCCCTGTGAGAGCCCCAGATGCTCCAGTAAACTGGCTTTCTGGATTATTTCCACCTCAACAGGGGTATCATGGCCCCGTATCGAACCCGTGATCTGGTTCATCATGGTTAAAGGTGGAGTTTTAGGTTTTTTGGCTGGTTTATTTATGACAGAGTTGCAACAAGCCCTTCGGATAAGCATTTCACACAGTGGGTGTGAGGTTCAGCTCTAAGGACAGCATTACACTGCATTAATCCAATCACTTTAATACCTTTACTCCTACTATCTTACAGCAATGTAGCCGAGAGTGAATCAGGCTGAAGATTTTGAGTATAGGTGATTCTGCTATTTTTATGAGGCCCTGCAGGCTCTAATTCTTTGCACCATGTGGGAGCCTTCCATGAATACAGAGTGCCATCTGTGCTTGGGTCTCATTCCTTAAAGAAACATTTAGCTTTCTATTCATCCTTTCTGCATTCCTGGGGCTGAGCAGTGTGTGAGTGTGTTACCCCTTCCTCCCTTGTGTCACTGGAGTTTATTGATCAGCCTCAGGACTAAAAACACAGCAGAGAGCCCTGCTGTTTCCAGTAGCTGTTGCCTATCTTTTGAAGCAGAGATGAATGTTTGAACCATAATGTATTCTTTCAACACAAGAGTATTAATCTATTGTGAAAAATAAATGCAAGAAATTCTCAAACTGGGAGGCAAAAAGGCATTGGTGCATCAGAAAGCTTGCACACCGAGGCTTTTGCTCCAGCTCTTGCAGCCTGAGCCTCTTGTACCTCTGACTAATTCTCTCCCTGTTCACCACAGGAATACTAATTGCCAGATGAAGCTCTTTGTTCAGCTAATGCCCTAATTGTTGTTTAGAAGAGGAATTGTCTCCGGCAACCATCTATTACTAAGGAAACTTGAGAATTTATTTCTATGTTTGGTCCAAAGAGCTCAGAGTTACAAAATTCCTGAAATTACAAGGCCAGAGTCACCGGTCAAAAAAACCAACCAAACCAAACCAAGGCCCCACAGCCACATTATTTCTGTAGTGAGTTGTTCAAATCCAGATACACAACATTTTACTTTACATCATAGGTAACAACATTCAGTAGTTTTCATCATTCTACTGAAACACCAAAACCACAAGACATCTGGAGCTGCAGTATGAATGAGAATCCACGAAGTTCAGATTTGCGTCACAGTCACATTTGACTCATTACCACTAAACCATGTCAGCTCATAAAAACTACCTGAGAAAAATAAAAAACGCAGAAAAACACAATCTAAGTGTAGGTAAGCTTTTGAACAGAATAGCACTTTGAGTTGCCTATGTTTTAATTTATATCCATCTACTTTAATGAGAAAATTTAAAAGTTCTTTGATGGACATGGCCACATTTTTGCAGCACACAAAGAAGAAGAACAATAAGTTAAACTTCTCACTTCTCCAGATTTTTCAGTGATTTGATTTGTGATATTCCACATAACTCAAGAACCCACAGCAGTATAAACTCACGCTCACACACACACATGCGCATACACACACACAGATACACTTGGGCTAATAAATAAATAAATTTTCAAAAATGTATTAGTTTCTCATGTCTAAAAGTCACATCAGTGTGTAAGAGAGAACAGAATAAAAGTAGCAGAGATATACACCACTACTACCACTGTTGACCTGTCAATTTATGTCAATAAACTCCTGCTCTATTAAATATAAAAATAAATAAAAGTCAAAATACTTAATCACACAAATAATTAAGAATTCAGAGACTTCTTTTGCACCTGAAACTTTCTGGGCATCTTTCGTACCTTATAGAGGACTCTTTAGTGTCTCCTCTGCTGATTGTGATCTTAGACAAAATAGCTACAATGTGTCATCTGTTTATTAAACCTAAAGTGTTCTCATGAAAAGTAGGATTTCTTAAGATTGTTGGTAGCATAAAATAAAACCAGAAAATTATACATATACATATACATATAAATATACATATACATATACATATACATATACATATACATATACATATACATATACATATACACATCCTGCTACTGTATTGGGTAGTACATCTTAGGGCTGGTACATAATAAAAATCCTAGTAATTTATTTAGAGAAATGTTTCTTCTTCTCTGACCTACCAAACATTCGAACATTACACCGATCTGACTTCCTTTCTCTTGACTTTTCAAGGCTTGATAATGCCTTTAACTTTCTTTTTTGTGGTCTGGTTTCTTATGATACCACATAAGCCCTGTGTTCTCATCTCAGATTTGCTCAGTGTGTGACTAAGTTTGTGGCTGTATCACCTTTGCTTCTTAATAACCCAGTGCAAATGCTTCAGACCCTTATTTCCAAACATAAACCTGCAAGCACTCACTGTTCTATGGGAACAAAGGAGGTGGCTGTGGAAGAAACCCTGTAGGGACAGCAATCATTATGTTTGTAATTTCTTGCTGTCCCTGACCAAGAATGTTAGAGAATTTGTTACTTTTAATACTAATTCTGCTCTTTATGAAGTACAAATTACTGATTAATGAACACCAATCTGTTCCAGCTACATCCTACAACCCATATGGTGTATCAAAAACTCATACAAAAAAGTTATTAAAAGAGAGCTACTAAATCATAGTCCAGTGCATGATTAAAGTAGAGGGATTATCTAGAATCTCATGATTTATTACAGTGTTCAAAATGGTTTAAAAAGTGACTAACAAAGATTCAGATGCTTCTTTTGGAGACTGCCTCAATTCCACAAAAATTGTGTTAGCAAATTTCTGCAGATATTTAAAGCAATTATTTCTTCCTTGATAGTAGACAGTGGTGTTGAGTCTAGCAAGAGCAATAGATAAAATCTACAAAAAATTTCTACATAAGGTAAAAATTCCCAGTGCTGAAAATATAACAGATAAGGAGAACGGTGTTTTCTAAAGTTGTCAATAATCATGGGACCATATGAGATCATAGAACCATTGAGTACTGAAATGATTTGGGTTGGAAGAGACTTTAAAAGATGATCTAGTCCCAAACTCTCCTGCCGTGGGCAGGGACACCTTCCACTAGACCAGGTAGCTCAAAGGCACATTCAGCCAGGCCTTGAAGAGGTACTTGCTTTCAGTAATGCAATTCTGTCTCTGACAGCTAAACACCACCTTCTCTTCCCATTTAATGCCTTCTTTCTCAACAATGCCAGGAGCCATGTTATTGAGCAGTCTATGGCAACAGATGTAGTTAAGAGCATTTTCACCTCAGCTATTCAAAAAGGAAGAAGGAAAACAAATTAACTGAGAGCTGTTTGAAGAACTAGAGTAAGCCACTAGGCAGGTATGCAATGAGATAGCTCTCCTGAGCTTGAGGCCATCAGTCCTTGGCTCCTGGTTGTCCAGACTGGGACTGCCGCTTCCCTGTCCTCTGCTTTGCAGATCCCTGGCAAAGAGGCTGGAGCATGCTGAGAGGCAGGTTAGGTGTCATGAACATCCCTAGCTTTTGGACGATGGGGTCCAAATGCAGCATGAACCTGGGTGTAGAAACCCAAAAGCACTCATGGCTTTGTCAGTTTGGACACAGCCTTGATGTTATTGCTATGTGCGTTATAGACCCTTGCCCACATTGCTACACTTGCGTCCTGAAATTTATGGACATGGGATGTTAAAGCACAGACAGAAAAAATCTAACATCAGGTATAACAAAAAGCCAGGGATTTATCCAATAACTAAAACCCCACACAATGGTTACACCAGCTTCCAAAGAATAGGAGCAAATGTGACTATTACCAGAGACTAAATCATTTTTTTCATAAGATATACCTAGAGCAGATTAAACTAGCATGTGAAAGCTACGGAGTATAAAGCTTGTATACATTCAGTCTTGTTCATGCCAAATTCTAATTCCTAAAAAAGAGGAAAGTTAGTGGAAATTCATATCCAATGATTAATGGATATTATAAGATGTGTAAAAAGTAGAGTTTTTGGGGTAGTATTAATTTACCTATGTACTAGGACTTGACTGTTGGTGTTTGGTCTATTTGTTTATTGCAAAGAATAGAGGGTGACTAAATTTAAATGTTTTCCTGTCATTCACAAAGAGCCTTTAAAATCATACATCGTTTTCTCTCTTCCCAGGACTTATTTTATTTTTAAAATTATATAGACGCATACACATATTCCATAATTGTTACTTTTTTCTACAAGATTTGAAAGACCTTCAGGTGGTATATAGATCACGTATGACTCAGCCTTGACAAGGGACATAAGGTACTTATCAAAATTCATCCCTACTATTGTATCTCCTTTTATTTCTGTCCACTACAGCGAAAAGCTTTGTATGCCCTTCCAGTAAAGGACGCAAGGCTGGCTAGCAGTCAGTGTGACAGAAGGAAAGCAGTGCAGCAGAAAATTGGATAACAGGATAAAAAACACAAGGACCACAGGAAGCCCATCAAAACTGCCTCCTCTTGTCAAAAACCAGACAAGTGACAAGTACAAATATAAAGTATTATCCACAATTCAGTATTTCTAATGATATCACAATTACAGTCTTGCTTCCTATAGGCAACCACTTAACTTTTTAGGCTTGACCTTACAATCGCAAACCAAATGTGGTGTGACAAAACAAATCTGTGGAAGAATTGTTTGCAGTCAGACATCTGACTATACAGTCCCAAGCTAACTTTAATTTAGCTATTTTCCCATAGAAAAAAAAAAGTGTTTAAAGAGTACTGCTCAGTCACTATTCTAAAAAACATGTTGACTTAAGACTGGGTACATATTTAGTGATTCCAGATCGTGCATCAGAGTCAGGCAATTTAAATTGTCTGCCAACAGTTCAAGACTGTGGCTAATTCATTACTCACACATCTCCAGTTGGAGTAGTAATTTAAACTCATGTGTGTCATATTAATTGTAATCTTGTTTCAAAGTGACAAGATAAATTTCTCAAGGTACATAATATATTATGGACATAGGTCAAAACAAATGAGTGTCTAAAAGAGATTAACACTAAATACATGCAATATGTCATGTTTGTAAATTAAGAAAGGATAAATTACATTAACATTTAACAGATTGTTCATTATACTTCATCTACGCTTAGGCTTAAAACCACTAACAAGTACTTCTCCTGTATATAAGGTCTCTTTAAACAACTCATACAGAATATATAGTATTGCATGATTGAAATACAGAAGCATCAGTTCCCAGGTCCTACAAAGAACAGAACTCAATGCTACAGAATAAAGAAAACTGGCATCCTGATTGGAGTTTCCCTGATTTATTCTTATTAGTAGCAGAAATGTCAAGGATTTTCTCCAATTTTTTTTCCTTCCTTCCTCTTACAAGATTAAACATGTTGGAGACAAGTGGTTTGAATTAAAAGCAATCTTGGAGCTTTTGCTAACAAGGAAAGCTTTGAGCCGCTTCATCAGTTCTAGCACCTGAGCAATTCACTGTCGCTGTGCTTGCAGAGCTCTGTGTCCTGCATGGACAGCAGCAGTGTGGTGTGGGAGCAGCCAGCCCCAGGACATCACTGCCTCGAGTTCCCTCCACATGCAAACCCTTGGCCAGCTCCAGAAACTCACAGCAATGGCTCTCAAAGTGCTCCTTTGAAATGAAGGGTACAAGGAAATAAATATAACTGCTCCTGTGGCAGAAAAATTGGACCTATCAAAGAGTATTTAGTCATATTTATGTTGTCACAAACATGTTAAAAGGAAAGGATGCATTTCTATATTCACCAGTATTCAGAAATGGGATTTTTAAAATCTGTATGTCTGATATCTGTATCTGATACGTAGATTCGTCATTTTTGATGCTTGAGTAGGAAATATATTAACGAATTGATTCCAAAGAAATCTGGATTAGGAGTCCAATCTCCACAGAATTTATCCGACAAAAAGAGAAACAAAAAAACCTTATCATATCACAGTAAATAGCTATTTCATATACTTGTAACTTTATCTGCACTAAAATTTCTAATTCTGTTACCAGTATTTCTCACCAAAATTTACATAGAGTCCACTTCTTCTACACTTTCTAAAGCAAGTATAACCCTATTGATTCAATGGAATTGTCCACAGAACTAAAAATAAATAAGTAGGAACCCTTAATACAGCTGATATTAAGCAATTTGCTGAAAACAATGAACATTTCAGGTTGAAATCACCGATCATGCTGATTTTATGAGATAAACGGTGGGGGTTTTCCCCTTCTTATGTAAGGATTCAGTTGATAGACTGAATAATAATAAAAGGATTTACTTAATTCCAGATGACATTTTAATTCATTTAATTTTAGTCACTCTGATGATAACGCTGTAACACTCCTTTCAAATAAAGAAAATCTGCTGAGAATTATGTGCTGAATGGAGGCTTTTCCATCTCTAGCTCATGATCTCATATATCTATTTATATCTGCAGAAAACTGCTGTAGCCTCATAGTCTTTAATTACTGCCATTTAAAGTTAATAATTTAAATTTCATTGCTTTGGCCATGTAAATGTCATTCCTTGTCTAAATAAGGTAAGCCATTTAGACATATTGGTTTTGATATGTGTCTCATCTATATTTCATTTCACTGTATTTAATCTCCTCTTAAGGCATCATGATGCTTCTCACCATGCTTTACGCTCCACCCTGACATTTGTCCGTAGGGTAGCTGTGTTGTTAACACAATTCAGGTATCAGTCACTGGTCACTGTCATCTCCTGTTATTTCCAACTCCCTTTCTTTAAAAATCTACCAATTTCCATGGAAATGTACAAATGCTAAGCAGAACCAGAAACAGCTCTGACTGTGGGATAAAGGAATGAACAAACAGAAATACGTGGATAAGTCACATTTCATTGCTAACTACTGCAGATGTCAATGCACATGGTTGAACATCTTTTCTTTGCTAACAGTCCTTGTTTTTACCCAGAGGTAAAAACAGAAGCAAAACTGAAACCTTTGCTGCTGCTGTATCTTCAACGTGGACAACTGGCATTCAATAGAGCGGGCAGTGTTGACAAGGCCAGTGGAAGAGTGGGGTCTCATTCCTCTAGTCTGAAGTCCCTGGGTAACCTGGCTGTGGGGATCGTTCTGATTAGAAATACATTTCCTAATAGTTTTCAGCCTAAATGGTCTTTTGTAGATATATTATTGTCTGCTTTATGGGGAATCTCATTTGGCTTCTACAGGGAAAAGGTCCTCCAGCTCTTTTGGTAGTTTGCAGTTAGGTTACCTCATGCTAATAATATCTGTCAGACTGGGTGATGTTCTCAGAAAAGCTGTGCCTGCATCACTCTTTTCAGCAGGAAATATCAGACTGACAGCACAGAATGACAGAAACATAAGCTGCAAGGTCGGATTTGGAACCAATAATGTGCAAGGCAGAAGAAGGGTCAGTACACATACAAAGGAGACTATGAAATACGGGATGCAGTAATTATAAAATTTCTAGAAGTCAGTACATAGATGAACAGTCTGAAAAAGAGGAAAAATTCGTCCAAAACTTGAGTAATTTTTTTTTCATTGCATTCTTTTCAACTCCTCTTTTGGCTGAACTAAAAATTATGGCATTACTTTTTTGTCATATCAAAACTTATGTATAAATTCAATCTGAAAAAACACCAAACTGTGTGGGGAAAAAAAAAGTGAATTTGTAAAGTTAAATCTCAGCAGAAGTGTTCATATGCCAGGCAGACACATATCCAATACGCTCTCAGGTTATGTTCACCAAGAGAAAATTCTTTCATAAACATATCCTGTGAGTTGATAACTGAGGCAAAACTGTTGAATTACCTCCAATGGTCCATTCCAGCTTGAATTTTTTAATGAGTTCTGATACCAGATTAATTTGTGAAGTGTCCTGAATCACTAAAGCTGCCAAAGAAGCAAATGTGAGCATGAAAACGTGATCCAAATCTCACCCTCCAGGAAGTTTTAGTAGAAATTACAGGAAAATTTACATTTTTTATTGTTTCATTCAGGCTTTTGCAGATTTTTTTCCCATGTTCTCTGGTTAGTAAGATGTGGGGAAGCAAAACTTGCATACATTGTTTTATTACTTAAGAAAACCCAAAGGTTTCATGTAATAAGTAACACTTCAAGGACACAGTTTGATTGATCACGATTGTTGTAAGGACTCTGAAGAAAGGACAACCAAAGTTCACTGCCTTTAATAGCAGAGAAAAATTTTGCACTTTAAAAAAAGAATTTCTGTTTGCAATCATCAGTTTTCAGTCATGTGCTTTCCCAAACCTGCTGAAATAAATGGAGACTGTATATTCTATTTAAATGGGCAGAGAGCACAGGTCAGGGACACTTTTTGCAGCTATAATCATGACATATGCAACAATGGTTTTTTCCCCCAAGAAATTCTTAGTTCTTGATGTTTTGAAGGCAGTGAAGCCATTTCTCTTGCTTGTTGGTTTTAGGAGAATTTTGAACTACACTGAGCAGATGCTAAAACAGATGGACACTGTCTTCTAGAAAAGTGGGAAAAATATCTGATTAGAAAATGTCATGCTATTGTTTCTTCTTAATGTTTCCAGCTGGATAAGCTATGAAAGGACTTTTCTTTATGTCATAATTGAAAGAAAGCATAAATGCTGAAATGCTGACACTACCTTAGTCAATATTACATAGGCAGCGAGGTCCTGGCCCTGCTCCACCACTCCATTTTTAAAGAGCGATCTCATGCTGGGTAGCCCCGGTCTCTGTTTTCCCCTGGGGAAGAGCATTTGAGGATGAGAATCACAGCGGACTGTAGCTGGGGTCAGAGAAATCTCAAGTGGGCAGGAAGCCCTACAGAGACCGCACACCCTGCTCTGACGGGGGATAGTGGCAGCAACCTGTCAGGCTGACACCTTTGGGGTGTTTTACACTTTTCACCTGGGATACATGAGTTTGTGGGAACCCACCAGGACTGGGAGAGGGAAAAAAGAAGACGTGTTGCTCCTCACCTCTTGAGTCTTTCCTGACTGCTGCTCACCTCTATAAAAGCTTCCCAAAAGATTCCCCATGCCCTCCCTCCTGGCCCTACATCAAACTGCTTGCCATTTTAAATCAGTGCATGAAGCACCTTAGTTTCTTGCATACAGCTGTTTCATCTGTAAATCCAATCTGTTTGAAAGCAAATTTATGTTGGTCACTAGCCTAACTTGTATGATAAGCCAAGAGTCTTCCAGTCCTGGGGTTGCAGGATAGAGATCTGCACATGGAGGGGTTACACCCTGAAAAGCACAAGAGGAAAAAAGAAGAGGTTTGGTCTGATCTTTGCTCCTCTATAAATGACTCATCTCTCCATGTTTTGTCTGTAAATTAGATAATGGGTTCTTCCATAAGCCAGGTGGTTTCTCTCAGGCTGTCCAGTAACACTGGCTGGTGCATCAGCCGATGGAGCATTCTCTGGTCTGCTTCCTTCATCACACCAACTTTCTTTTCTTTTAGTAGCTGTTATTTCTACTGCATTGTATTCCTCTGTGGTTTGATTTTTAAGTCTTTCTTCCAAATAACACGAGAAACAATTGCAAACAGTCAGAATCACAGCCCTATGAATAATTGACTATGTTCTTGATTGCCTGAATTGTAAAAAGATTACTATTAAGACAGGCTGGAATTCCTGTAAATTCAATTTCATGTATAGAAAAAAAACTTCCCTCATGTCTAAATGGAATACTTTGCTTCATATTGATACATTTCAAAAAGCTAACAGGATTATTTATATTTGTTTATACATGGGAATTCAATTTCTATAATAAAAGCTGGTTTGATTGTAGAAACACTGCCTTAAAATTTTGCAGTAAGTTGTTTCAAGATTGGATGGTTTTGGTGTTCTGCTTTGCTTTATTGAAAGCAATCAAAATGAATAAGGAAAACTGAAATTGGCAATTTTGTGTAAAACCATTTCATCTCCTGTTTGAAAGAAGTTTCTTTGTGATGATGGTTTAGAATAAATGTGAAAAATTTGGTTTTGTCTGCAGTTTGTCCTTTGGCAATGCGGACCCACACACATGGGTGGATTCTTCTGATGATCTCTTCTGAGATACCTGACTCTGATCAACTCTGAAACACTGGAGTGTGCTGCCTGGCAGCCTTCTATCTTGTATGATGTGAAGGGTGTGAACTTGTCTAAAGGTGAACTTTCAGTCTGGCAGAAACCTATAGCAATACAGGCTGGGATTTAAACTGCATAAAACCCTGCTGCATGAACTGTTTAACAAAATAAAATTTTTTTAAAAGCCCCCCTTTTTTTGCTACAGTTTGCCAAATCCACTTAAAACAATAGTAAACTGAGAATAAATAGACCACACACAAGAATACTTATCCAACCAAGTTATTACCTTGCAACATGGTCATGTTATGTCATAACAGTGTCATCTGAAGGCTGAGAAGAAGGTCTAGGCCCTTCAGAGTGATGAATTTTTTATGCCAGTGTGCAAACAGATAAAATAAATTAACTGCCATGTTAAGCATATCACACTATTCAATGGAATAAGAGACTACCTTGGAAGTTAGGCCTTTTCCTTCTTACATTTAATTCTGTAGAGAAATAATGAAATAACAATTTCTTTTCCACTGTGATGCCTAGCCACATGTCCTTAATATTTGTCTTGTATGGTAAGTCATATTTTCTATGGTCTTATTCTTACATAAAGATTACATGGAAGAATTACTGCATACCTCCTAACATATTTTTAATGATGCAATAGTCAAGTCTAAATTTTTACACCTCCACTAAGTTAAAAATATTCTTAATATATTTAACCTTATTCTGCTCACCTTTGCTGGGTATTTTCAGGCATATATGCTCTAGGTAAACCCTTAATTTGATTTAAGAATAATACCCATGACCTCGTTCCACTCATTTTGTGCTCCATATAAACTAAGAAGGGGTAGTAGTCTATTGAACAGTTGTTCTAAGAAGCAACAGAAACAGGGAAATCAGCAGCTAATGGATTTCAAAATGCTCATCTTCATCACAGTATATCTGTGTCATTCTGAAGCAGTGCAGCTACCTCTCTTCTTTCTTTCCACATGAAGAGTTTCTTTCATGTGTCAGAAAAAATACCTAGTCAAGAGCCGAGAAGAAACCAGGAATGAACCACTGTGGCTAGCAGTGCACTGGGGCAGCTCTCCCAAGGAAGCATTGACAGCAGCTCAAATGGCATCTGAGCCCCCTCAGCACAGCCCCCAGCACCTCCCACCCCCAGAACGCTTCAGACAGCTGAGGGTTATTTCACGGGGTCTTGAACGGAACCCAAGAGCCCTTCTCAGTGTCACTTGCAACCACAGCACTCCTAACAAAGACCTGATGTTGCTGCATGAACATTTATTGCCCTGCTCCTTACTGGGTGACATAAGCTACCAAGAGTTCTGGCTCCTACCTCTGTGCTATTGAAAAGTTACTCATATCTCCACCTTCTTGCAATCCCTTGAAACTAACATACATGAATCTTTGAGCGCAATTTTGGGCTCTATGGGATCTTTAAAATATAATTACAAAAGGTAAACCAAAATTTATTCAGCTTGTAAAATTTAAGGATGCGATGAATAATTAAAAATGCAAATATGAATTGTCTCAGGAAAAAAAAATCTGAAATAGTACTGTTGAATAATTAGATATTATTAAATGAAATGAGAAAATGTCTAAATTTAATTTTAAAATCCTGAAAAACTTGTTTTGCCAAACATCTAAAGTTCTGTGTTCAACAGAATAGTAGGCAAAAAGTAAAAAGTCAGTGAATTTTAAAATTTTACACTTAATCATTGTGAATATTTGAAGTCTGAAAAAGTAAAAAATATGGGAGTCTTGTTTTTTGTTTTTTGGTTTTTTTTTTTCATTTGTGAATGTTTAGTAGCAAAGCACATTCTCCCTGGCCAGGGCCTTCAGATATATTAAGGAAGTCCTCTGGAATTAGGCATTGGTAAAGACATATGCTCTAAGACAGCAAGGAAGGAAATAAAAGTGAAGTGAAAAGAAAACTGCTTGCCACAGAAAGCCTGCAATGCCAAGTATTGATAAAAACAAGGAAACCTCCCAAGCTGATTCCAAACCTCATCATTTTACTATAGCACTAAGAAGCTATATAGTAAAAAAACACCAACAACAAAAAGAAAGAAACAAACAAAACAATAACAACAACAACAACAACAAAATCAGCACCTTTCATAGCTAGTGATGGTGTGCTAAGAGAAATTATATAAATATTTATACATGTTAGTCATTACTAGAAAATAGATACTTCAATGAGATATATCCCCAGTGGGATATAAAGAGCATCAGATTTAAATGTTCAAATATTATGTTTTGCATTAAAAATCAACAAAAAGCAAAAATACATCAGTTCTATCCCAGAATAAAAGACATTTGATTTTTCAAGTCCCAGCATCAACTTTATCATGAAAGTTTACCTGGATCCATACTTGAAGAAATTCTAAAATGCATGTGAGTGGTACATAGCAGGATCACGTTTTTGATGAAGTTTTAATAAAAAGGAAGATATTTGCTAGAGAATAAAAACGTGACAAGGAAGAAAAAGGGAGAGGCAAACACACATCCTTAGCAAAAGGAAAGGCTCTAATCCTCATTCCTTGTAGTACCTAATCACAAGAACTATTGCTGTGTCTTTGTAAAAGTCTGAAAGTCCTCAAGTGTTTTAAAAGCTGGGAATGTCACCATGAGGAGTATCAGAGTGTGCACCCTATAGATAGATCTCATTATTTGATGCAAAAATTAAAAAACAAACCAAACCAACCAACCAAACAAACCAAAAAAACCCAGCTCTGCTGTTTCATCAAACCAGGACAGGCTCTATATGCCATTCTTTGCATCATCACAGGAAGCTTAAGAAGCTTTGAAGTAAAATAGACAGAGACCCACAAGTTCATTAATTAATGTTTACTCATGCAAACTGGCATTTAAAAGAAAAACAGTGTTACTAGGGGGTGTAGAGAGGTGGGTTGGCACAATTTGCATTGTGCAAAATCCGCACTTAGAATCAGTGATTTAGTTGTACTGCAGCAAATGAGTCCCAGAGGCTAAAGTACACTGTGACAGTAGAAAGCATGGTAACCTTTGTTAAGGGCTAAAATGAATTTTTTGTAATCTGGTAAATACTTCCAGCTATTATCTTTAATATTTTAATTGTTATGTCACTGAAAGCGCTCACAGCTTCACAAGTTGCTTAGCTTAGAGAAATCCGAGCTGTGGGGTTTGATTAGTAGAAAATTAGCTTTTATAAAAATCCTGTTTTATTACATGGAACCTATTTTGCTGGAACAAACAAAGGATGTCAAATGTCGTCGGTGAAGAAGATTTTAAGCTTTGTCTGAGACAAATTTTTCCGAGCAGGAATAGCTGGCTTTAGCATTTCATTTGTGCCAGTGTAGTTAGTGTCTGTTCCAATTTGGACGGAAAGTGCCTTTCCCAAATGTTTAGCAGATGGAAGGGTGGTGAGTAGTCACAAGAAACAGGTTATTTCTATTACAATAAATTGCTTGAAAAGCCAGGTATTCCTCCACTGCCACTGTCAGATGTCATTATAGCACAGAGTGTCCGTGAATCGGGTAAACTACGGTCAACACAAGAGCAAGGTCTCGGCCCGGCTCTCTACCCAGTGCTGCTTTCCAAATGAGCGAGCTCATTGCTCAAGGCCACAGTTACATTCTGAGGAGCTTTCCTGGCCCATTCAGCCATCCATTCAAAGCAGGGTAAAGCTCATGGAGTGGAACGGGAGACCTTGGCCACTCTATGGACTTTATGCCTAGGCCTCTCTGTATTTCACTGCTACTTAAAATATTTCTTGTATGAAGGAAATATTTCATAGTACTTCTGCCACTGCTTTCACTATTAAACATAAAAGGTTCAAATGGGAAAATAACAGAATTAGTATCTCTTTCTTTTCCATACAGCTACTTGTAATTGTCTCAGTATGAGGGCTGCCAGACACTTTGACTCATGCAGTCAGAAGTAATATATCAGTGTAAAAATACAAGATAACTGAGACAGCAGGAAGTGTTCCAGAAAAGCAGTCTGATCTTCACACAGTTTCTTTTCTGCTTTCTTCTACTTGGCATGCTGTATTTTGCAGCTCATTAGTTATCATATGTTCACTTTGCTCTCTGATTCTCATGATAAATACCTCTGGTAAAGAAGACCACAACTCAGGGTATCTGCCTCCCCATTTTAGGTGCACTGAGTAAACTACTTTTAATTTCATCATCCTTAGTTCCAGACTGAAGTTGTGGTTTTGGGATTCTCATCTTATACTTAGTGTGCTGTTGCTTACTTAAGAAAACAACAAACCAATAGATAGCAATAATGCAATCAGTTTAACCTGATTGGGTCTTTCTTGGATCTAGGCCATAATCTTCACATTGTTTTATCCATGCAGTGACAAATGCTGCAAAGATCATCAGTTTGAAGTGCTCACTTAACCCTGATCCGCTTCACTGTCTGTAGAGTACTGTTTCCTGACTTTTTGGATTGAATTTAAAGGTAATCATTAAAGTCTTTTAGAAATATCAAAATAAAGTTTATGATTTCTTCACAACTGAGCAGGGAGAAGTTTTATAGTTTTAAATTTCCATTTTTAGAAGACTTGAATACTTTCTTATGTGGTATTTGAGTGGAACTTGTATTAGCTTTACCATTATTTTGCTAATTCTAGCATGGCAATTCACAGCTGTCTGTGATGGTGGGAAGATTTGTACCCTAATATATATCAGCAGTTTAAAGGTTTCTGATGCTGAAAGCGCTGTTGCCACTGTGGTTCCAACCAAATAAAACCAAGCAGCAATGTGAGCTTGGAGAGCAGCCCTGAAGGTGCACTGTGATAATTACGAAGCATTCTTCCTGCTTTTGTATACAGAACATCATCACTGACAGAAATATACCACAGGCTTGAACCATAGCAAGAACCTATTTGGAAGGGCAAAATTTGCACTCTTGTAAATTCTCTGTCCTCTGGCACTCTTTCAGACAGCTATTCTGGTCTTGTTAGTTTTACTTATTCTGCAAGTTCAGGAATGGAGTTTCTCAGTGTTTATATAAAGCTACAGTAGTGTCCAAAGTTGTACTTCCAGGGATTCAGTATGTGGAGAGCACGTGCAGGCAGACAAGCTTGAACCCTCCAATATTAATATTCTGATCTCAAGAAGGCACAGAATTTTTGATCTTGTGAGGGTCATCTTTTTCTATGTATGCATGTTCTTCTTAATAGCTAGCAACAAATATATGTGTATTTAAGTCAGTTCTTTAAATGCCATGGGAATTGGATTGAGAGCAATTCTCACATTTCAACAGAAATGAAAAATTAGAAACTGGGAAGAAATCCAATACATATGAATTATGCTTCTTCACTTCCACTGGTTTCCATTTACAATGAGCCAGAGCTGGTAATGCCATTCTGGAGATTAAAGAGCCTTGCACTCCAGTGGAACTATCTTCTGTCTCCTTATAATTATTATTCCTAGTTCTTTAAAAATGTTAAAATAATAACAAATATGAATAATTAAACAAATTAATGTCAACTTCAATATTGCGATAACATTTGTTTTAGGAAAATGTACAGGAAAACTTACAGCCCAAACTTGCAGCTGGCCAAAAACATTTTCCCCATTACAGTTATTCTGCAGCACAATTCTTTCAAGCATAAGAATTTATATTCCTGCCAAATTTTTGGCTATTATAATTCTTTGGTACAATTTTAGATATCCATAGAAATAGCTCAACACAAACTTGTCCAGCTCCTCATCTTGATATCATAAGTAAGCAAGAAACATTGACCAATGCTGTCTTGTGAGAACATTCCTGAAACATTAAATGGTTTGTAGTCTTCCACAGAACTCAAAGCTATCTGACCAAAAATATTAATTAAAATGTATGAAAAGCCTTTCGAAACTTCTTTGAAGATAAAGTATTAACTTTATCTTTTAATTGTAAATTGAAGAGGAGATGGAGCTACCAAATTTGCATCTGAAATATGACCTGCATAGATGTCTAATGAGAGAATCTATTGTCCACTTTCAAAGAACTGAGAGTAATCAGAAACCTGGTTTGTCTCATTCCTTATAGAAACATTGTTCTGTCATTGTGATACTTTAAAATTACTCAATGAAAAAGATCACACATATTGTCTGAACAGAACACGTAGAGCCTAGTTGTGTTGCTCTTTTTGGTTGTCCTTGTGGATCTCCAAATGCAAATGTTTAAGATTAAATGTCTACCAGCACTAGCTGGGTGTGAAGCTCAGTGTGTTCATGGAACACCACATCTTCTACATGATGGGCTGCTACTGAATCTGACTCCATGAATGCTCCCTATGACATGGCTCATTTTAATCTGGATCCACAATAAAAATAATCTGCCTTTATTTTCTTAGTAACATGCTTAGTTCTTGTGCAAATGCCAAATATTGTGAGTCTCCTCAATTTCATGAGCATTTTTACTTCTGAAGTTTTGTTGAGACAAACCTCTGAAAAATGAAGGAATCCCTAGTCTCAAATATCTTCATGCAAAATGAATGACTGTTATTACGGTTTATGTAACTACAGATACTACAAAGAATAATTATTCCAAGATCCGATGCTGAAATGAAATCCATGGGGCCTGGACTCTAAGGGCAATGAAAATCAGCAGTGTAGCATTGGAGGTGCAATATCTGAGCACCAGTACTGACATTTCCTCTTCTGCAACTTGCCAGACCTCAGAATTCCACAATGCTCTCCCGTTTTAGTTTGTTTGTTTACTTAAAAGAAATTAAAACACATCATAAAAACATCCAGAATTTGTATGCTTCTCTAATAACAGATAACTCTTATAAAGGGTAGTATTAGTTTAATCCTCTTTGTCTGAAAGTCTCTCTAGTTTTATTCTGGTATTTGTCTAGAATCCATCTTCAGGAAAAAAAAAATAAATCTGAATAATAGATACAGATTTGTAGCATTTAGCCAAAATTTATCTGTCTCTTTGTAAACTCTATCGTGTCAGTATTTTCAAAGACAAGTAGGAATATATTAGGTCATTGTTCAACTTTTAACTTACCTGGAAACACAAAAGAGAATAAATTCCCTTACAAATAAGGGAACATAGTCCTAATGTATTTATTTCCTGGATACATTTCGAGCAAGTAATCAGCAGTTTATACAAACCCCAGTTTTAATACTGGGTCTTTTACAACAAAAGCAGAGTCTGTGAATGTATGCTCATGCTTACAGAAGCCCAGTGTAAGATCCCTGGCTGGGAGGATGACAGGTACCTTCCAGCACAGCTCATGATCCTTACCATGAGGTGGATTCCAGACAGCAGCCAAAGGTTCAGCAGATCCTGTGTAAAAGCGTAGAGGTGTTCTGCTGTACTCCCCTGCTGATCTGTGCTGGTTTGGGCATTTGTGACTGTGCTGAGTTGTGAACTGACGGCAGTTCAAAGGCGCTACCCAGCAGATTGAAGGATTTCTGGGAAAAAGAGGAAAGGTAGAGAAAGCCTGATTCTCTTTTGCCACTGAAATGATTGGAGCTGGCTAGAAAATTAATTTTATTTCTCATAATTTATTCCATGTGACAAAAAGGCCTTTTTCCTTTGGGTTCCTGTTTTTATGAGCTCCAGTGAAAAAAAAGAAAAAAAACACCCCAAAACCCTCAAGACCTACTTAACTCCTCTTCCCTCCCCCAAAAAAGAGAACCAATAAAGACACACACACACAAAAAAAAAAAAAAAAAAAAAAAAAAAAAAAAAAAAAAAAAAAAAAAAACAAAAAAACCAGGAGGAGAGGAATATCCTGTAGGAAGGAAGAGGAATCTATCTGTGGATCCTGCGAGCAAAAATAAATGTATTCATAAAAAAGAGAAAGCATAAATGTGTTCATAAAAGAGAAAGCAATATGAGAAGACAAAACTAGACTGACATCAGCCATATGAAATAACTGTACCAAGTGTCTATTAAAACTTTTAAGATAATCTTTGGAAAGTGTCCATAACAACAGGATCCAACATGGGCTTTTAAATGTTTTGGAGGTTTTTAATCACCAGTAATGAGAGTTTCCCAGTATTTACCTTGTGAAATTCCTTATAGTTGTAGAGGAGGGCTGATCAGAAATACTCCTGAATTTAAACATTCCAGTGTCAGAATAAAAGCTCTCATACTGTGAAAGCAAATTTCCTTGCTTAGGAAAAAAGATACGATAATTCAAGCTCCAAAGACTGGTCAAATATGGAGTATAAACATGTTTTAGACAAGTCTCTTTGTATTAATTAAGAATTCTGCTCATGTCTCTGCCAATGCATCCTTTTCCAGGAATATGAAACTGAGATCTTCCAAATTTGGCTTTGTATGTTTTTAGCAGCTTTTTGCAACTGGACCTGATATCCAAACTGATACCATAGCTCTGTTTTTCTTCACTGGGTTACTGCAGATTGATGACAGATTGCACAACAGCTTTATATGAAAAGAGTTTCAAAAAGCCTCCAAAACTGTTAGTGATTTTTTTTTTTTTCCTCACTGTGGAAATGTTTTGGCTCTGTATTGCAAGGTGGCATTTTTAACTGGCATCACTCAGCCAGTTTCAGGCCATTTGGTTCCAGAGATGCTCTAGCAGGTTTCTGAGCAAGCTCCAGAAAGGGACACCTTGAACCTTCCCATTCTTATCTTCATGGAGTCTGTTATTTTCTCAGTAGGATCAAGACTTAGACACTTCAAATCGTCTGCAGGAGTCAGACATGAAAGGAATATATAAATAGATAAAATATATAATAAAAATGTATTCATTTATAAATATAAATATAAGGGTAGTGTTTATGCAATCTATACCCATACTCTGTCATCAAAACCCAGTCATTGTGCATGTTCCCGGAGCCCACTCCTGCTCTGCCTCCAATATGGCCATTTTCCCTTCTTTTCTATTCGATTTGTTCCCATGGCACCTGACAGAGTGTTGGCCCTGAGCAAGGCTGAGAGCAGTTGAGGGGAGGAGCAGCTGGGTGGGAGAGTTCCCCAATCCGAGTTGTTCCACTTGACAACAACGCAGAATGCACAAGGTGACAACCACGCACAGCCCCTGCCGTGGGGCAGACTGGGGGAGAAGGAGCAGTTACTGATTCTCCTCTTGTGACAGAGCAAGAGGTGAGCCGATAGCCCCTAGGTGCGAGTTGCTGCACAGACAAAACACTGCTCCTAACCCTAACAGCAAGATACCTTTTAAAAAGACAACCCAAGGGGAACTAGTAGCATTTTTGAGATCTTTACATGAAAATGGGAGAGGTTTTATCCTCAGTTGCTCAAGAAAGAGGTTTTGAAGAAAAAAGAATCAAAGAAATTGTCATATGCACAGGTAATTTTTACCTATGGAGTTAAAATTGACCACAGGGAACAAGGCCTCAGTGATTGAGGTAATCTCAGAATTAACACATAAGGCTGTCACGTCTCAGATCTCTGTAAAGACAGGTTAATGAGGCTGTTCATCTCAGGCCTATGCTGAGCTTTCTGCTTGCAGATGTAAAGAACCTCCTGCTCTTCATGGTTAACTTTGGTGCAGCTAAGATTTACTTTCAACTTTTCTTTTTTCTTAGCATTATCTATACGTATATCTTATAGCTTAGTTGTGTGCTAGTCTAATTAACTTTTTTATTCTACCATCAATATGTTTAGTTCCTTTGAAACCAGGTCTTTGAAAAAAAGTTTCTCTTGAGCTTGATTCTTTAATGTTAGTCTCTTTCTCTGGGGATCAACACATAATGCTTCCAAACATGTGAATGAATTTTTAACATCTTCACTTTATTTAAATACCCAAATTCTACCCTTGGAAAAAAAAAAAAGAAAAAAAAAAGGACCAGTTTCAACACTAGGTAGCCTTCCTCTGGAGTGTCTTCCCAAAGAAGTAGAAGCTCCAGTGCAGTGATCCCATTTCACACCACCAGTTCCAGGGAGCTTCTCAAAATCCATTGGCAGGGCCTAAAAGGGAATCACAGAATCATTTATGTTGGAAAAGGCCCTTAAGATGATTGAGCTCAACCATAAATGCCAGGCACACAGCATGGTGGAGGAATTTATAAGAATGCTGTGTCTGAACTGAGCTTCCTGTGGATGAACATTGCTGTCTGTCATAGGAAAAATAGCTTTGCCTGGTGTCAGGAAAGGCATGTACCATTTAAAATGTAAATAAAAACAAAGTATGTAACTTGTGATGAGTAAACATCTTAAAAGGTCATGCTAGAGCTGTGCAGACAGAAGGTGCACAAATGTAACTTTCTGAACCCCTCTAAAACTGAAAACAATCATAAATAACTGTTTCCACACATGCTCTTCCTTCTGTGTGACTTTTTATTTAGCCAGAGTCACTCATTGCATGCAGCACTCAGCTCAGTCACTGAATAATTGCCTTGCCAGGTTTTATTTGTTTGTCTGACATGTTTCGCTTCCCCTGCGAACTCTCCCCCTTGCTGCTGGGTGGCCCACAGCCTCTTTAGAGCTGGGATGCATCATTGCGTATTGAATTCCTGGGATTTAAGGTCAAAATTTAGCAACTGACATCCACAAGAGTGTCTGTAACCCATGTTCAGAAATTCAGAGAAATTAAAGCTGCTGAAGACAAGGAAATAAATGGTAAGGAAGGAATGTAATCCTGCAGGGCACCAGTGAGGATTATTGTGTACATTTTGACAAGGCAAATGTAATAAACTATGTAAGAAGGCACAGACAAACTTATTCTTGCATGATTGCCCCTTCTTAAGTCCCTAAGGACGCATGTCCATGATTATCAGAGGCAGATGGAAGAGTGTACAGACAAGCATTCATCTGCACAAAGGAGATCATAGTTCAACACAGACTTTCCTAAATGTGCTCATTCACTGCCCACTACTTGAACTCGTTTTAACCTGCGTGCTGGGAAACAGCTCGTGGAGCTGGGATTAACTTCAGGGGTCTGCTCCATCCACGTATGACACAAAGTACAAATCATCACATCCCCTGGGACATATCACACAAGGAGCTGCTGGCTCAGAGGAGACAGGCCGAGCCATCAGTCGCATTCCAGCCTCAGAAAACACTGATTACACACCAGATTTGCAAGTAAACAAGAGCAATGTAACTCATCCCTTGGATGAGCTGTACTTAGGTGTGAGTACATACTGAAGTATCCTGCCGAGTCAGATAGACTCCATCATCAAAGGTATCTTTAAGTGTTTCAAGTTTGGAATGATTCCAGAAAAAAACCCACCCAAACTTTAAGATATTTTACCATCCAACATACATTTGTAGCTCCTTTTTGCCGCATTATTTCTAAAAAGTCATGTGTACTTTTGAAAGTCTTTTCCAATGTACCGATTCACTTAAAAGGGCTTAAAAACTTTGAGACAAATCTGCTTCTTTTCAGCAAGACCTCAGCTTGCTCTGTTTCATCATTAGTTCTGAACACCTACCTTGGAAGGTATGAGAAAGAGAAAAATTCTTTCATGCTGCAACCCTGATTTCATTGATGAAAAAATTGGAAATTAAGCGGAGTGCCAGAAGGTAGGGATAGATTCAAAAGCTAAATGCTTTCCAGTACTTTCAAACATGAATATCTGTTAGATGAAAGCACAAGACAAGAAAAAGGAAAGACCATATGGTTTCAATGCTGTCTATGTGAAAACAATGCCACTCTTAAAAATAGTTAACTGATCATCTTTCTGAATTAGAGCAGACATCTTCCTGCCATTGAGAGGAAAAAGACATGATACTGCATGCCACACAGCATGTTCCAAAAAAAGAAATCCTTGCATGAAGCAGCTTATATATGTAAATAAATTATTCTACTGATTCTAACAGTTATTTTTATAGGCATTCCTGTGTTTTATTGGTTGCTTGGGAAGAGGAAGAAATAAGATAAAAGAACTATAGGAAGAGACAGTTATGTCCAAAAAATGAATTTCCTACAAGCTGTGCAAACATTTTATACGGAAATCAAATGAATTTTAAAAAGGTTTAAATATTAGCTCTTCAACAGAACATTTACAAGAAGCTTTTTTCCCCCTAGTCTTGGGTCTCATAGAACAAAGACTTCACAAATCTCTGCAGCCTGTCTCTGAGTCTGATATGTTAAAAAACATCGGTTGATCTCAGATTCCTTGCCTAATGCAAATATTCCCGAATGGAAATGTCAACTAAGTCACAGAAAGAAAAGCACTGGGCAAGGTTTCTGGGACAACCTAACAAGATTGCCCTGTATCAGGATTTTTCAAGTTTTAGAAATTGATGATGATCCACCTTTGACCCAAATATGAAATCTCTGGATCAGCTGACTTCCTCTGGAAGGAGGGAAGAAACCTGTGCCTGATTTTGAGCATTTCCTCTTAATTATCTGCAACCTTGTAGTTATCAGCAGGAACTGCTCAGCCTAAAGTGGTTGTGCCACTGGCTTGTCTGCAGGTACTGGAGTCACTTGAAACCACTACTTAGGGCCTGTTCTCATTCTCCTGCCTTGGGAAAGCTGCTAAGTCACTGGAGACTCTGTGTGAAACCTTTTCTCTCCACAATCCACACGATGACAACCTCTGATCTTATCAAGCATATTGATTTGGTCTTCCTGAGTTTTACATTGGGCACAGGGCTGTGACAGAAGTCTGGAGCTCGATTTTGCAGTCACAGCCAGTGCGGCCCAGATGAAATCACTTGTACATTTTTGATTTGTACTTGAGGGCAGCACAAGGGCTCAGGCATATGGGGCTGCATCACTGAGCAGTTCAGCCGAGCCCCTGCTGCTGCTGGCAGCCTTCACAGCCCATGCAGTGTCCAGTGCCATTCACAACATTTCCCCTGTAATACTGAGAGGCAAGTAAGTCTGCATCCATCAAACATAAGAACTGAGGTCTTGCTTGGCATAGGCCTCTACCAAACTTTTTGAGTGCATTTAGTCATTACAAGGAAAATATACAATTCCCACATGTGGTGGTCAAATTATTCCTCCACACTTTTTGGTAGGGAGAAAGGGTAGTAACCAACCCCAACAACCAACAAAATTTTAAAACTTTCTGAAAGACCAGAGACATCATCACTGTCTGGGCCAGATTTCCATGTTTAATTTTTCCTTGAGAAACTACGTTCACATATTATCTGTGTTCATGCTATTTACAGCCAACTGCTGACACATATTCATGATTACAGTGGTGTGTCCAGCTATGTACACTGCTGAGGGATAGAGGCAAAGAGGTTGAAAAAACCCCCAAATCCTAGCTATTTATTGTGTTAGAATAACATGGTAAGGCTGACAGGGGTAGAGGAATATAAAAATTATTATTTTAATTTCCATATGCAGCTTTCTGTTTATCTTACACAGATATAGTTATTGTTATTTCTCATTTCTTATGGATTAGTCAATAATCTCCCAAGGGACGGTAAACTTCACCAAGATTAATTTCGCTCTAGAAACTGACCTGCTAATGAGCTGAACATTTATTTTGCTGTTTCCTTATACAAGTCACTCTTTTGTAACAGGAAGTCTCATGGTAAATAAAGAAAATGTTGACAACAAAAACATAAGATACACTCTGTTTTGAGAAAGGTCTTGAAGTTCTTGTAGAGTAGCAAAAAGATGTACCTTCAGTTTCTTCCCATATTTGAATCTGGTAACTATAAATAGTGAGTAAATTTTAGCACTTAAAAAAAAAAAAAAAAAAAGAAAAGGTATGAAAGAATAGCACATGATCAAAAAACGAAAAGGGACTTTGCATCCCAACACACTCAGTCCTAACTAAGAGAGCTACCTAGATCATTTAACAAAGACCAGAGCCAAGATACATAAATAATTTAACTGCTCTCATAATTATCATATCACATATTTCTTTTTCTCAGAGTTATTTTTACTTATTCCCTGAACATAAATTCATTACCTTAATATTGATCTATGAAAAACTAATATAAATTTTTCATCAAGAATCTGAGGGTTTCAGCTCATAGAGTGTTGGTCCTTTATACTGGACTGAACAGAAAATGCCCTCTGATCAAAATACAGCTACAGCAAGAATGAAATAAGCCCAAATAACTCATGGAAGGTGAAAATATAAATAATATTTTTACCCTCTATTTCTGTTTTAAAAACAACCACTAGGTAAGCTCAATCTATTCTACCCATGGAAACTGGAATGTTGGATTCTTTAAGAAAGTGGTCATTTATTTGGACTCAGAAAAAAAAAAAAAAATCTTTAAATCCAGTCCATGGAATGTGAAAGCAATACCTCTTGCATTTCTGGCATTTGGCTTTGTGTTGTCCTGAAATTAACATATTTTTTTTTTTAAATCTTGTTTGGAAATGTTGTCCGTTTATTAATGTTGAATTCTTACAGTTCTGCTTTTTTCTGTTTCTCTCTTGTCTTTGAGATATAAATCCAAAACTTCATACATCAGACATCTAAACACAAAGCCTTTATTAAAGTTAATGGGTATTTAAATAATTCCAAGGCCTTGCTTTTTGTTTTAACTTTTGCTTGTGCTCTAAAGCACAGCATACTGATCATCTTTGAATTCCTAAAGGGCCCATCACAAGGGAAATTCTGAATCGAAGGACAGCAGTCTTCTCCTTTTTATAGGCCACTATCTGAGTCAAGACAGAAAAGGGATTGATATCCATGGCCTTGTATTGAAAAGCTGGTACAAATGCTGTCATTAAAAAAGTTAATCCTCCTTAGCAGCTGAAATTATATAGGGAAACAGTCCCTGTGGTAGCAGGATCTCTTACAGAGCTTAGTCTGCAGTGAGGAATTCTGAACAGGGAATTTCATTCTGCACTTCAGTGACACTGCAGTGGAAGACCATAGTGTCTTTTCTACTGTATTTCCTCCTCTTTCTTCTTCAGTATCTGCATATTGAGGTGAAAAAAAACCAGGTTCATTCTTGCTGGCTTTTACTCCAAGAAGTCAGCATTTCTTGCTTACTTAAGGAGAAGGATGACAATTCCAGTGAGGAAAAGCCTTATACAGTGCAAAAAACAGTATGATTTGAGTACATACATTTATCTGATTCTGCTAAAAACCTTGCCTAAAAGTTGTGGAGTGATCAGCAATGTTAGGATATATAAAAGAATGTATATAAGAATACTATATGTATTCATTCATAATGTATATGAAATACTATATAAAAGAAATTAGACAAAGTAGAAAAGTATCCAACAAAATAAAACTCTGAGAGTAAAAATGAAACTCTCCTTTGGAGGACAGTTGTACTGACTAGCAAGTCACAGTCTGTGTGGTTCATTCCTCTTTAACCAGAAATTCTTGTTGATATGGTCCTTCCCCCCTCCCTTTTTAAATTTTTTAAAATTTTTTTTCTATTTATAGGCGAAAACAAAACACCTGAATAAGGATTGGGTTACCTCAAGATGCTGAATTAATGCTATAACATATCGGTCAATTATCAACTTTATTTTCACTCCAATGGAGCAGCAGAAAATCTACACTATTATAATAACAGCTATTTGCTCAGCAGGTTTACTTAATGGAATGATAAGAATTAAGAGAGAAAAGCCCTGCTGCCTTAGCACAGCAAGAAATAATTCCCATGGCTTGAAAAATAATTCGAGACTATAAGACTGCCGAATATGGCAATTTACTCAAGTAAATTTTCTAGAAAATCCATATATTATCAGCTGAAAGCACTGAAAACACAATTACTAATTAAGAATAAACATAGTGCGATGCTCATATGCTAAATTCCAGGAGAGCACTTGCAGAACGATACAAAATGCCCCTATGATGTTGGTTTTCCTGTTCATACGAAGTGTTCCTGTTCATTGTCTTTTATTTCTAGGAAGGCGATAGCTAAATATAGTTGTATATATATAATTAGTAGTCAGCAGTTGAGCACATATTTACACAAGTATAAACTTATAAATAGTGTAGTATTTATCATTTGAGTCATAAGGAATCCAGTGCTGTCTGTATTTCTGATTTCTTGTTGTTGAAGCATATTAGATTTAACATAATAATTTAATTTTGCAATAGGTCAACAATAGAAATAACTTAATGAGAGTTTTTTTCCTTAGGCTCCCTGTTCCTTCAATAACCCCTATTCATAAAGAAACTGTGATACTTGGTCTGTAGATTTTGAGTGAAGTTTAAGTTCCTCAAGTAAAAGAGTTTTGTTATGTATAAAACTGTCACCCTACCGGGTAATTTCAAGTAGACCACAGCCTTCTTTAACTTCCTTCTGAAATGAAACTTCATTTCAGCAAATAGTATGGGCATGGTTTCTGAACACTTCTGAACACTGAAAACTTATCACACTAGATATAAGGCTGCATTCTGGTTTATGAGAGTAAGCATTGTGCCCCAGGAAAAAAAATCCTATGAAAATACCTAAATTGTTTACATATTGCTCATGCAACCCACGGGGATACACTCAGTGTCTAGGGCAAATGATTTAATTTTGAAGCCAGTGCATTTGAACTGGAGAGACCTGAAAGCCAAAGAATATGCCAGCAGGGAGGTCCACAGCTCAAACAGGGGCCCACAAGTGCAAACCATCACTTAAATCACAAATCAATGCCAGGTGGGAGTTGAGCTGTTGAATTCCCTCCATGGCACAATAGGGATTCTTTGGCCAGAACTCCTTGGTGACTCCTGTTTCAGACAGGCATGAGGACCAGAGCTGTCATCACCCAGTCAAAAGTTCCCTCCACAGGAACTGCAGAGGAGCAGAAATTTTACATTGATAAACAGATATCCATCTTGATCTATATGAACCCAAGAATTCGTTTCACTGTTTGCCTGCAGAGCCCAATACTCTCTAATCTTTTTTCTGCAATCATTATACTGAAGAGAAATGTAACTAAGTGTAGGCAGAAAACACTCTGCAGTGTGTCAGGAGAGTACTCCCTAGAAACAGATTAAGAGCTGGTCTAGAAAACCCAACAGACCTTTAAATTAACTGCAGCTTCACTTTGAAGCTGGTGTACAAAGCTTTTTTGGTGCCCTTAAGATGCCTTTCTCCAAACAGAGGTTCCCATTGTGAACATTCCTGTGCAGAGCAGTAACAACATGGGTTTGCTCACTGTTTGATAAAGTTGCATGCTTTAAGTCTGACAACATTGCCCACACTGTGCTGCCTATCAGTACTTTGAACAAAGCTCTATTTCTCCCTTGAAAACAGTGCTGATGCATTATTAATCCAGGAAAAAAATAGTAGGTTATCAAATGGTATTTTAGAAGTTGCTCCCAAAACACTGATTTTTGCAACCCAAATTTGAAATTTCTAAACAGTTTCCAGTTAAATATTAAACATCATTTGCACAGAGACACTATTGTGCAGTCAGTCACAATGCAGTCTAAATAATACCTAAATGAAAATTCTATTATTTCTGCTAGGTGTAACCAATTGTTATTCTTACAACTCCCCTCCAATTTGAGGGCCAAGAATTCAGCAAGCTTAATGAAAGCTTTACAGAATGAACATTAGCTAAAATAATAAGGTCTTCTGTTCAGGAGAGTGAAAGAAAGACTGGCAATAAATATAGCAAGGGAATAATCATCTGTTGAATAGTCTATGCAAAATATTTCTCATAGTTTTAATAGACCTTAACTGAGTTTTCTTCTGGCAAATTTTCAGTGGTATCAAAGCTGTTACCCTTAGGTATAAAAGACATCACATGTAAACAATTACTTAAATAACAATTTGCAAAAAGAACAGGAAAAAATGTTGAAAAGATACTTAGGAGGCTTACTTTGCATACCTTTTTAAAAAATCTTGACAGCTTCACGACCTTACATAAATGCAATTTGGCTGAACGTTAGAATTGCTTGGATCTGGATTAGCAAATTTAAAAGCTAAATCACACTCTGGACATGTCTCTCTCATCTATTAGTTGCACAGAAGCCTTAGAGAAATGCAAATCCTAACTCAAGCCCTTCCTCTAAAATACAGATGCTGAGTGTGATTGATCTGTGCCTCCTTTTATGGTGGGGTGGTCCTTCCAGGCAAAGCCCAGCCAGATAATCACTTTAATCTAACAGTGCTTCTGATTCTTGACAACAGGCAGCCTTTGTTTGCCCTCTCAGTTTCACAGAGTTCATCTTAATGACAAAGAAAAAGAAATTTTGCAAGGTCCTCACTGGCTCCAGTGGGACCAGCAGCCACGTTAACAGCAGCGTCCAGCAAAGATCCAGTTTTCCTTTTAGCAGCAAATACAACTTTTGTAATACCTCAGAGAATTACAACATTGAAAAATAAAAGCAGTTCCATGATGGCTTCTCCAAGTCACCATTTCATCCACCTCTACAGCCCAGTTTTCCCTCCAGTTGAGGTATCTCTGTACCCAAATTAATTGCTTGGTGTGGATTCAACAGCTTGCTTCAGACCTGCACTTACCTGCCTGCTGCCCTGGCTCCAGGAAAAGCAGGGAGCTGGGGCTCTGATGCACAAGAGGTGTGGCAAAAACCAGTTATTTCCCTGAGTTTAGGTTGTTAATGTCCCACTGGAGCATGCTTCCAGTTTAACACATTTCAGCATGCCTATGTCCCTGAACAAAAGCTGAGGTGGCTAGTCAACTTTGAGGGAAGTCATCATTGCCTTCTGACTTGGTGTCAGAGTAAAAGTCTCTCAGGACTGAGTAATAGCTTCTCACTTCTCTGCAGATGTAGTTATTAAATGCTCTTATAAAGCAAGTTTTGTTATGCACTTTTAAAAAAGAAAATGCCAAAAATGTAGAAATCAGGTCACTTGGAATTCCAGAATACCTGGCCTTCTCTGAAAGCACTTACTTTGCTAAATTAATGGTCTGCTGGTGGTGGTTAAATGAAGACTTCAATATGTTATCTATCACCTCTACAGACTGCTTCCAGCAAACACAAGACCCTGTCCTTCTCCTGAAATTTGCTGTCTATATTTTTGTTCTTGGCAAATATGGACACTTTTATCATCCATTAAGCAAAGTTCCAGATGTATTTGCTGACACTTAAAAACTCATAAATAGAAAATGTTTTGCTTGTAATAATGTTTACATGATTAGGTAGATTTTTAATTAAAAGTAACAGAAGACATTAGATCATAGAAATTAAATAACCGCCTCATTGACTGATTTATTTGAAACATTTAACGAGAATATTTTACTCCAATAATGGCGATAGCCCCAGGTTCCTATTTAATGTATGCTTTCAGAGATAACCTAGCCCAAAACCATTTGAGAATTATCTCACACATAGTGTAAAGTTATTGTGGAGAAACTGTATAGCAATAATCAGAAATACAAGGTTTGAATTACTAATACATATTTTTCCCTTTTTAATTTATGTTGGGAAAGTTTTAAAAAAGGGCTCATCTTGTTAAATATTAAATGTAAGTTTTAAAATGCAAATATTGATCAAATTAAGTACTTCTTAAGCAATGGTGCTATAAACAAACATAATAAAGGGAATCACAGCTTTAAGAGACTATATATGATTTATAGTTAGCTGCAGCTCCTATGTCATCATAGTTTTTAAGGTAAGGACATATTTAAAGTTAAAAATCACCAAATTCCAAGAAGACTTTGCAGTAAATATTGAGAATTAACCACTACTTCACAATTTTTTTTTCTTCTTATCAGTTCTCTGCATGCATTTTTCATTATGAATATTACTTCAGTAGCAAAATCTGGTAAGCAAAATCTAGTCTCTGTTGTGGTCAAAAGATTACCCATACATTACTTGAATAGATGAGTTTTATTTGTAAAGGCTTTGTCTTTGTTTTTAGTTCTTACCAAATAAAGGAAATGTTACCTTAAGCTCATGAAGGGTGAATCCTTCAGCAGTTTCCAGCAGATTGCTCTCAGGTGCCATGTATCCATCAGGTTTACCTCTGCTTGCTCTCTTTAACCTGCCCCACACATCAGCTGATCGTTGGCATTTTTAAAAGAGAGGCAGAAAATAGGGAAATCCTTTTCACTGGTTTTGAATTACAGATGTCTGAAATTGGCATGAAATGTAAGGTGTTTCATTGCATTTCTCAGCAATCCCTAAAAGCAATGACGATGTTAATGCCAAAGGGTTCTGTAACCAGCAGGAACATTGTAAAGTCAGTGAACTAAATCACTTGGGCATTACTTATGCTTGTACTACCAGCGCCTTTATCACTTTGCAAGTATTAATTACCACAGTGATTCAAAAATAAAACCAACTTCACAGCCTTCTTTTTAATTTAAAAGAGATTAAATAACTATCTGTTTGAGGAACATGCCCTAGCTCCGTAGCTATTTGTGCGTTCAAAACCAATTTAAAAGAGATAGAGCAAGCTGGCAGTAGTAACAGCATAATAGCTCCTCATTTTGTAATACTATCCAGAAGTCTTGCTCAAGCAAGCTAAGCGTTCTTCAGTGATTTTCATGTTTCTGAATTATGGGAAATTCTGAGTCAATATCTGCAGCAGAGACTACAGACAAGATGGAATAGTTTGTGGGGTGTGACAGCTTTATCCTGAGCCAATTCTTTTGACATTCCTACAGTTTCAGTGTGGACCCAACAAATTAATACCCAAGGCAGGTTGTAACTTTGAAGGTAAATATGCAAACTTTCCAGTTGAATATAAAGTGTTTTCATGACATGAAGTGCCTGTGAGGCAGCAATTCATTTACAAGACTCCATGATAGAAGGTTTAATGTCAGTTGTGTAAATGGCATTTTGATCTTTTTTGCCATCCTGAGCAGAAATACTTGTAGGGTCTCCTGAGAATCAGCGATATGACCATCCTCAAATGCTTTCCTTTTTTAATAATTTTGATATCTGATTCTGATACATTATTTTTTGTAGGAATTCCCTACAAAATTTTCCCAGTGTTTGTGAAGAGAACAAATCTTTTTTTTAGAGCCTGCGTAGGATGAATACAATGAATATCAGTTGTAGGAAGAGGGCTGCATGTGAATGCATTGTGAAACCATTAGAGCTCAACTCCTGAGCTCAGAACCCTGGCTGTTCTATCCTGCATGTGATGTTAAGTTTGCACAGTTACAGAAAACAACAGAAAAGCCCAACAAACACAGACATCTCTCAACAATTTCTCCAAAACTAAGCAGGTCCCCAAAAAAGCCAATGATTGAGACAGAGATTTTGTAGCAGGAATTTTTGGTACAGTTGTGAGGCTGACCACCTGTTATTTTTATAACAGTAAGTGTAGACTTGCATATATGCTGCATCTCAATATATATATATCCATCCACATGTGCATGCATACATAAATACATACATATATCAATTTATGAAACCATGAGCTGAGAGATTACCCATCTGTCCATTAGAGTTGGACACACTGTATCCTAACCCAAGAAGTCTGTCATTCTTTCTGGTGAAGAACAGTCCAAAACTTTCTCTTCAAAGGAAAGGGTTGGTGAAAGATTCTGCTGAGTGATACTTTTTGCTTGATTGGGAACCAGAACTATCTTATTCTCCATTATTTATTTTTCATGTCAGCATCTCTAAACAGATGTTTCTGATGGTTTTGTATTTGCAAAATTTAGGACTTCAGTAAAAGTGAATTGTTATGCTGTTCTGCATATATTGATGCTCGCTTCTAAAATAATACCTTACACCTATATTTCTTTTAACAGTATGAAGTAGAATTATGAGGCACTGAAATGAAAGGAAAATTCTCAATAATTCCATGAATTTTGCTAAAACCAATGTGCAAGATATCACAGTGAAGAACAGAATCAGATAAAAGGAATAGGTTAAAATTAAGCAAAATCTCTTCTCTTTCCATTTGTCAACAACAGTTTAGTTTTGCAAATAAAAATTAGGGAGTAATGGAATTGAATTCCAGTTACCTGAGAATCATGCAGGTAAATTCTGACATACATATATATATATGTGGCATATGAATGACACCATGACCTATTTTATTTATTAACTAGCTGTTTCATTTATTACCTTGCTGTTCTAATTTTAAAGTGACAGGGAAAGGCAACCCATTAAATTCAGTATTTGTTCACAAATTGCACATGCATCACAGCTTCATAGCCAGATTTGTTCTTCACTCAAGCAGTGTTTAGTACTGAGAACTTCCTGTGAAAATCCTGGCTGCTGGCATCAGAGCCTGCCCCAGTCTGTCAAGAAATAAGAGGACAAGGAAACCTGCACATCAGCAACCATGTTCAACAGTAATGCCAGATGTGAAGCTCTTGTTAACACTGAGTGAGATCCTGACCCTGAGGAAATCGATGACCCCAGACAGGCCCAGCCCCCTGGGACTTGCCTGTAACACAAGGATGCTGCTGAATGTGCAAGCACTGATGGGCAGCGGAGGAACAGAAAGCCTCAGAACAGACAAAGCCCCAGTACAGACAAAGCAAAGGCAGGCCAGTATAGCAAGGCAGTAAGTGGCATTTAAAATTTATATTTGAATGCATTGCTATCAAATAATGTGTCAGTTGGTATTCTATTGCCAGTTATGTTAAGGCATTGCCCAGAAAATAGTCAGTTGCATATAATAAATCCTAAATTTCTACTTTATTATGTCATGATGAGTCTTATAGGATAATCTTAGGGCAACCTCTCCTTTTGCATTTAGCTTTTTTTTTTTGGAGATATTTTGTCTCTTTCATATTTATGAAGCAGAAGAAAGTAATGGAGCAGATGGTCATGGCAGAACACTGATTTCAAATAGGAAAGTATGAGTCAACCTGTATTGAAATGCAGACAGAATAGATTAGCAAAGAACACTGACCCTCTGATCAGGAATTCAAAACTCATGGAAAAGGGAAGCCTGTGAATCCTCGTGGGTATTTCAGACGAAGTGAGAAGAGGTGAAGTTACCAGCAGTAGTCCAGTAGCAGCACTACCCAGAGGGAAGGAAGCAGATATTTTTCTGGTGCTGGGGAGAGGCTGCAGCAACTCCCTTGTCCCATTTCTATCACCCACAAGGAAGTGCACACATAAACCATGCCATTTTGTAAGAACATGTATTGCAGCATCTGAAAGGTTGAATGCAGTAAATGTTTTATTCAAATTCACAGATCCATGGGTTTTCCTTTCACAAGTAATATATAAATGCAGAAAAGGGCTGCAACATGAGGAACAGGAGAGTTCCTTATCTTCTAGAGCTGTTCCTATATGTGTGACAAGTCAAAGAAATTCAGACTTAATGATTACAAGTCACATTCCCAGTTTCATTCCTTCTCTAAAAGTCTTTTAATGATGCCTGGATCTTGAAACATATAGGATTTTTTTTCCAATTACCAGTTAATTATATGTTTAGGTACCTGCATCCTACTGCATCACTACCAAAGATATTGGACCATGCCAGACACTCTGTAGAAAACACTTTAAAATAAACCAGGTAAAAATTACTGGAAAGTAGACTTTGAAAAGCAAGCCACTATTTACAACTTTGTGCAAGTATTCACAGAGTTTAAAGCAGAAAGGATGATCAGATACTGCTGTCTCATGACCTGTTAAACACCTGTTAGCCAGTGATCATCTGACAATTATTAATGTCTGACTTGAATTTAGTTAGAGCCTATCCTGCTGAAGATCATCAGTTCCTTATTTGAGGGAAAAGTGTGACCATAAGTACATGGCCTTCAAGAGCAACTCATTCTAGTTGAGCATTTAACAATATCTAATGTTCATCTAAGGTAGCTCTAGCATGTCTCATTAAAGTTCTCTGGCTTCAGCTTCCAGGCCCTTGTTCTTATGGATTTTCCACAAGGTTAAAGAATCTGCAATATGCATTTCTTCCTTTTATGTGGCAGATATTTGTGCATGGTATTCAAGTCACCTCTTTTCAGTGAATTCAAACTGAATTCATTGCCTCTTTAATTCAAAAACATTTTAAAATATACACTCTTCTTGAGTATCACTGCTTTCCAAGATTTAGTTTATTATTCTGGGCTGGTGTTTGCATTCATTGTGCCTATACATATTTTGCATTTAACTCTATCTGAATACACTTTGTTTCAACTTTCTCAGCCTATATTTCCTGAGATTCACCCCTCTGCCCACTGTTGTCTGCAAATTTATTCACTGTAATTTTTCCAGTTCATTGATGTGAATATTCAGTACTGGGCAGGCTAGCTGCAACTCCCTGAAAGAACTGCATTAAAAACTCCTGTGTTCATCCCAAATGAAAAGGTAACACTACACTGTATCAATAAATCACATATTAGATTGTTTTATTAGACAAGTCTAAAACAAATAGCTGTCAATAGGAACAGTATGTCAAATGTCTGAGCAAATCTTATTATGTTTATGCAGTTACTTTTACCAACCACATTTTAAAGTTTTTTGGGCACTGGAATCAGGCTCTTGACAAAATGGGACGATATGGAAAATTTCCAGAAGGCTGAGGAGGACTCCCTTTTTTCTCTGTGTCTCTGCCCATGGATATTGTAATTATTGTTCATTTCTACCCTGGACTATGCGATTCCAACATGTCACTCTTAAAACTGCTGTGAAGTCAGTGGGTCCCTGTAACTAGAAAGATTCCCATTTTGAATGCTGAGAAGAGGCTGTCTGCAAAGGCTACTGATTCTCTCAGAGGATATGGGAGAAGAAAGGAAGGATTGAGCATGCCTCAGTAGGAGGCAGCATGACCGTTTCGCATGTTTGCTACCCTGCTGAGTTTAACCAGTAAATGTCTGTTTGAGTACATTTAAACAACAAGCCTTGGTTAAATATGAGCAAAAAAAGAAGAGCAGCAAGCTCAATAGGGAACTGTTTCATTCACTAAATCCCCTCTCTTCCTAGAGTCTGAATCCCTTTCAGAAAAGTCTGAAAGGCACAGACTATGTCCAGCTGCAGACCCATATGAATATTCTGTCTGGGATCCTTCTCGATGGAGCTTCATCTTGATTCCATGTTCAGTTTATTCCTCTAGGGTTGTTGGCTGATCAGTTTTTGAAAGTCAGTGTCTGCAAGCCACGTGAGATACACACAACCCACACTGCAGTCTGAGCTCTGCAGCAGTGCTTCTTGGGTCGCCCAGCACATGCTTGGGGTATTTCTCAGCAAGGATGAAGCTGCAGGAGAATGAGGAGAGGGAGGGTCACAGGATCCCCACTGGCCACCCCTGCTGAAGGATGGTAGTCTCAGCCTCCCCCTTCCAAAGCCTTTATCTGCAAACTCCCATCTGCTTACGCTCCTTGGTTACATGGTGGCTGCTATGGTGTCCTGATGGACTTCCATGAGATGGCAAAGCTCACTCATCCAGCAAAAAATGAAACTTGCACCAATACAAACCAGACAGTTTCTGCTCTGCTGCTGGAGGGGGGTTGTAGAAGGATGCTGAGAGTGTTGGGGGCTGTGCAGAGCTCAGAGACAGGAGAGAGGCAGAGAAGGAGAGGAAGAGAAGGACCTCGTTCAATGGCCACTGGGTCTCAGAGGTGCCTGATGCTTTCAGGGTTTTCTGAGTCCTCCTGAGCCAGGATGAGCAGCTCCTGCCCACCAGCCACCTCACAGATGCAGGTAGCTAAGCACCTGCTTGGAAAAACACCTTTCCCAGAGGTGATTTAGACTAGCTTGACATTTCAAAGTGTTTGTGTCTAATATTGCCCTTAGCTAGAGAAGGGCTGAGTTTGCCTGTCTCCTAATACAGAAGACAATGATTTGTCAAGTGCTGCCTTTCCTGAATATTTTTTATTACATTTTCCTGGCTACTTTGAGTAACTTGGCAAGAGAAATTATTCTTGTTTCTGCCCCTTTTAACATTTTTCAGCTTGCTGGCTTTTTTGCTTTTTCTATTATTCTATAAATATTATTTCAAAATTGCCTCTTTTTAATGATATTTTAAATTTTTTATTCACACAGGAAGAAAATGCTCTATTTTCATTTTCTTTGAATAAATATCTCTCCCTTTTTTTTGTTTTTCTCTGATGTGAAATAGTAAATACTCGTGTGCATGTAGATGAGGATACCTCAACTGACAATATGATAATTTACTCAGATATTCCTCGGAAAATTTCTGTACTAGCCATAAATATTAAAAGGCTGATGTTAAAAATATATTTTAAAATGAACAGGCAAATTTAATAAACATTAAAATCTGAATGACAATATAATAAATTCCTAGGCTTTTAAAATAGGAAAACCTTTTGAAGATAATATTTTGTTTAATATGTTTAACAGAAATCAAGTAGTGTCACCTGCTTTATAATGCAAAAAACTAAATCAGTCAGTATAAGGGTTTTTACTGTGTGCAATGTACAAATAAGGTAAACACATATAGCTGTTAACAAAGTCAAGTATTACTCTCTCTAACCAGAAATTCTTTAAGGCTTTTCTCCTCTGTATTAAAGTTTCAGCCTTTGAACTTCAGTTTGAGAAGATGAAGGGGAATTCATTTTGATATTAAACAGGGAGTGATTTTATAAGTGAACACAGGTCCATGCCTCCTGACTTGGAAGATTTCATTGTGTGTTTCACTAGGCTTTTGTTGGAGTATGGTTTGGTTTAGGCATTTGTTTCTTTATTTTTCAAAATTTTTATTTTGAAAATTACTAATATAATGTGGGTGGAGAACAGGACCCTGTTTCTCCAGTTCCCACAGAAAAACTGCAGGGATTAAGAGACATCTGTGAAGGGAAACCAATGTCCTGTCTCCTGGGGTTCTTTTAAACTGACACCCACTTAAATTTCTTTAGGCTGCCAGAGAGCAAACAAACATTAAAACTTCTGGGTATTTTTCTCTGTAAATAAAGGAACTTCAATAGATACTTTGGTTGAAGCAGTGCCTATTCATTTTGTAAAGCTCTTTTACAGCCCAGTGCAGATGATAATGATGTAATTATGGTCCTTTTAAGGCTACAATTTCTGCATGATAAACTAGCAATTACCCGATTAGAAAAATTTTGGAGACAAATTTAAAGTATACAATAGACAAGTCAGGCCAGATAGGCAATAATAGACAAGAACTTCTTTAGTTTCAAACCCAAACATATCTAAAGGCTTTGTGCATGTGCAAAACATGCTCAAAACCTGGCTTTCTCATTTTCCTTTAGCAAGATAAAACCATAGCAGATGTCAGTTTGGACTGAAAATTGCTTTCTTGTTTTGGGCATTTATTTTTAAGTTTATTCTAGCTTTCTACTAATGTAAATCTGTCATACCAGGTGATACGATTGTGAAGTCCCTTTTAAAACCAACTCATTTGGAAATGTATCCAGTCTATAGAAGTATAGATGACTTATTGCAGTGTGAGAACTTTTCCAAAAACCTAAACTCACAGAAGTATGGGAAGAACTTGAATCACCTTTCAGGTCCAGTGGGAGCTTAGCTGTTTCAGCTATCCTTTTGTCTTCAGTCAAGGATTTGTTGGACATGCAATCACTGCTATCATGTGATTGTAGCCCACAGTAAAGTCTTCAGGGCAGGAAAGTTGGGAAGTTGGAGATAAAATCAGACCCTCATAGTGTGGGGAAACATCTAAATAAAGCATTAAAAGTTTCATATTTGGGGAAATATTCAATTGGTCTGTAATAACAGGAGAAACAGGGGAACCAAAAAAGAAGTGACCCAGAATTGGAACTGAGGTAAATGTGTTAAAGGAAGCAGAAAAGCAGACCCATACTCACCTAAAGTCGAAAGAGGTAACTCAAGTATAGGATATTTTATTTAGGGTCTGGTATCTGTGGCATATCTAGCACAGGCTTTTCTGGAGAGTCTGGCAGGAGGACAGAGATTAGACTGCCTTGAAGAGGGTGCAGGGTCCTGGGGATCACCTCCACCCCATCAGAAGTGACAGAGCACCTGCAGTATCCCTGTGATGACACATTATTTTGATGGTGCTGGAAGAAACAGAGAATAAAGAGTCTGGCCAAGGGCAGCTGGGGCAGGAGAGGCACAGCTCTTGCCCAGCAAAGTCCCTGGTATCTCTGTGGTGGAATCACCCCAGTGTTATCACTGGAAAAGATTCAGTGCAATAGAGAACAGAGATAATCCCTTTATTTGGGGGTCATTTTACTTTCAAATTAGAAGAGTAAGCAAGTTGTGTAGGAAGAGTAATCATCTGAGCTGGTTTTATTTAGATATTGTTAGCAGCCCACTTTTGTGAATTTTCTGGTCACTAGTACATGCAAGTGACCACAGTATCGAAAAGGCAGCATATGTAAACATTTGGAAGGGCAGTTATTTTAATTTAAATTCCCTTTTTTGCTCCTGAGCCATAATAAAAAATATGGTAATTGTATAATCCAACTGTTTAAAACTCTTTCACAGATATTTTAATGATGTGTTTATGAGAAACTGGCATTTAGAAATGCGTTTTGTAAATTAAAATCATACCAACTTCAATGTCTATGAAAATACACTATCCTGTATCTTGGGATTTGCCTGTGTCCTGGGAAGTGCCCCTAGATCTGTTCTGTTGTAAAAAAAATCTGGTCAGGATCTCAAGCTGTATTTGATGGTTATGTTTCCCGTTTGTGATAGAAACAGATGAATTTCCTACCATACACATTTGTGAGTTCATGAACTATGAGAGGAAGTTTTCATATTGTGAACATCTGGGTTTTTTTCCCATTCAGATGCAGAGCTACAGCTGAAAAAGGCATGAACCGGGCTGTTAGTCATTTCTGCAATAAAAATAGATAGTCTATGACTTTAGATTCTGGCTATGAGCCTTTAAGGCATTTTATTCCGCTACATTTTTTTACATTAACTTGCCTAATTAAAGGATTTTTATTTAAGAAAATATTTTTAAATAATACAAGAAAAAGCAAAAAAAAATTTTTAATTAACTAAAATGCATTTTTAATGGACCATCTTCAAAAGACAACTGATCTTTTGACTCTTCAATCATTGTCTAGCCAACATGCCACAGACAAAAGGTATGGATCCAAATGGCTGAAAAACTGGCACACTTCTTAATTTTTTTACAGGAGGCCCTGATTTCTGGAAGTCACTTCATGTAATGCTGTAACAGTTCAGGTGTGGCCTGTGCTCTCTCCCGTAGATTTAGTGCTAAGCACTAAAAAATCTAAGAAAAAAAAAAAAGTAAGAAATACTTATTATGAACATTTTTATTAGAGAGCTAATTTCAACAGAGGAAGTAGAAGTTGTTTAGGCATTCTTATGAGGAATAGTGATATTGGGAACGTTTATCCAGTAGAGACACACATGGAAAAAGTGCTTTTCAACCCAACAAGTTCTGCTGCATTAATGCTTCTCTGTCTGGGAGATCTGAGGGTCTCCCAAGTGAAAAGAGTATGAGTATGAAAAGAGGAGGAGTGGGATCAAGGAGAATGACATTGTTTTCATGCTTAATCATTTTTCAAGGCCTATGTTCTATGCTGCATATCACTTTCAATAATCCTTTAACTCAACCTAGTGAATAAGCAAACCAATTTATGTGATTGCAGGTGACCTAGGTGTTTCTTATTTCAGTGTACTTCTCACCAAAAGGAACTCTGGTGACATTAGGTTTTTTTTTTTAATAGTTTAGTTTTTTAATTATTTATTTTTTTTTTAAATTTTTACAAAATATTACAATGATCAGTGAGCTGTCCAGCCCACATCAACATCTTCAAACAGCCCCTAAGACAGCTCATGAGGTGCCATGACAGCAAGCACTGGAAATATTCCTGTAAACACAATTTGACAAGAAGATATCATATACCAGTTATTAGAATCAGTCTTGGGACAAGATCAGATAATGAAGAAAATGATGGTTTGTTGAAAACAAACCTCACAAAGAGAAGTGATGGTGAACTTTGAAGGAAATACTCCAAGATTTTTTTGCAGACACAGTGCAATCCTTCTAACGGCACACTCGTGTGACAAAGTGGTTTATACACCATTGTAAGAGTCATCCAAGCAAGGCGTTCTGCTCTATCAGACCGGTAGTGGAACATGTCACTCTCTGGCAGATGGTGGCTCCATCCTTCATGTGAGTCTTCTCTGGCTCCATGGAAAATAGCAACACATCTGGCCATAAAAATGACTCTTTGGAAAGCACTGAGAGAGAGCAGAGGAGTATGATCCCCCTAACCACTTGACTCCCAGCAAACCCCTCCCTGTGTCTCCACCTTCTCTTCCTGTCTGTAGAATGTAGGAAAAGGTTTTAAGGCTGGCAGGAGAAATCTTTACCACAGGGCAAAGCCTCACCTATGCAGAAGACAGAGCTTTTCTGGAATAGTCTCAGACTAAAGAACAAATCTGCACCAAACAGAACATCCACTGCAGTCATTCCTGCTCTGACTTCACTTTTCTCATTCAGGTGCAGTGGGAAAGACCTGTGTTATTTAAAAGGAATAAAAAGAAAATAAAACCTTGCAAGTATTAGAGACAGAATGGGGAAAAAAACAAACAAAAAACAAACAAAACAGCATGTGATAAGTAGTATGTGAATTACTACACTACTTACATTGACTTTTTTATTTAATGTGGTGGCAAGCATTTGTGTTAAAGCTTGTGTCATTTGTTTTGTAAATTCACCTCATCAGAGAAAATGGCCATGGAAATGTTTTCCTGTTACATTTTCCTGTGTGTTAAATGCTGTTTCTATTTACACTCTCACTGTGTGAGTGAGACACAGCATGTGAGAAGTCATCACAGGAGTGCGGTGAGAGCTTGGGCCAAGAGGAGAGCATGGCAATAATTTCTATCCATTGGCAAAGAGCAGCTGTCCTCCCTCCTCCTGATCTTTCTCGTTCTGCTCTTCCTGCCCCACTTCCTACTCTCCTACTGTTCTCTTGTTTTGAATTCCAACATGCATGTCTTGTTTAACAATTCCTCCCTCTCCTGGAGATTGGAGTTAACTTAGATCACCATCCTCAAATATCTTCTCTTGAAATACACATTTTTGTGAGATTCTTTCAAATAGGAAATCATGAGAAGCTGTATCAGCACAAGAGAGCAGAATATATCTGACAATAGGTAACTTCTACAAGTTATAATTTACTGTGATAAAAAAAGAAGAACTGATTGAGTCTTGCTCCACTAAGGAATGATATTTTGCTGACTATTTAGTTGCCCCCTGTCTGCTTACAGGAAGATAATAACACACCTATTAACTTCCTGTGTTGAAGAAATTAATAGTCATTCATATGCACATTTCCAAACCAACACACATCACCATTTCGAGGTTCTTGATATTGACACCCCTGCCCAGACCTGTGGAAAAAAAATGCCACCTATACACTTTTGAGGGGATTTTTTTTTCTCTCTCTCTTTCAGCAAGAGCAATCTGCTTCTGCCTTCCTTGCTCTGGCAAACAACAAGTACATGCAAACTATTTCTTTAGCTGAGATATGAACCCAGTACAGCAGACAGGGGAACTGCTGGTGTCCTGTTTATAGAAATAAGTGTTCATTAGCAAAATTCACTTTTTGGAAAGCTGTAGATGTATTTAGATGCTGCTATTTTTCTGTGCACTGTTGTCAGCTAATGGAAGGGAGAAGCTGGGTGGTGTCGATGCACTACAGGAAACAGTGGGGAAGAAGAAGGGTGATGGACAGAAAACTGATGCTACCATAGCTGTGATTAAGTGAGAAGAAAATATGCAAAACCATGTATTGGTATTTCCTCTGACACATCTGCCGCTACGGCTCCTAAGACTGGAGCATCTGCACAAACTCTCCTGCTTTTACTATGAAGATTGCAACAGCTGCTCTGAGAATTACTTTATTTTCCTGCAGTGCAAATTGTTATTCAGGCCAGTATTTCTACCAAGTATTACAGAAGATTTGAATGCCCACACAGATCAAACAGATAGAATTTTTCTGCATATTTATCAGCACAGTGTACAAAGGCATAATGGATGGGTTGAGCTTTTTTTGGAACAGCAACTCTGGTGTTGCAACTCAAAGCCTAATAAAGAAAACTCAAGCAAACATTTCCTGAGATTTTGAAAAAGTCCAGCTGTCTTTTCCAAAGTTGAGCTGCTCCTTTCCTTTAGCCTTTATGAAGGCTAAACTCTTGATGAAGACTGAGACCCTGGAACTGCAGTGGTATCACTAGATACTAGGGGTGGGCCCCAAGCACCCTAACTCTTGCATACAGCACAGTTTGGACAGGGTATATCACATATCCGACCCAAAGGGAATCCCACGGAATTTGAACGTGAACCTGCCTCAACTTTTCCTGCTGATGTGATCCCTTTGGGTGCAAAATGTGTCTGTACTGCCTGTGGCTTCAGTGGGCCAGCTCCTCAAGCCCTGCTAAGAATACAACTAGAGCCTTTAGTTTATGAATTTCTTTGAACAAGATAGATCTCTGGAAGGCAAATTAAACCATATCTTCTTGTCAAAGTGTTTCAATCTTAGTGAATCTAGGATGCACTAACAGCAATTTTAACTGGGACGCTAAAGGAGCCCCAACAACCCCTCTAGCTCAATCAGACAGGAGGCACAATGGCAGCTTCAGGGCCACCAGCAGAACTGCCTCAGAACCTGTGGAGAAACCAGATGCATCTATGTACAGGAGAAATCTTTGCCATTGTTCCCCTGAGACTTTTCTGTGCTTGGAGAGGAATCTGCACTGTCACCAGTACATTTGCAGCACCCTTCCTTTAAAAAACTTATGTTGCTAAAAGGTATCCCAAGTTCAGGAGAGAAAACAAATGAGTAAATGGATCAGTGAATGAAAAATGAAGTTGGATTTGGAGTAGCTGCTCTCATTTTCTCAATGACTATCTAAATGAAAGGCGCTGGACATGACAGGCTCCTGTCAAATGACCAAACAGCATATAGAGCATGCAAAGGTTTCAGGAAATATTTGGTCATGCTCTGATTTCTTCTAGAAGAGCACAGACTGGTGAGAAAGTCACTCCTTGATTAGTGGAAAATTTCATCATGATTTAGTTTTAATTTCTATTTAATTATTAGGTTTTGTGTTGATTTCTTTATGACTGTGGATGTCTAACAGCATGAGGATGATTCTTGGCTTCTTGAAAGGAGCTCTGGTGAAACTTAGAGTTTGTTCCAGATTTCAGAATGGAAAATTACCTATACTTTGAATGTGTACAATGTTAATTCTTGTGTTTGAGTTGCTTTAATTTTGGATGTTAAAAATTCAAATTCATCATTTTCCACCATATGCTGTCCAATAGATTTCTACAGCTGCCTAGTGGGAAACTGAGATCAAAACAATCATTCATCTCCATTTGTTTAAATGTCACTTTCCCCCACTATCCTCTGATAAGTCATGCTCTCATGTCTATCAAGAATCTCAGATTATGAGGAAGGCCCATATTCTAAGAATGCTTGACCCCTATTCCCTCTTTGTGTTTTCTATTGGACAAAATTTTGGAGCTGGATGTGCAAGGGTTATTTTGGGTTTTTTTGTTTTGTTTTGTTTTGTTTTATCTCAACAGATGCGACATTGTCCATCAAAATATAGAACTCTTTTCCTAAACAGATTCCCAGGAATAGCTCAAATCTGTTAGCAGTTAACCCAGAATCTCTTCTAGAAAAAAAAAAAA
>VWZN01016269.1:370283-380816 GCA_013396955.1 Regulus satrapa | reverse complement strand
AAAAAAAAAAAAAAAAAAAAAAAAAAAAAAGATGTATTCTTAATTTTATGAACTGGACATGCACACTTGTTAAAGTTTATGGTTTTTTCATTAGCATTTTTTTTCTGTGTTGTTCAAAATAATTTGTCAATTTATATTAGTTTTATATATCAAGCAGAGTGAATTGGGTGCTTAATTTAAAATTTGACAGGCATTGATTTCTTTTAAAATCTTATGAAAGTTATTTTCCATATGACTGAAATTTGTAGCATTGGTGTTCACTTTTCATGACACAAGATATATTTATCTAGAAGAACGTCCTAAGATTATTTAAGATAATTAATTTCCCGCCAAAATTCTGGAAGTTCATACACTTTTCAAAGTAAATATTTCAGAAAATTTCATTTGTGAGGCTTGAAATGGTTCCTTCAGTAACATAGAAAAGATTTCAATCCAGAAATAAGTTGGTATGCTAAATGAAATAGAACTGCTTTGGGAGCAAAGGAATACAATTCAATGTTTAGATAAAAGTTCCCTTGAATTTAACAAGACAGAAATGTACAAACATCCCATCTAACATTTAGCTGTATTTTATCTGATATCCTGGATTACTACAGGATGAGAGGCTGAGAAATTATCTCTGGACATATGGAAATTAAAATGTCTTCGGATCCATATGGGAAACATCTCTGAGAGCAGAGAAGTGATTTACAGGCTGGTGTTACTTCCTGTGGGAAAAGAAAATTCTTTCTACAGGAATTGATCTTATCCTGTGTATTTCCAAAATTTGTTTCCAAAATTTTATATGTAGCTGGATAAGTTTTTTTGTGTCTACTGATTCTACATGTGGCTTTCATACCCTTGTAGCATTTCTGTAGGCTAATTCTCTCTCTTCAATGAAATTGTTTGGACTGCTTTACATTTATTATGAAAGTTATCTTCAAAATGCATTAAAAAGTGGCTGGACTTGATGACCTTAGAGCTCTGGAGAGAGGAGCATCACATCTCTTCCCTGCAACTCAAATACCAGTGGGGGAGGGAAGGACTGAGACTCCATTAACTTCAAGTCCTTTGTTCAGGAACTGCAAACACACAGGCAGTACTTGCTTACATTTACACATGCATATGTGAATTTTTTTGCAAAATGCACAAAGGGCAGCATGATCAAGTGATTTCTATTTTTTATAAAAGTATCAAAACCTATTTGAGGGAAGTAATTAGAAAAACTAGCTGTCTAGTCATGTAGGGGCTGCTGAGATTACTGGAGAGGATGAGAGGAGGCACTGTGGCAGGGACTGCTTCCCCACTGCAGCTATCTGAATAAAACCAAAAATTGTCAGCCTCACTTGCTGATAAATTCAACTTTGTATCTCAGTACCCAAATAGAAAAAGGAAACGGCACTAAAGTGTTTGGCTACTAGTCATGCTGCTAGCTGCACTCTCAACCTTCAAAGATAAAGAAAAGGTTCCTTCTTCCCCCTAAATGTTAGTGTGTTCAATAAGAAACGAATATAGCAAATTCACTCTTTACAGGATAATTTATTTTACATTGCCAGCGCCTGTGAAGTCAGTAACCAGTTTTAAATGCTGACAAAGGTAATTTTTTTGCCTCACATTTTGTACTGAAGAGAAGAATACTACAGTGTATATATCTGGCAGTTTCACCTCTGGCTCTCAGCTTTAAGTAATACTTGTTACCTGAAGGAAGAAACATACTTAGGGGTCTTTTCATCTGAACCCCCTCCTACTGCTTTTGCCACATGTCAGGAAGTGACACACAGTGCTGAGACTACATCTTGATTGCTTCAGGCAGCATAGGCTGGAGAGCAACTGAATTGTACCAGCCCCTCGGCTCCCCCTGCATCCCAGAGGTGCCCAGGACACCTCCAGCAGAGGCACTGGCGTGGCCAAAGGGTTACTGCACCCAGCCAGGCCCGGTCTGTCAGCTGCTGGCCGTGGCAGCTCCGCTTGGCCTTGCTGCAGCCACAGCTGCAGGGAGGGGAGCTGGACACCAGCGTGCACACGGCCTGTCTGACTTCTCGGCCAAGCACAAAGGAGGGAAAAGCCACCGGGTGGAACTTCGGTCTAACACAGTGCCTAGAGCTGGGTGGCAGCCAGTTAAACGTGTGGGACAGTGTGAAAACACACCAGTCACCCAGGATGTCCTACACTCTGCCATTGCTCAGAGTTGCCCTCCGCTGCTCTAGTCCTCTAGCGAGAACTGGGGCATAGAGGAGGAAAAATTCAACCACCTGTGGCTATTACAAGCCCACCGAGGAGAAGAAAAATTATATGCCTCTGCTTTGTTTTATTCCTTGTGACATTTGCATCACCTTACATCTGCACGTGTCAAAATGTGTTATGTCATGCGGTTCTCTGTAACCTGGTGCACTGAAAGTGTGTGTCAGGCTGCAGAAGTAGCTTACACGGGACAGACTTAAAATGAACAAGAGAGAAGAATTCAATAACAGTTTCTGGGGCAGGGGCCCAGCAGAATTTGCACTTTTGTCTATGAAATTGTGCCATCTGGGACTTCTCTGCTCACAGAAATGCATCCTGAGCAAAACCACCGACAATTTTGCCTCAGTTTTATCTAATCTCTATGAAGTGATGAGCAGAATTTTATTAAGCAAGGGGGAAAAAAAAAACCAAACCAAAAAACAACCAGTACTTTTTTAATTCAAAAGATTTGTCATATTTGAGACTCTCAAATGCCAATTGTTCATTTGGCTGCCTCACAAGTATATAAATGTGTTTTTCTGCAGAGGGAGTTATTCTTTCCTACTTCACTCTGTTAAAATAAAGTTAAATTGATACCACTGAATATATAGTGTTAAAATGCTAACTTTTAATTTAGTTTGCTTATATTATTTGGATTTTAAAACTGGGATTCAAACAAAAATGGCATTTGTTTTTTCCATTCAGCATTTTGTAAAAGAAAAAGAATCTTAGAAACATCTAAAAGATCCAGTTAACCACAAAAGCTCATATCTCACTGAAATAACTGGATACAGGAGTATGCAGAACAGTTGCAAATGGCTGAATTAAATGACGGAAGTAAAGAGCAATATATTAAGGCTGAGTTATATTTGTGACAGCTAAGTGGTTAAAAACACATCCTTCTTTTGAAAGAAAGCCCAACATATCTTCTTTCACATGTATACACTAGAAATGGGAAGCAACTCTTGAAATACACCATGGATTCTTCTTCCTTCACTCACATCTTTATTTTGCTAAGCTCCAAGCAGCAGTTTTTGCTTGTAAAGACTGTCTGGAGTGGTTACACTGGAAGCTTAGCAATCTCCTGCAAAAATTAGCTCAGCCAAAGCCCTGTGGGCTTCCCACTTGGTGTAAGAATAAAAGACACCTTGGTGCCACAGAAAGAACTTTATAGCTCTGTAATTAAACTCCTGAAGTGGTAATGGGAGCAGCCAGGACAGTCGCTAATTTAGGAGAAGTAGGGATTGTTTGCAGGCAGAGCCAGTATCTTTTGTTAGACCAACCAGAAAAAGAAAGTGAGAATCCATCTGTGTTCAGGCATACAAACATGAGGTTAAACTGAATTCAAAGAAGGCTTCACATCCTGCAACTTTGCCTGTTTTCATACAGTTTTAGCATTTCTTTTAGGTATTCTAATAAGATGATAAACTTAAAAAAAAACAAAACTAAAACAACAAAACAAGGTAGAATAATCTTCAATGATCTGAAAAACATTTAAAAATTGGCTGATCAAGTTTCCTTCTCAACCAGGCTCTCTTCAGCTCTGTCAGCAGGCACACTTGAGAAAAGCTGTGTTTTTCCAAGTTGTGGGGGAAATAGGCCTTTTTAATTCTATAGCAGAAGAAACTTCTGCTGTTCTTTGTGCGGAAATGAAAGAGGTGTTCCTTTCAGTCTGAAACAAATGCTCCCTCACATTTGCAGTTAAACATCAAGAGTTTTACACTGAAGGGTGATTTTTTTCTGTCTTCATGCAACTGAAAATAGGGCATATAGTGCAGATCAGAAAATGTGTGTTCTTAATAAATTCTAACAATTATTGATTTAGTTTTGATAATGTGAAGATAGAGAAACAAAGCTGTACAAACTCATACATTTATTTTAGCCTTCTTTTTTCCTTTCTTTTTCATGAATAGAAAGAAAATACAGAAGCAAATGTGGTTCTGTTTCTCTTTTTCTGTGCTTTGCGCCAAGAATTTGCAATACAGTAATGAGAGCTTGTTGTATCCTTGTGACAAGCAGCTAGTGGCAAGCTGTGGTCGAGGAAGTGGTTTCTGTTCTTTACAACAGCAGGTACAAGTGGTACTTGAGTGACTGCTTGAGTCAGGCACAGAATTTCTGTAATACTAAAAATGAGAAGTCAAAATAAGTTCAGAAGCAAGTAATGAGAGTTCCACCTTTCACCCTGCAAGGCATTTACTTGGCCCCAGTGGAGGGACACAAATATAGCTTTCTTGAAGCAATTCCCATCAAAAGTTGCTTTGCACCCAGAATTTAACCATCCTTATGTTGCTTGCATCTCCCTTGTCATTGGTTTTACCAATATCACAAGCTGCGCAAATACAAAACTTTACACTACCTGAAGAAGTTCACATATATATTTAGATATTTAGCTACCCTTTAGCCCCAGTATATCAATATATACATATTAGCTTTCAGCAGGACTCAGCCCTGATATTTTACTAATTCAAGATTGTCCTAGTTTGGCTATGTTGTGCTTATTTGCACCTCTAGCAGGCCGCAGTAAAACCATAATTTGCACCTTTTGAGGGAGAAAATTCAGAGGCAAAAAGGAGAAAGGTGTTACTGTTCAAAAGCTGTCACAACAGAAACTTAATCAGGGAAATACATATAAAAGGGAACGTGGGACAGTATGTGATGACAGCCTCTTGTTGCGATGCCTGTGCACAGCATGAGGCTTCTGCATCACACGACTTCTGAGCAGCTGAGACACACACTCTCCTTTCCAGGTGTCTGAGCTCGGTAAAGCAATCTCTTCATCATCTCACTTCCTCTGTAACGTGATCGAATCCATCATTCCTTTTGTTATCCCCTTTGTGTTTGCTTTGCCTCGCGGTAATTCGCTAAGTGCAAAGCAGGCAAGTGCTTTAAAAACATACAAGGCTACTGCAAGTGAAGTCATACTAATCAGATGTGCTGGTAATGAATCATGCTGACAGATTGGCTCTGTTTACCTTAAACAAACTGTCAGAAATTTTCAGTACATGAACCAAAGCATGGGAAAGGCTTTCAGATACACACGCCGATCAGATCATAGCCCAGCACATCGTATTTGCATATTTCATAAAGGTATCACATGTACATTTGCATGTAACGATGTGAACATGCTGCTTACAAAGATATTTGGTATCTCTACAAGAGAAAGCAATTAAGATTCACATAGCTAATGGGGCAGGAGTGGGTTTTCTCTCGCTCCTTCTGCCCAGTGAGGTTGTCTGTGGGCTGCAGGAGCTGCTGAGCTGCTGTGGTTTTTTTCTGTGCTCTCTCTGCTTTGTATCAGGCTCCCATTGGTTTGTGTCCCCCTGTGCTGCACTGGTACTCCAGATGGACCGTGGGACCATGTGGTAGCGAGGAGTATGGGAGTACATGACAGCACAGTCTGCTGGAGTGGCCAGACCGCTCATGTGCCACAAAGTAATGAGCAGCATTAAATGTGTTTGCTTTACATTGCCTGAACGTATCCCCCTCCACAGGGGGCTGTATGATACAATCTTGCTTCCCTTTCCCTGCTTCAGCCTCACAAGTTTTGTTCAAAGATCTATTTCCTTAGTAATTTAGAGACATTTTTAAACTTATTGAAGCAACACATTCTGTTGATATGGTCGTATTTCCAAAGCCTTAAACACACAGGCATACAGCTATTTTTGTGTACAGTTTGTTCTCTGTGTTTACCTGCTTGCCACAGACACCCCTCAGCACATAGCTGTACATCGTGAAACCAAGGTGACATTTTCAAAAATACTCTTAGACTCCTGTGATTCCATTTCCAGTGCTCTTAAGAGAAACCCATCCTCTGTCATAAAGATATTTTAAGATAATCTACTCCCCCTCACTGGACTCAGAATTCTGAATGAAATTATACAAACCCAAGTTGAAATGTATGGTGGCATGTTTAACACTGAAAAGTCTCGGCAACTAAATAGTTCCTAGTAAAAAATGTATCCACAGCCTTGCCCAATATTTAAATGGAAGTCAGGTGGCACAATCTGAGACTAAAGTAGAGGAAGCAGGAGAGGATTGTTTTGTTTTTCACTTCTCCTTGGATTATTTTTTGTGCTTCCCACCTATGAAAGTAGTCAGAAAGCCTCTCTTGAGGCTGTGAGGCATCATGACTGACTTCCCTGAGCAGGCACCACACCCCAGACGCTCCAGATCTGCACTTACCAAGAGGAACTGGCAAGCATTTAAAGTGTGAGCAGGGTTTCTCACTGAAAATAACTACAACTGCAGTTCAGGATGGGGAACATCCTGATGAGAAAAGGAAAACTGGTTACAGCTTATTTATTTGTACAGGAAATCATTTATGATTGACTTGGGAACCCAGTAACATTGTAGGGATAGGCTGACTTACATGCAAAAGGCTTTCCAGGGCTGCATTCTGCTCTAAAAACCAGCTTAGAGCTGCAGCACCTGTCCTGTCACTAAGTCTGCCTGCTCCCCAGAAAACCACAGCTTGTTTGCATCCAGTACCACTGAACAGGGCAAATTAGGCACTCTGAAGGGTTCTGTGGTTAGAATTACAGCAAGTGGATGTGATACTAATGCCTATTTTGTGATTAGGGTACAGGAGAGGTTTGCAAATTGGCATCTCTCCACACTAGGAAATAATTAAGTAAAAATTAGTTCCCTCAAGCTATTTTACTGCTGGTGAAAAATTGATTTGTTTATATAGGGAAAATAGGATGGGACAGTAAATTCTTGACTTTGCAGGGAGCCGGGTAACAGTTCTTTCCTGCTAGGTGAACAGAGCTCCTGGCTTCTTACCCAATGTGCAGTGCTACGACCATCAGCATGTTTATGAAAGGGACTGCTAAGACTGTGCTGTGAATTTTTGTGCTTGACTTTCATTGTGTTCGTTTTGTTTTGATCTTGGTTTTGTGATTTTTCAGCCATCATCACCATAAGCCAATAGTTGCAGAGTGAGAGAGGAAATGGTGAGTTCTTCTAGCCAAAATATCTGCAGTACTATGGCTGCTAGCAACTTTCTTTCCCTACATTTATGGTTATCTGTTACTTAGGAGGAGATGAACTTTTGTAGAGGACAAGAAAAGGAAGACCTAGAGGAATTCTTGTGGGTCATTCAGACGACCAGCAGAAATCCACCAGAAAGACAGAAATACAGGCAGATGCAAAAGCTGCCTGAAAGATTTCCTTATATAGATATTTCTTTCACTTTGTTTTTAAGGCATTTAGCAATAACGTTTTAGTTTTGTAAACATGGCAGCCAGATTTTTTTTTTCTATTTCTATACATTTCAACTCCAAATGAAAATTCAACCTCCTGTTCCCTCTTGAATGGTATTATCTATGCTATGTATGTATCTATAGCACAGGATACAGGAATGGAAAAAAACAAGCTAAGACATTCTCCTTGCTCTATGATACTACAGCAAACTGCAAATACATTAAAAATATCCCCTCAGAGTATTTTGCATGTTATATAAAGTCCTGGAAGTGAATTGTCCTCAGATGGCTGATATTTTAAAACAACGAGCTAAAACAAAAAAAGTTTCCAGTGGCATTCACATAGTTCTGTGAAACAGACTCTGCTCAGGCTTCAGCTTTGGGCTCAACATTTACGTGACTGAATCTGCCAATCATCAAAGGGCCCTGGGCTCTTTCTTGTCTCCTTGGGTTTGTTGACAGCAGCTTCTCAAGTCTGCAGCATCCAGATTCACCACCTACACAAACAGATGTACACAAAACATTTGAAGTAAAATACCTTCAACTGTGGTTTGGAAATAAACACAGATTTTTCTTATGGGACAAGAACAAAATAGTTTTTGAGTATTTTTAACACAGTTACAAGTGTTTCCTTAATGGCTTCTCAATTTTCCTTTTTCTTACCGAAATAATTTTTATTCAGTTCACTGATAAAACTGCTGAAACCTATCCTTGGGACACCATAATAGGACATTTTACATTGCCAGAGAAGACACAAGCAGAAGAAAAAGCTTCTCAACCAAACGGTCTAGTGTGAGATAGAAATGCTAGCATCTGCCCTCTTTGATTTATTTATAATATTTAATGTCTATCGGTTTCAGTGGAAACTTTCAAATCTTGAGAGTGCTGTGGGATGTCCCAAGCTGCTTATAAAAATGAAAGATACTATTAGTTAGCAGTTTCTTTTCCCAGCAATAGCCCTGGGTAAGCTCAAGGTCTGCCTGACCCCTGGTTAATCAGATTTTCTGTCATATAAGGCACAGGAGATGAAAATATTCAGACTTTTTTTTTTTTTAGATATACTACCTAGTTCATTGGAGTTGCTGGTGTTTCAGACAATTTTTCCTGCAAGTAGCTTCAGGTGTCACATGGCAAATTCCTGTACATTTAGTCATCCTAAAACTGTCTCTTTTTGTGTGTTCTATAAACCCCTAATTCTCCCTCCCTTTATCTCTTCCTCATTTCTCCACTACCACTTTTTAAAAGTAGCATTCTGCTTTTCTGTGTTGCTATGACAACATTTACACTTTCTTTTAGAAGGCAAAATATGTGGTTTCTATCATATTTTTTTCAGCTCTTGTGTTAGAGGGACACACAGGGGAATGAAGTCAATTGCAGATAAAGCTTTAAGCAGCAGACTGCAACTTCATTTATCAATATAAAGGGTATTTAAGTGAGTCCAGCATGGATTTACCCATATGTTCCCCTAAGACAGATTTATTTGTTTAGTCTTCTGAATCTTCTTCAGTGCAATAAAAAATTCAAGGAAAAGCCATGACGATTTCAGATCTGCCTTTCTCTCCTGCCTCCTCTCATGCAGGCAGAAAGAACAGCAACAACATTCACAATGGCCTTTATTTCTAGACCTTGTCAACTATTTACAGAGATGGGGAGGAGCTAAAAGCAACCAAAGGTTCAAAATGGTGCGAGTTTACTTTTTTTAAATCAGAAAGGAGAGACAAAGAGAAAAAACCCTTTTGTTTACCCTCCAGCTTCTCAGAAGAAGGCTTTTGAAAATGCACATTGTACTGCAAAATATAGGAACTAATGCTTGGCCCTGATAAGAGCGACGGTTGGTTCTATGGGCAGAGAGGGTGCTGTGCTCACTCAGCAGAATCCTCGCTGCCTTGCCAATGACTTTCCATATTGTGAACAGACTGGCTGAACTCTGCCTCTTCACAGGCCTTGGAGCATGCTGGCAGCTGATCTACAGAAGTAAAGAAAAATTCTCCTCCAAAGACAGAGTTTTTGAAACAATTGGGTCTTTATTGGAAATGCCAGGAGCTAAATAATAAAGCCTCCCTTCACGAAACAACTGAATCTCCTCTTGCAGCCACAGGATCTTACTTAGTCAAATAAGTCTTATGAGCTTCAGCACTCTGTGTTTGGAAGATAAAAGCAGATGGAGACATACCATTCCCTCCAAGCAATAGAGTTGGGCTGGCTTAGCTGATGCTTATTTCAAACCTCTTTAGAAGATATATCTCTACATTTCTGGCACTGTTAGCAATCTGAACTGCCTCTCCTTACCAGGGTCTGGGAGCACAATCCTTTGTTTTAACAGAACATATCTCTGAAACACACTAGCTGAAAAAAAACTTGCTCTTTCCAAGCATGGGAAGATACCAAATGCTGAACACAGCCTAAAAGATGCTAAATCATGTAAACCATGTTAAAAGACTATAGAACTTACACATTTGCAAACAAAATGTGTTTAATTTAAGGAGGTTATTTTTATGTTCTCTACATTATAATGGTCTTCATTTTATAATGATGCCAGCTGAGTGGGTTTAGAAAACTCACTGCAGTCAGAACTGAGTCCTCTAAGAAGTGTGAAATTCCAATATTAGTCTAGGCTGTCTGAGCATGTCATGAATTCTGGGGGAACCACAAGGGCTTCTCTTTCTCCAGCACTGAACCCTGGATTGTTGACTGATTTCATGTTACGCTCACACACAGAGATATCTCTCAACAAAATGCAATCTACACAGACTTTCGAAGGCAGTTAAATAAATGGAATGTTATCAATGTAGAACAAACATGATTTAGCAAACTCAGAGGCCAAATCAAGTTTGCACAGTGCTGGTGACAGTTCCACTTTTGGCAGAAAGGCTGGATACTGGCAATGTCTCTTTAGCACCCATCTCCAACTGTGGAAAAGCAACTTAGCAAAATAAGAAACAGAAGGTGACTGCAGCTGTCATGCAGAGAACCTGATGATCTCCATCCCCAAAGGCTGAGGTCTAAGTCACATCTCCATTTCTCAGTTCCATTTTTATTGCCCTTTGCCATTCTGTTAGTGACAGCAACTGCTCTCTGTATTTCATTAGTGGTGTACAAATTGTAACCATTGTCAGCTTCTTAATGTTTGGAG
>VWZN01016269.1:301535-370236 GCA_013396955.1 Regulus satrapa | reverse complement strand
GGGGGTGGGGGGTGAGTGTGTGTGTAATTTGAACATGTATGTTAGAACTGAGTCCTGCCACCATGAATGACAATGATCTGAAGAACTCGGCTTTTCTAGAAATTTGCAGGACCTGGGATATACAATGCCATTATTGGAAGAGGCAAGTTTTGGCACACATCATTAGCATGTACTGCATTATTGATGGGAAGAGTTGTTCCTGTGGAACATGAGAACTTAAGGGAAAAGACAGTGGGAGTAGGAGCCTCTCAGTTTCCAGACCTTTAGTCTTTCAGAGGGCCATTTTCTCACATGGTCATTTCTGCTCCCACTGGATAGCAGAGGACAGCTCTGGGTGGGATGTGCTATGCTGTGGTCCCAGGCACACAGGCAGAGGAAAAACCCTGGTGCCCACACAGCAGCAGAGATGAGGTGCAGCACGATCTCACTGTGCCTCAGCCCTGCTTCTCCTTTTCCATGTTTTTATGCCTCTGCACAGATTGACTGTGGCACATTTATATCCAGCAGAGCTCCTCTACAGCAGGGAATTCATGTTGTGAATTTATGGCTGGATTATGTCCCTCTTTAAGTTACCTCATAGGACAAAGCAGCTGTAACACATGGTCCTCACAGCACTGCTGCACTGGAAGCAGGCGTGAGTAATGGGCAATAGTCTCACCCAGTCTCTGTTATGTGTTGTCACAACAAACCCCTCTAATGTGGTAAGAAAATTTCCACAACACCCTTTTCCCTGAGGTAAGCAGTTTTAAATCCCCTACTTCATCTGAGTGGTTTAAGAAAAATAGGAAATGAAGAACGCCTTCTTCCTGAAGGCATATTTTTTAAATCTAAGTTGCATATATTTTAGTTCATGTTGTATCATTCCAGTTTAAAACTCCTTTTTAAAAATCCACAAAATAAATACAAAACGACCACTTGGGTTTTTTTCTTCTCCCAAGTCCTCAGTGATATTACTGTATGTATGCAAATAAGGCCATATTTATTAGTCCACAGTGCAGTCTCTCAGCTCATTTTTTCTGTCCCAAGAGAGTAGTCTTGGAATTTGAAGTTTCCTAAATCAAATAATAGTAAATAAAACACTTCACACTAGAGACAGTAAGGATTACCAGTTCATGCTAAATTCCCTAATCTGAAGTGCTAGCTGCTGTACTGCCCTGTGGCCACATAACACTGTGTATATTCCCAAAGGACTAAATGATCTGTACCTGTAGATTATACCAAACACATATAATAAGGTATTAGTTTTGTTCTGCCTGTGCAAAATATCAGTTTGGAGACACAGGTGGATGTAGAGGTTACAGTCGGTGAATCCCTGACCAATTTAGGTGAGGGTGTTGGTTGCTGCCCTGTTTTTATCAAGAATTTGGTTGCTTTGTTTTGGTATAAACCCAAACAACGAAACTTTAGTCATCAACCATGGAAAACAGTTCACAAGCTGACATTTCCATGACAAGAACCCATTTGATTTTTCAATCTTAATTTTCATTCCTTTAATTTCTACTTCTTGACTGGAGTTGTGTATGTCATGCCAACTACTTTCTCTCCATTATGCGACTGTAGTCCTGCACATATTCATGCAAACAATTAACTTTGTTATCACAAGGCATATGAGATAAAGGTGGTGGAGCAATGAGTGTGTTTATGTGTATAGGGTGTTTGGGATCTAAACATCCTGAAATATCTCTTCACTCAGATGGCTACAATCTCCTTACAGGCTGCATTGTCAACCACTAGGTTTTGCCTAGGTTACTCTCCTGTCTGAAAGGAGGATGATCTAGATCATTAATCATGAACTGATTTTCCCTGTTAAATATCCTGTCTCTTCAGTTAATCAGGTCTGCTAGCATGTACATAGCATTCCAGGTCTGATTTCTGTGCATCTGCCCGTTATCATATAACACTCATTCACACGGTCGGTCACAAGCACTGATGTTCATCCACGTTGAGAAAGACACAGCTCCCAACTGGAAATGCTCCTGAGGGGGAACAGCATATGTTCCATTTTATGACACTGGAATGTATGTTGCTGAAAAATTTTCCATATTTTTTTTAATAATGTATGAAATACATTGAATAGGACAGAAAGAGTATGATGATTTCACAGACCTAGAGCATTCTCTATTAAGATGAATCAGACAAGTCTAAAGGTGCAGTGCTATTCTGAAATGCTCTAAACTGCAATTATTAATTTAATGTAATTCACACCCTTTTTCTCAATTAAAAGGAAATTAAGAGTACTAAAAGTTCACAGATTTTTTTGGTTTTCCCATATTACAAAAAACTCAAAACGCATATGGAATAAGTAAATAAATAAATACATAGGAAGTGCAAGAATATTAAGTAATGACAAGGCAGACACATTGAACATAGAAATATATAAACAAATTCTTATTTAACACTCATTCTTACACACTTATACTGTCTTTTTCAGATACAGAGGATCTGTCATTAATGTCCAGCAAAATCCAGGCTGTGCAAAATTGTCAGCTCTCCATAGTACTCAGCAGGTATTTTCATCAGGTAAGTAAAAAAGAGAGTTGCATGTACTCTTCCCACTACTGTAGCCCCTGTGAGCAGTAGCAGGTGGAAAGTCTTAGAGCAAGTACACAGTGCTGTCTTTTTTAATAATGATTTTTCCACACATTATAATACATTTAAGTGCTGTGCTTGCTCTTTAAGACGGCCTCATCTTGATAATCAATGTAGCCAGTCTAGTAAAGTGCCACTTCCCTGCTGTGAGAAAGCACAATTCTTCTTACTGCCACAGCCCCCTGCTGACATGTTTTACAACATTTAAGAAGGAAACTGTTAAAGCTTACTTCTCTCTTTTCCCTCAGTGGAGACAGAAATCTTCTTTCCTGCTGGTTTCTCCCTTGAATTAAGAGCCGTTAAGATGTGCCCTGACTTTTACCCTGAGCATTGCCCTGATTTCAACCTTGTGCAACGGTTATCTTAATTTTACTCAGATTTTTGGAACTGACTCATTCAATAAGACAAACTGAAAGTGTCTGGTAAAACAATAGATTTCCAATAAGCTCGGTAAAAAGGTCATCTTACCAGGCTTTCTTCAGAAGAAGCAGGAGTCAGTCTCAGTGCACTGACATACAAACCTCATCTAGTCAGACTGGGGCATTCTTGCTACTGTAAAGAATGCAAAAAGCAAAGAGGCTGTGCTTGGAATTCTGTGTCTGCAACGTCAGGCACGTGCCTTCATGCCATGAGCCCCACTTCTCACCACCAGCATTTTTAAAGAGGGAAGGGAAAAGTGAAATATATGGGAGCCGATAACTCTGTCAAGCTGAATAAGCACTGTTAATGGATGTTAAAATTATGACTGCAAAGATGATACAGGTGCAAGTTTTATGAGTGTGAAACTTTACCTTGACATAATGAGTAAAGTTAAAGCCCGAGGCTTTTATGCCATTATGAGAGGCTCTGTCAGTGAGCACTGTAACCTAATTAGTTTTGATGCAGCAAATCAGCAAAGCCACCATTGGTTATGACCTCTGCCAAGAGCATGAGAGATCCAGACAAATGAAGCTTAAGATGTTATTAGTTGTTCTGTTCCAAAGTTCCAGATAAAATATGACAGGATGTTGTTGCTTGACTTCGGCATCAGTTCTCCAGATGGCACTCAGCGCTGGCTCGTAGCGAGGCTCGCAGGGAGGCTGCCACATTGTCTCTGTCAAAACGAAAGTTTTCCAATTACAAAGAGATAATTTGAAGAGATGCAAACTTAATCTCCTGAACGAAAGGTTGCAAGCTGTGTAATAGCAGTTGAGGGGAGAGATTTTGCATAGTTCACTTGCTGTAAACACTGCTGTTCAGGAAAGCTTTATTATCCTGCCTAGTGAAACAAAGTAATCAGATGCTCAGGACTCGGTGCGTTAGGACAGCTGTGGCTGGACACAGCCGTGGCACAACCTTTCTGGTGGAATTAGTGGACCTGTTCCATCTGCAGGGTTGTTGGTGAAGATCAGGAAAGTAAGATGGATCTAAAAGGAAAATAGACCTGTACTTGTATTTTATGGTAGCAGGTAACTTCTGTCATCTTGGCTGAGGGAGATAAAGTGTGGTTTTTTTCTCAAATTATTATGAAATCTTTAGTGGGAAAAAAAAAAAAAACAAACCAAAAAACCAAACCAAACCAACCAAAAAAAAAAAAAAAAAAAAAAAAAAAAAAAAAAAAAAACCAAAAAAAACCCAACCCATAAAAATAAAACCCCAAACCTCCCCCCCAAAAAAAACCACCACCAACAAAAAACCCCCAGCAAAACAAACAAACAAAAAACAAAACAAAAAAAACCCAACCCACCAAACCACCAAAACAAACAAAAAAACCCACAGAACCAACAAACAACAGAATGCCATGCAAGTAGTGAACTTGTGGAATGTTTTAAAATATCTTCATATTTATAGCACTGTACCAGGCATGTTGAAGTTATTCAGCTGCCACTGTGACAGAATGACAAGGTAATGACCTGATAACAAGCAGAAACAGTATTGAACCTAAAGATGTTCTGAGCTGCTGGGTGCATCAGGAATTGTATAAAGGTTAGAAGACAGAGTAAAGAAAGTATTCTCCACTTGACCTATGCAAACAAAGAACTGTTGAATGAATGTACCACATTCAATTTGAAAAGCTCTCAGTTGTAAACTTTTATACTTCACTCAGTATCACGGAGTGAATCACAGCTGTGATTTAACAGGGTTTGTGTCCCTTTCCACCTGACACTCTGCTGACAACTGAAAGCAACATGTTTCAGGAATACTATTTGAAATACTTGAACACATGGAATTCCCTTTAAGCACAAGAGAAAATCTTCCTCTAGTGAGGATGGTCAAACACAGGAACAGGGTACCCAGAGAAGTTGAAGCATCCCCATCTCTGGAAATACTCGAAGCTCAGTTGGACGGGCAGTCAACTGGCTGTGGCTGACCCAGATGGAGCCTGTGGTGGGACTGGAACAGTTCTGGAGACCCCTTCCAGCCCCAACTGTTGGTTGTCTATTAATCTATTCAAATGACCACCTAATAAAAATTATTATCTACAACAAACCAATTTTAAAAGAAAGTCACACTCTGTCTGCTTATAGGGAGGTACACATAGGAAAATATGCAATTGCAGGCAAGCAGTATCAAACCATGAAGCAGCAGAATTAATTTTGATTCCCTGGTTTCTAAGACGAAACTGCTCAAGCAGCCCCACCAGCACACAAAGCAGGGGGTTTGCTGCCGGGACAAAGGCAGCATGAGAGCAGCCCTGCATGGCTTTGGGCGCTGGCAGGCTCCCAGAGGTCTGAGCACTTTGTGGGTATCTAGAGCCGAACCCAGCCTGGGTTTGACACTTCCATCCCGCCCCTGTCCTGGGAGCCAGTGCCCGAGGTGTGAGGGCAGCCCTGCACTCCAGGCTGCGGCAGCCATGGGAGGGGTCTGGGGCAGCTGGCTGTGCCTCACTGGGACACTGCCAGGGAAGGAGAGGGGTAAGCTCAGAGTGGGCTTTTTGCTCTTTCTGTCTTTAAAAAGGCCCAGGGACAGTGAAGCTGTTGGGGAGGATGGTCGGAAGGAGACCCTACACCTGACCAAGTGGAGTTACAATTTTCCCTTTGTTGGATGAGTTGTAAATAGGGATGGCAAGGGAACGGGGCTTGGGGTTTACACAGTCTTCTGGATTGTGTTGTCCAGAAAATAATCTCCAGACAGATCTTTGGGAGGGGCATTTCTGTGCTTATTTTTCAATTTAGTCCAACTAAAGCCAATTCAAAGTCAGCAGCTTCTAGCTTTAAGAAATTCTTTTTTTTTTTTTTTTTTTGACTAAAGTCTGTATTTCCATTCTAGCTATGTTGGTACATGGATTCTCTTGACGGTACAATAATGTGTGTCATAATTGCCACTGTGACCCAGCCCCAAATATTTAGTAGGAAAGAAATATCTCTGCTTATTAAAATGAAAAGGAATGGTGACATATATGCATATGCACAAAGTCAAAAAATGTCATTTTCACAGATGTTGCTGTCAATAGTTTCTCTTTTCATGCTGCATCTTTTTTTCCTCTAAGTTAGGACAGGACTTTGACACAGGTACAAGCAGCCATGGCAGCCACAGGGCTGCTTCTCTCATTCCATTGTCATGGAATGAGAGAAGTCAGGGAAGTAGGTCACGGAATGGCACAAGGCCTGATCTGCAAAGGGTTCTTCTGGTGAGAACAGGATAGTTTGAGATTTGCCATCAAGGGAATAGTTGGAGATACTGAAATTCTGAATCTGAAGGGAGATGTGAGAGTGTTTTCACTCCTTTGGAGTAACATTTGTTCAGACAGCCAAATATAGCAAAGATGAGCTCTAAGATATTCTTATCATTAGAGGATTTGTCTTCTCTGGGGCCCAGAATGCAACTGTCCCAGATTTTATTCATGCATACGTTTTAAAAAATCCCACACCCTTCCCAAACAGCTGTACCCAAAAGCTGAAATAGCTTATATTGAAAATGGGAGCTACACCATGAAAAAGGATCCTGCAAAACACCACCAAGTGGGTAAGAGGCTGATATCACCTGCCTTGTAGGCAGCAGCAAGCTGGTCAATGCTCAGTGCAAGTATGAGGCATGCAGGTGGATTTCTCATGGGGACTTCATGCACAGAGAGAGCCCAGATGTCCTGCAGATGTTTGCTGGAGCTCTGCTCCACCAAGTAGGGAACAGAACAGAGATTGTGACGAGCCCTCATCTGATGAGCGAAGATGTAGGATGGACATGCAAAGCCTATAAGGATAGAAAACTCTTGCATGTCTGATTTGGTAGAGATGTGGAGGGTCTTTTTTCCTCAGCAAAGCTTAAAGTTCCCTCAAATGTGCAGCTGACCAGAGCCTGCCACTCCTTTCTGGTTTAAATTATATTTTCCCTTTTGGCTAAAAAGAACCATGAAAAGCATCCTACTCCCAAGTGTAGCTGTAAATTCAACATTAACAGTGCAATAGAATGAGAGAAGGACATTTCTTTTCCCCACTGAAAGAGCAGGGTCTATAAATCTCCAGTGAAACTGAAGGAGAACTGAAAGGAGGACTCTATACAATGGGATTAAAGAAATAGGTAAATACAAAATGTAAGGAGAGGAAATTAGAAATTCCTGCAGACAAAAATGGAAATGTCGAAAACAGAACAGCTTGAAGGAAGTGATTCTAGTTTCACATCGGTGTGGATGAGAACAAAACAGTGGTGAAGGGAAACGCCCTACAAAGCATACATATGTATTTACTGAAAGATTTTGTAGTGCTGTGGGGTTTATGGGTATAATTTTGTATTGTTCACAAAATTTGCAAAATCTTTCATCTCTAACTATCCCTGCACTGTGAACTGTTCCCTGCTTTATCTTTCTGAACAAAAGTTCTTTTTTTCCTCATTGAAGAAATATAGTTTTGAAGTAACCAAATTTTTGTAAGAAGACAAAATGTTCATCAATATTATCTTTCATAGAAATTATTGAAAATCCCCTCTATGCTTTTGATCAGGTGAAGTCATTTTGTTCTGACTGCTTGGATGCTGATGGTGGTGCTCTAGAAGACACACATACAAATTGCAACACTAAAATGAAAAATCCTGATCTTCTCTCAGCCCACTGCCCAATAAAATTCCCTTTGGTGTTTGCAAAGTTCGTGGTTTTTTCTACTCTATGACTTTTGAAATGTCAAGTCCTAATTCCGTTCTGGGATGAAAGGAAATTCTGAAATGTTAAGCCTGGTATTTGTTCATGTGTACGCCGCAGAGGCAGAGAGTTCAAGACTTGAAATTTTCTGTTGTTGGGCATCATATATGGACAGCATTTTAATAATAAGATCCTGTAGCATGGCTGGAAACATTCTTTAACAGCTGCTGATGTGTTAATCCAACATGGGAAAGAGAAACCAGAAAAAACATTCCAGCCATAAGGTTTATATTTTTATAAAATTAGAATACAGTTTAAAGCTGACAGCATGTTTACATCTGGATCCTGTATGATAGCAATTGATACATTTAATCTGGCATGTGGCATAAAACAGGATTAGACAAGGTTTTCTTCTTAGCCATGCTTCTCTTGTGCAAAAGAATATTTATGGCAGTGTTCTCAACAAATCACATCTCAGTGCTGGATACTGTGTTGAAATGCATTGTGCATCAGCACTATTTTTCAAAGGTTATGTCCCTGTGATTAGTGCTAATTAGCAATGAATTGACTCTGGGGTAGATGACATGCTCAGGAGCATGGAGGTTTGAGTTTAAAAGCCCAAACTGACCAGATCATTCCCCAAATTAGCTGGTATGAATGCATCTGAAAAAATAGGCTGCAGCAGGACCTCACATAAAATTTGATCATTTGGAGCTAGATTATTCATAACTAAGAAAAAAAAACCATATTAATGTGATGGTTGGGAAATACTGTACTCAAAATTCTAGGCAAGGGCCCAGGTACTACTTTATTACTCGATGTTTCTTATCCAAATGACTTAATCTTCAAGTCCTCCCAGAATCTGAAATTTCACTGACTTCTATTTGCACAGTCCTTTGCGGCTGCTAATATCTGTGTGCTTCCCTTCCCACCTCCTCAGCTCCTACAGCACTACCTTTTCCTAACTGAGCACACAGGTCCTGAGCACACTTTAATTTAATTTTTTTTTTGTGAGAAACCTAGCTAGTTTGTAATTATGCACTCAGAGGAAACCTTGTCCCTCATGTCCTGGTGCTGAGCATCTCTGTGTGTGTTACTACAGTAGCCTGCTCTGAGTACTGGGAGCTGGAGTGCCTGGCACGGTGATCCTCTGACACACAGGAAAGAAAAAGAGGGAAGTGTGAACCAGTGGTAGCTGCAGTGTGTATTACTGATCGCTGCCCACTGGAGCTCACTAGCCAATACCTGGAAGTGAGGAGAGAGGGGCATGGACACTGAATTTCTTTCCAACTCCCTGTGAACAAGAGTGAGAAATCATGCCTCTCTCCACGTGTTGCAGGTACACATTCAAATCCACTTTTAAGTAGTAGAGACATAAATGGGGTTAAAATAGGTAGAAAGACCATGCTGCTAGTTATTTTCTAGGCTACAGGTATAAAAAAAGAAAATATTTGATGCTGTTAAAAAATATGCAACTCACAGCCTAGAGAAAAAATGCAGCTGTGTTTTTACACGTCTACAAAAGACTGTAAAGAAAAATGCACATTTCTCTAGCTAGCATTAAGCCCTGCTGACATCACTCTGTCTGAACAAAAGCAAATAAACATTATGAATATATAAATAATGAAATAAAACAGGATTTGTATTTGAAGAGAAAGACAACTTATTTCACTCTGTATCTTGAGTCCATTTATAAGTCCTGTAGTATAAATGAGAGAGCTAAAGCACCAAAGACAGAAAATAAATAAGGCCTTAGAAGTGCCTGCTCTAGCATCTGCCTCTCCATCATGAAACGGAAGCATTCACTAGAGAGGAAAATTGACCAGACACTGACAGAAGATAATGGACTTATCTGTTAAATGAGTGGAGATAATGTAATGTTTAATATGACATTCCTGATAACTAATCAGGAAGATCTACCTGTGCCAGATTTCCAAGGTTATTTGTAATTGAATGCAACTGGATATCACTAGAAAGCAATGTAAAAGGAAAGGAAGAACTGCAGTTGTTTGACAGGAGCAGAGTGCCTTCAAGTCTGAAGAGAGGGTCCTCATCTTGAAGAGCTTACAGGCCCCAGTTTAGGACTGATTTCTATTTAAGAAAGCAGCTAAACACTCTGCAGGAAGAGGGCAGCTCATTTTGCTGAGAAGAGAAGGCATCTTCCCATCCTCCCTGTCTCTGTGTCTCTGCCCCTGCTCACAGCTGGGCAGTCTCACCCATGCCTGGGCATGAGCTCCAGCACATATCTGACCCCACAGTGAGCTGATGTAATGTAAGGCAGCTGCACATAACCATATCTTTTTTTTTTCCCCCTATGTTCCTTGTTTGCTGGTTTAATGAGTCAGGTTGGGTTGGCCTGTCGTTCACTTGTCAGCTGCTAGAGGGCTGGAAATTGCAGCTCCCAGTGGGTGCAGTCCTTAGTCCTCAGGGTATGGTAGTAGCCACTGGATGTATGGGGCAGAATGGGGCTCAGCAGTGTGATGCCTGACATATGGTGAAGGATTGCTTTTTCATTTCTTCTAGGTTCCAATCCCCCACATCTGCACCAGTGCAGTACCTGTTTGATTTAGTGCAGCTGGTGTAGGGCCAAGAGAAAATTTAGATGCTGATATTCAAATCTTTCATGGAAGATATCTGGGCTACTCACTGCACATACATGTAAAATCAAATACTTACTTTTTCTGTTCTTGCAATTTGTTTTCCTCCATATTTTCAGCAAAGGTGGAGTTCCTCCAGAAAAAGAGCATTCACTTATTAATACTGAAGGCATTAAAAAAAAGATGCATAGGGAAAGAAAAGTGCCAGTAAGCGGGGTATAAACATTTAGGGATGATGATTAAACTGTGGTATTGATTTTTCTTTATTTTATTTTTCCAAGTATGTCTTGGTTTTTGAAGCAAAATGAAAGCATATTTTGGGCATTATTGCAGGGTAGCTCTGCAAAAATAACATTTTGTCTGCAACAAACAGAGCTTTGGTGCTCCTCTTTTTCATTTGCAGGTACTTTCTGTGGCCACTCAATCTTAGATTTCCAGTCTTCCCATAATTTCTTAATTTATTAAATAAAAAGTGCAATAACACAGCAGCTCTAGAATCAGCTTTATGCCTAACCCTAGTCCTTGTCTGGAGCTCAGGCTGAGCCTGAGACACCTGGCCAGGGACCAGAGGAAAAGCTCATGCAGAGACCAGTCTTTGGGTAGCATGGCCTCTCCCTTGGTGGCCTCCATCCTACAGCTCTCCAACCCAGGGCCAGGCTTTGTCTGCCTCCCAGCCCATCCCTGACCCTACTGGGATGAGAGCAATAGAAGCCCAGTGGGATCACAGCTGTCTCAGAAGGTGGCAGGATGGAAGCCAGGATGGGGAAATCTGCACCTTCCTGTCCATGTCTTTTGTCTCACAGTTGAATGACCACCCCTTTCCCTAGGAGGAGGATGAGTAGAGCAGTCCATCTGTTCACTTGCCACCAGTCAGGTCTAGCTCCAGAATGTGTTTTATTTTCTTTGCTCCCACTGTCCTGCTCCTCTTGTTTACCAGAAGAGCTCTTTAGACTAGTCCAAGCTTCTGGGTTTTATTCAGTGGGGCTTTATTTCTGCCTTTTGCATTGTGTAGGATTTTTGTAGCCAAAGCGGAGGCTGAGCTGGCCCTCAGTTACCGGCTCTCAGAGGAGCAGAGACCCCCATGCTGAGCATAGCTGGCTCCTTGCCACCTGCTCCTGTGATAGAGGATGGGTGTCAGAACAAAGCTGGCGGCATGAATTGGCATGATGAGGTGAGAAAGTAGGGTGCACGGTGCTCCAGCTGATGCTTGCCAATGTAATTGCCCTTCAGGCAATAATTCTTGCCAGTGTGATGGCCTCCAGGGACCTTCTGCATGCCAGCGTCAGCCAGAGCCACTTCTGCTTCCCCCATCACTCAGCCACTGTCAGTGTTAACCTTACATTAATTCAAAATTGAACCCCTACCTTCACATTAGTATTTCACAATAACAAATGGAAGGAAATCAGCTCTTCTTTCAAAATTCTTAAAGTGAGTGGTAAAGAAAATATTAGTGAGGCTTGAAAGGATGGTCTTGGGAGAGAAATCTTTTTTACTGGTGCGTAGTACAAATGCCACGAGGAAGGTGTACTCATCTGGTGCTTGCAGCCTGCTTGTCACTTGCTACAGTAAATTAGTTGGTTTTAAACCAGAAGAAGCAGCTCCCAAAGCCTCTTTCCCACTGCACCACTAAAAATGACTGGGAATGTCTGGGTCAATTGTACGGCAACAAAAGCAGGAAAGCAGGAACTACTGTAAACTTAAGGGTCAAAATAACATGGGGACAAGACCTGAAAAGAGTTCATTCAGCTCCCTCAGTTGTCTGCAATGAAAAAAAATCTTTAGTCTTAGATTTCAAGAGACAGTCAGATCCTCATAGTAAAAGACAATTCTGGCAGGTCAGAGCAGGTAGTAACTTTGCAGAATTTTAATGCTTCTCATCTTCAGGCCTTCACATTGCACAAATGTTTGAATCCCAGGGCAGGGACCTCATCCACTCCCTCTGAAGAGCTGGGGCTTGAATACCAAGGAACAGCTTGTCGTTACACTTTCAAATTGCTCTCAAATAACCTTCTCATTTGATTCTCATTTCCTGAGTGTTTTCATACTATGGCATGGCAAATGTTCCTTAACTCTGAATGACTGCCATTATACAAAAAAACCCAAAAACCAAAAAACCCAAAAACCAAAAAAAAACCCCAAACAAAACCAGCAGCAACAACAACAACAACAACAACAACAACAACAAGAAAAACCCAGAGTTGGGTTGTGAAATGTTCATCCTCTCTTTGTAGCTCCCCCTCTAACAGGAAATTTGAAGGTTCCCAAAGTTCAGCCAGACTTAACAGCAGGTAGAAGGTCCAACACCCCAAGGCAGTGAGCAAGAGGGTTCCTCATGCAGCAACAACTGTCTCTGGGGAGCATCACGGTGACGGATGGGGCAGATAGGTCACACAGTGCCTGGGGTGGAGGCAGAGCGCCATGAGCCCTCCCACTGTACTGCCCCGTGCCAAACTTTTGACCCAAATTCTGTCCCAATTGCAAAAACTTGGTCATTTTTAACCATCTCTTCTAAAATGCCGCTGACTGTCAAAATTGTTAAATGTTTAAAAAGCCCACAGCCAGGCAGTACTGGTTCCTCCCAATGCAGTCTTTGGATGTAGCAGTACTTCTGTAGGACTTCCAGCACATTTGCAGCACAACACATTCAAATATAAATCTCATCAATTTGCATCAAACATCCTCCTTTGCAGTTTATGGCTATGTAATTGTCTTTAATAAAAACCCTACCACAGGAAACGTCTTAAGACAACTGCTATTTCACAGTTTCACTACGGGTTCCTAATGTAAGTTAATAAGGCAGACACAATACCTGACGTTTGCAATGGTAATTGCACAGGCCTCACTGTGAATGATGGCAAAATCCGATTGTGCATGACTTCCTTCACAGAGTGTCTGAATTATAGTGTAGGTTGAAGCCTGAAAAATCAATGGCTGCAATAATCACTCAATTAAAGCCTTTGAAAATCATTAGCAATTTGGTAAATTTAAAATACTTAACCATATGTCATTTTTAAACACAGAGTGCCAGACCAGCACAACTCTGTTTGTTACACGGGGGAGCTGCTGCCGGAGGGGTAAACGGGAGCAGCATTAGTGCATTATGGCTGAGTGGGCAAGTGTATCACTGGAGCTGAAAGGCTGAGAGACACAAGTCTCCCTGAGCTTTACCTGATTTACAGTGTTTAGCCGAGGTTACTCTTCAAATGGCCAAATACACATTAAAATCTTGGGAAAGCCTTGCTGCCCTACAGAGCAGCGGTTCCCTACAAGTGCCACAGGTTTGGACGAGCTCTGAGTCCGAGCAGCAGAAGGGACCGTGCAAAGGAGGAAAGGAAGCGGCACCATCCGAGTCCTTCGCCACTGACAGAAAGCCTGCGGACAGCAAGGCCTGCTTTTAGAGTGGGACACATGAATGAATGTGGTCTATAAAAAGAGGGAAAATAACTTACTGATGCCAGGAGTCTAATATTTAATTTCCTAAACAAAATAGAAACTGAACATGATATTTGACTCCATCTGGACTAAATCTATCCATCTGCAAAGATTTAACTTTGAAAGATAGTCGAAAATATCTCTTCTTAACTTGTGTGTTTATTTTCTTTAACAGCCAGTTTTTTGGAAGCCGTGGCATGTAAGTGCAGCAGCATCACTACTCCAAATATAGGGTCCGTCTGTCTGAGAAGAAAGAGACGCTCCGAAAGAATGAGCAAGTTGACAGGCACCGGCCAGCGCACCAACGCCTCGTGTTCCCTAAGGCTGTTGGACTTACGTAAGTGCTATTTAACTTTGCGGAGCTTAGGCAGCTTTAATGAACTTGAGAGAGATGGAGTATGGGCTAGGAGCAGCTACTTCACTTAATCTGTTGCGGCTTCTCATTTTTAACAATCCGGGGGTACATTTTAAAGCGAGGTGTCTGTCCTTAGCGAGCAACGCGGTGGCTGTTGAGCAACGAGAGGCGGCAATCGCTCCCGCCGGCATCCATCGCCCCGGGCCGGGGAAGCGGCGGGGTCTGGCCCTCCGGTACCCCGGGTGCAGGCTCGCTGCCTCCCCCGCGCCAGGGGAGCGGCTGCGGGGCTCCGCGCCACGGACCGGGAGCACACCCGCGGGCTCTGTCACCCCGCGGGGGAGGCGGCTGGAGGGGGCCGGAGGGGGCCGGAGGGGGCTGGAGGGGGCTGGAGGGAGCTGGAGGGGGCTGNTTTTCCCACATGGGAAGGTAGGAAATTAGCTGGAGTAAACAAGGCCAGCATTTGGCTTGTTTTGTCCTAACTTTAGTTCTTCTCTATGGCTGGGTCCAGCCGCTAATGTTTTTCATTTGAGAAAGTAATTCAGGTCATTTTACAGTAAAATATCCACTGAATCAATGAATGATATTTTTAGTTTTTCATCAAATCTGTACTGATAAAAAAGAAAAAAAAAGCTGTTTGAAAACAGCAACATGTCACAGTGGATAGAAGAAAAAGGACACTTTTCCGTGATAACTTAACTGATCATTCCAGTGAAATGGTAGCACATTCGTTTCCCAGTTAACAGAGAAACCCAGGCAGGGGCAGAACAACATAGGGTGTATTAATATTTCTCCTCAGAAACTGACTACAATTTTGAAATTGTCTGTCACTTTAAGTCCACTGCCAATAAATTAGGAACTGTAAGTACTAATAACCTTTATTTAGCATGTAATCCAGAGTCTCAGCTTGGTGCAAATTCTCACAAAAGTACTCACTTACAAAGCTGGAATACATAAACACAACCCTAGACTTCTGCTCTTGCATGAAGCTGCCTTCCTGAGTGTAAAAAATGCCATCACACTCTGCTGTACCTCAACAGTAGCTTCATTCCCCTCCCATTTATCACTTCTACGTGCGCTGCCCCACTATTGCTGCCCGGCGCTGTGAACACATGCTAGGCTGCAGATTTCCAACCCAGCTGTATCCTTCAGACATACATCCAATGGCTGCGTTCAGAGGAATGGTCTCCCACAAGATTTGTGATTCACCCTGTCTACCTATATGATATCCCAGAACACTAATCTCCAGGATGACAGCTCATTCAGCACTCCGGAAATTTACCCACGCTGAGCTCCTCTTTAAATAATGACCTGACATTTGTTCTGTAGAGGGAGACAAAGCCCAGACTGATGAAAACGGTTGGCAGCTGCTTTCATTTGTGCCATTCAGAAGCCAGATGATAATTTGTCCTTGGAGACCCATCACTTCTTGGCAGTCAGACCTGTCCACTGCACTTTGCTATTACTTTTGCTATTACCTCCCACCCCTGGTGCATGCAGCACACACACAGAGTCAATATTCAAGGCAGACGAAACTAAAATTTACTGCCAAAAGTCATGAAGGATTTAATGTTTCTGAGAAGTGGGAGATAAGATCACATATTAATTTGGTGCTGATAAATATAAAGCAGTAGATACTGGGAAAGATGTGTTAGACCTACATAAAAGGTTAAATTAGCTATTGCTCAGAAAAGAGATCCCAGCCTCTCTGAACAGTTTAATGAAGACATTAGCTAAGCAATAAAGGTCAAAGAGGCAAAGCATTCTCAACGGTAGGCAAACAGATCAAACCAGAAAACATTGTTCCAGATGAACTTTGAGTTCATAGTTTGCATACAGCACGGAGCTCTCATCCCTTTAAATTAGCTGAAGCAGAATTACAAAATGTACAGACAAGGGTGACCAGGATAATCAGAGCATATTCCATATAAGCAGATATTAAATAAATGAGGATTTTCCAGCCTGGGAAAAAAAGGTTACTAGGAGCTAATAATAATGATGACACATAAAATCATCAATGGGATTCAGGAGAACAGATGCAATTATTCATTATTTTTAACAGTATAAAACTGGAAGACATAAAATGAAGTGCTCACATTCCAGGTAGCATGAGATACTTACCTAACGAAACACTTTTTTCACACAACCAATACATACCTGTAGCATAAACTGTCAAAGGATGTTATGGTAGTAATTTAGGATGGTTAAATGAGGTTTTTACCTTGGACCACAAAGTTACAAAATCCTTCCCAATACTTGGAAACACTATTTAAATAGATAGGGCCATCCATACCTTAGCTGTGGAAGAGCAAGAGCAACAGTGGAGACGATGCATTTATGTTCATGCACGTGGTCCCACCACATCTTAGATCCCTCTAGATGCAGAGCCTGCGGTCCCCATGAAGAGAAAATATATAGATGTATATTTTCTACTGTGCCTCTTCTATTTATTCCTGGCAGTTTTTATTTTTAAGGATCCCCAAATTGTTGCTAGTATGCTGGATGCCATCTATTCTACCCAGCAACAGAGGAAGTCATAGCTGCCCTCCAGAGACATGCATGCATGCAGAGAGATGGGAAGAGACAAGCTGAAGCAGCCTTCCCTTTTTAGGGATTAAAAAAAGCAAAAGCCCTGGTGTGCTGCAAATGTTCCAGCCACTATTTCCCAAGCACACGATCTGCTCTCTCATTTAAGCTGAGCACGCTGAACACTCGAACGTGTCCAACTCTCACTGACATCAGCAAGGTCAGGCAGCAGTACAGGCAGCCGTGCTGTTTCCTGCTTCTCCCTCTGGAACCAGTGCTCTATTACACAATCCCTCCTGCTGTCCTCTGCAGCCACTGGCAGTCAGGATTGTCAGCGATGGAAAGGGACTGGGGGCTCAGCCTTGGAAGTTACTGTGCAACACAAATGCAAGTGGTGCCACCAAGGAGAAGTCGAAGGGACACTGCAGAGAAAGCAGTGCCGAGTTCTCAAATGCATCTGTTTCCCTGGCTATAGTACAGGCTGCCAAAATACAGTGCTGGTTTATGGCTGTGTCAAATCGCACTTCAGTCACACCTCTGTCACTGCTCTTTGCAACTGCTTTAGTCCAGGATTCCTGCACAAGCCTTCCTTCTTTCACATAAATATCCTTTGATGGCTTTGGCTGAAGAAAATGCAGGCAAGGTGGAATTCACTCTTCAGCCTGGAGTCAGGAGTCCTTCCTTTGTTGCTTCTGCCCATGCCCAAAATCCCAGGGGCAGAAGGCCACCAGCTCCATCTGGAAGCTGCTGTGATCTGCAGCTTTTTGCCCTCCAGCAGCGTGGGGACCCAGGCAGGGCCCTGGGGAAGGCATGCAGCCAGGGCTGGCCTGTGGCTCAGAACTGCACCCAGCCATGGAAAGCCCCTCAGCCAGAGCCCTGCAGCTCTCCTGACACGGTGCAGGCAGGCGAGAACACCTCTGAGAGGCCACACATCTGCTTCTCACACATGAAAGTGAAGAAAGGAGGAAGCTTGGTGTCACTTTCTGCAATACCCATGGCCAAAAAGAACCCAATACAGAGCAGGAACTGGTGTACCAAGAAGCCTTGGTACACCAGAAAGGAAGGGTGGAAAGGAAGGGTTTCCTTTTCCACCCAAGAGGTAGCGAGGGAGCATGAACCAGACCTGTTGCAGTTGCCTTCCTTACGAGGCTGTGCAAGCCTGGCCCATGGCTTGGGCTGCCCTGCAGTCTTGCTTTCTGTGACTCCCTTCCCTTCCTGGCCATAGACTTGGAATGATCACTACTCAACACTTATCAGAGAGACTCTGTATACATAAGGCACACCAGGCATCACTGAGACATCAAGAACATGTTAGTGCAGAAACAAGGCTGATATTTATTAGTCTCTCCATTGTATGCAGTATCTTTGTTTTAAAACACTTACATTTACCCATCCCTTCCCATCTGCTCTGAATGTAGCCACCAGCTCAGCTGAAGTGAGGTTTGCCCCTCTCTATTCCTCAGCAGTGTCACAGGCTGGGGCTGCTGGCTTCCACACTGGATCCCTTCAAGCCAGATCATCCTGGAGCCCAGTTTAGGCAGCTTCCCAGCTGGCTCCATGCATTCCCCATTCAGATCTCAAATACAACAGAAAAAGAAAAGCCCATCAAAGATGGGGAAGAGGAGGGCATGTGCAGTATCTTCAGCTTTACAAAAATAATTCATTTCAGTTCACTTTTTCCCAAATACAGAGCCCAGAGATTGGTGATAATTTTCTATCTTCTCAAAGCTGTAAAAGGGGATCAGTGCCATTCTTTGATAGCATACACTATTCACTCCAGCACAGCCAGGAAGGAAATAGTTTGAAACACCAGATGCTCTTTGCAACCAGTGCTTTGGATATATTTCCAGCAGGGGTTTCTTCCCTCCCCATGAAAACAGACACACATTCTCATTTAACAACTAGTTGATTTATTTAACAATACAAATTTCTTTCTACTGCATGGTTTAGCAGAGAGAACTTGAGAAACAAAATTAGCTTTTTTTCTTTTTCTTTTAAAGTTTAAATGTTTACACAAAACCAACTTTTACTTCAGTAAATATAAAATTTACACACAAAAAAAATCTACATTAAAAAAGAACAGAATCATGACAAACGAAAAAAAAACCAAAAAAAAAAAAAAGAAAAAAAAAAGGATGGGAATTCAGTGTAAAGGATCCAATTGCAAGGAAGGCAAAATGGGGCAACACTAACAAGGCATCCCATTTGTACACCTAGGTATCCGAAGTTGTAGGTACAATACAAACCCAAAATACATTAAAACTAGAATTCAAACCTGTATTTTTTTTTTTTATACCATAATATTTTATGATATAAATATCTGTAAATTCTGCAGGCGACACGTCAGTGTTGCCGACAAGTCAAACACAACAAGTCCAGGCGCGAGCCCCACAGTTGGCTCTGCCCTGGAAGGTCACTGGAGTGCTGTGCGAGCGCCACGCGGCCACGAGCGCCCCAACGGTCAGCAGGGAGCAGCAGACTGAAGACGCGCAGCCCGGATGTGATAGCCCCTCCTTTCTTTGCCAATCTGTGCTATTTCTCACACATCCAATGACATGACAAGAAATTCTGGTCACCTTCAGCAGTGATTTCCAGCACTTCATCTCCTGGCATTAGTCTGTTACCTGACTTAGGTATATTCACCTGCCAGATCCTGTTTCTCATTCCCTTTTGCACTTTTTAACCTGAACTCTAAAGCTATCTTGTAGCTACCAAGAGAGACTGGCTTCTAGGTTGAGATATTTGGGATACACAGTTCTTCAAGCCACCTTCAGGCATCTGTAGAAATATTTAAAGTAGGGTGGACAATTCATGGTCATAGGTTACGTGATACGAAAACCAGAGACCTGCAGAGTAATGGTTAACTTTAGATCTAAATCTTTAGCGTTTTTTGTATTGCTCTAACAGTTAAACTTAACATTCCGTTTTCATATATTAAATGAGTAGAGCATCTTATTGATGGAAGTGCTACGTTATCTCTGAAAACACCAGGTAGTAAGGGAGACTGTACAATTTAAAATTAGGTGTAATTTAAAAAATCATTTAAAGGAATCAAGTGTCCTTTTTTTTAATAATCAATATTGTGACTGGCAAACTATAAAAGCTTAAATTATAAAAACTATTAGTGACTCTACCTTTTAAACTGTATGTACTATAAAGCTGTATTTTTGTACTTACAGATGTTACAAAATTTCCAAGGCAGAAAGTGAAGGGAGAAAAAGGTAGTCTAAAACACTTTTACAGATTTCATTTTCACTAAGAAAGGTTATTTCCCTCCCAACTGTTTTTATAAATCTAATTACATTTATTGTACTCCTCTCTTTTCTGGGTAGATGATACAGTGTTCAATCAATCATGCTTTGGAAGACCTTTTTCAATAGATAACTCAGTTCTCTAGGTCAGCAAGTCCAACTTGCTTTACTCAGAAACAAAAGCACCAGACTATTTCTGACTTGGCCCTCCTCCTGCAAAAAATCTTTTTAGCAAGACTGAGGCAGCCAGTTCTGAGAGCAGGACTGGCCCTGAAGCAACCAGCTATGTTAATTTCTGGAGTAAGCATATGAAATGTGATCATTTCAACTTGAGAAAGAGCAACCTGTAATTAAATTTCAGAAAATTTTAGAAATTTCACTTGCTCTGTTAAAACAAAACAGGGAAAACAAAAACAATCCACAGGTGTGCATTAAACATTTAATAGCAAGCCTTTGCTTTTTGTATATTAATTTAAAAATTATCCACAGGGATCTGTGATACATTGGCCTTGCCTTGTTACTATAATTAAATTTATTAAAATATTAATTTAAAATAGGAAAACAAAGAAACTACTCCTTGGGGAACATGTTTATTGTGTTTGAGATGATACACTGGGTGCTCTCTGAGCTACAAAGGGAAAAAGGAAATCCTTTCATTACAAACTGACAAAGGTAAAAGTTAAAACATTTTTCACAACAGCATGTACCACATATTGGAAATAGATCTGGGTTTAATACAAATGACATAATTCCTAGTAATCTACAGCTACCTTTAATAACTTCATACAGATAATGAATTAGGCTAAAATGCACTATAATATTTGGTTGACTTCAGGAACAGTATCCTTAGTACATCACAAAATACATTTTGATATCCCAAAGAAGCAAGACTTGCAAGTAGGCATTTTAAACATAACTAATCTACAGCTACAAACTTCTACTCTTGATAGCATTTACCTTTTTGGGGGGCAGTATCCCAGTCTTCAAAAGGATAAAAGCAGAGTAGAATCAGTATAACATATACACAGAAGTCCGTATTGTAAAGGCTATAAAGATTTGTTGCACACTGCAAAGTTGCCTTCTGCACCTTCACACTGCACAAGTAGTTTGTCATTTATGTTGCATATCTCTTGGTCCACTGTCTGGCTATCCTGTCATGTTCTGCTCTGTTGGTCAGGTACTGAGTGGCTATGCTTCCAACCAGAGGGTCAGCTGCAAAAGGCAGGAGAAAATGCATCAGAATCCAGCCCAGAAGCAACAAAAATCCCCCAGCAAAAACACATTTTAAAACACAGCATCTATTCCTAAATATAGCGGAGCTCTTATCATACAAGACATTTCCAAGAAAGCAGGCATGAACAAAGCACAAGAGACAGAAAAAGAAACCAGGCAAATCTATTGTGGTTATCTGCATACAAATGAATCCTGCCTCAGGCAGGTGCTCTGCTTTCACCCTTTGGGGCGCAGGAGACACTCGGTGAGCTGCCTGGCACCCTCCTGCCAGGGAGGTGCACAGGACTAGTGTGAGTTAGAGCGTTAGGGCTGCACCACTCACCCAGGGGAGCTGCTTCAGGAGCCATCAAGCCTTTGTACCTAAGAGGCTGATCCATTTCTCCCTAACTGTGACCACTTTCTGTGCATGAAGGGCCCCTAAGCACAATTGCTCAGTTCCTGCCTGACCGCAGGCAATTAGCATCCATTGCCTAATGGCACCGGTCACACAGTGACTGAGTGCTGAGAATCTCTACTGCTTCCAGTGGAGCTCCTCCCTCACCACAGGATCAGGGAGGTCTCTATGAAAAAGGGAGAGTTCTCTCTGAACATCACTTCCCTCACATTTGCAAGATTAAGCCTTTCAACTGCTGTCTTAAGAGACTTCCTGCAGCCTTTCTGACATGCAGGATTTATAACTCAGGAGAATGTTGCTCCTTTCTTGGGCTGAACACTCATATCCTGGAGCTCCTTCAATACAGACCTTCAATGACAGCAGCTTATTTTCTTCATGATATCTTGGAAAAAAAAAGGACTTGATGCTATTTATTTTCTGCTGTGTCACAGGAGTGAAAAACACATTAAAAGTGGGACCACATCCAATCTGGAGCTCTTCATCGCAAATTTAAAAATTATTGAATTTTATTTAATCTGCACGCAATCAAATATACAAATTGCATTCCATGGCATCTAGGTCACCGAGCCTCTCAGTGAACTACCAGCTCCTTACCTGGGTTGCAGTCTGTCAGAAGAGAACAAATAGACAGCAGAACCTTTGAAATAGTCAAAGCAGGGCTCCAGTTGTCTTTCAGGATATCCAGACAGATGACTCCCTGACTGTTGATGTTGCAGTGATAAATTCTGGTGCGAAAAGTAACCTGGAATCACAGCATAAGAGACAGAGAGAGTCATTCAGTGCTGCCCAGGGATGGTGCCCCTTGGCTCTGAGCAGCCTGTGGGGACTCCCTTCTGCAGAGACAGCTCCTCTCTGCTTGGCTTCCAAACCACAATTGCTTAACAGTGACTATTTTCTGTAGCCAGGGCTGCCTTTAACAAACCTACCATGATGAGATTAGGGGCATAAACTGCTTTCACACAGGCTCTCTGTATGGTACCACAAAAATTAGGACCTATGTTATAAAACAGTAGCTATTCAATGAACATACCACATGTTAGGAACATTCTAATCACAAATGTAACTTTACTGTGGTTTCAGAAAGTGAAGAAGTACACAGAATTTGTCTGCATATGCAGTATTAGTTGACCTTTTTCTTTCTTTCAAAAGCCTAAATACAGACCATGAAAATTAGTCTTGTTAAATTAACAATGAAATCTTTGTCCTTACTCTTCATTAAGCAGAATATAATATACAGCCAAAACAATGCTATTACACTATATCCATCTTTGTTTTCAAATTATTTCAGACTAATATTGATAGAATATGTGAACATTCTGCACAAATAAGAAGTGAGAAATACATAACTGCTTTAATTACACAAAGCACAAGAAAATATGGGAATTTCTCTTTTTCATCCTGATGGGGGAAAGGAGTGGAATCCACAATGAATCCTGAAAATTCAAAAACTATCAAGGTCTAAAAAATCTACAAGATTTGAATGATGGTTTTTGTCTAAAATCATGCATTACTTAAGTATAACATTCTTAATTCAGAACATATTTAATACTGTGGGTTAAAGAGAAATGTGAAATACAGTGTATGTTCTTTATGTTGTAATCATTCTGGGAATGAAAAAAGGTATTGGATTTATAGTAACAAAGTTATAGCCCCCAAAAGTGTAAATCATAGAATGTTGTGTGGTAAAATGTATTTAGTTGTCAGAGTTTTGTGAGGTCATTTCTGGTGACTTGGTCAAGAGCTGTAATTTGGCAGTCAGGGAGGGGAAAAGAGAATGACCTTTCAATTCTTTCATATCCACTAGTAAATGACAATTTATTAGGTGTCCATACTGTTTCTGAACAAGGAATTGACATTTTAATTTAAGATTAGTTTAATTTAATAAAAAGAGCTTTCGCTCAAAAAACATTATTGAACAAGATTGCTGATTTTAGCAGTAGTAAAAAGACATTTAAAAATAACAGAAATTGATCACACTAATTTGCCCGATTTTAAGCCACAATATAACACTCCAGTTTTCTTTGCCAACTTATTTTAGCTTTTTCTTATTTTATTAAAAATGACATTATAATATATTTAATATAGAATCTGGCTCATAACAGAAAAAGACTCATACATAGATCTTAGTAGCTAGAATGAGAAGAAGGAAGCATACGAAAGTCTTGCGTTGTCTTCCAACAGAACTAACATTTCTTGACTCTTGCCTCTTGATCAGAATTATCATCTCATTTATCACTTGGTGAAGTCTGGAAATCAGTACTGACTGTGGTAAATTAGGAAATAAACTAGAGAAAATTTTTCTGAGACTGCAAGCCAAGATTTTGGACCTTGTAGTTTTCAAGAGACCATAAACAAATTTACTATTCAGAGAGCAATGAACACTCACTTGGCTGCAAGCTGCATTCCTCTCATGTGAAAAAATGGTAAGCACAATAAAAACCTTACCCTTACCTTTGGTGGCTTGAATGGATAGTCAGATGAAAATGTGATATCCAAGAAGAAAACGCCTCCTTCATATACAGAACCTGGAGGTCCAAGTATAGTAGATCTCCATTCATAAATGTTATCTCCTTTAGGACCGGCACTGTGTAAAGAGAAAAGAGGAGAGGGAAAGAAAGAGTCAGATGTACCTACAGAGAAAGGCATTTTATGGATTTCCTTCAGCATTCATTTTATTTAATAAAAAACATTTGACTATTTTTAACATTTGCCCAATTTCCAGCTGATTTCAGTGGGCTTGGTGTTTTAAACTGGCACAAAAGCTGGGTACTCTGCTGTCCCTTTGGAGAAACAGCAATGAAACAAAATGACCACAAACTACTGTTTTCTCACTGTCCAAAGCATATCCCCAGATCTATTTTCCCGAGTATGTCATTATTCTCAGGTTCTATATCACCCTTTCACATCACCCTTTCAATGCCTTCATATTCATACACAAAAGGAGTTCTACATCTTAACCACATCATCTTCTCTGAGCATTGAACATTTAATAAAAAAACATGGCTTTCAAGTATATCGATACTCATTTATTGCTACTTGTTCCATAGGCTAGAGTGAAATGTTTCATACTTGGGCAGCAAAACTAGGGAAAGGAGAGAGAATCAAGTAACACAGAATTGAGCTTCTTGCAGCAGTCATTCCAAATAACTGTTTTTTCAGGATATATTTGTGTTATGCCTCTGGGCAATCAGAAATGAGACAATGAGCCAAAAATATTTTATTTTAAGAATGCGTTTCTCACCAGGGGAAGGGTTATTGCATAATTAATTATTAAAGGTTTGAAAGAATGGATAATGAACCTGCATTTTCTCAACTTCTGAGCTATTATCACACTAACGCTATTATCACACCAGTAAGCATCTAACCTCCTCAGAAAAAACCCTTAACCAAACAATAAACCCCCACACCCCAAAGAAACAACCACCAATAAAAATTAAAAAAATTTAAAATCTAATCTTAGCAAGTCTGGATACAAATTACCCTAACCTTCCAGAAAGGGTTCTGAATCCACCCTGCTGAGAGCCGAACTTACTCAAGTGACAGCTGTGGAGAGCCCTGAGCACAGGCAGCCACGGTGGCTGATCTCACCTAGGCGGGCGAGTCGGTAACACAGCACTGTGAAAGATCCTCTCCCTTCTGCCCACCTGGGCACTCCCCAGGCTCCCTTTCCCAGACATGCTGAAGCAGCCCCATCCTTCTCCCTCTGTGGTTTCAGGAGCAGGCCCCGAGGGCCGTCACGCGTGAGATGAGCGCGAGCGGCAGGGCACGACACCGCAGCCCGGGAATTTGCTGGAACTGCTCCACACCCAGAGGGAACTCCCCACAAATGTTAAGGCTCTTCCTGTGTCATGTCACCCCACATACTTGTCATACCTATGTTTGCAGTCTGTACCACCACATGTTGGACATTCAGCCTTACTCTACAGCCAAACACGGAGACACTCATCAGACACAAGGAATATGAGCAGTCGGCACTATGGATCCGCAATCCCCACACGGAAAATCTTGCTACATTTACATTAAGATCATATTTGAGGAGAAAAAAAAAAACCAACAAACTGATTTTTCATTATGAATTCTCTTTCAATTTATAATTTTCCAAGATGTTTTTCATCTGGTAGACATTTCATGTACCAAATGTTGCAGTTCTTTCATAAATAGGACAAAATAATCCTGGAATTTGGATTACATCCTATTTAATTAAAAACAAAAAAAAAAATTTATGAAGCTGCAGCTATCTTCCTGCTGCCAAAATGAAAGTAGGTAAAAAGAGAATGCTGGCCTCTAGAGCACAACCAGGAAGAAAAGAAAAACAAACTACAAGTGCTGTCAAAAATAAAGTTGGGATTTAAAATCTTATTTTCTATTTGCAATGCATGCATAAAAGTAGAAGGAAAATACTAGATACACTTTAAGGAAAAAAATAGGGAAATCTAGAAGAAAACAGGTCCATTTCTGGTAATGCAATGAACCACTTGTATCTTCAGTCACTCCAGAAGTTAATTTTATTCATGCTCCCTAGAAAGCAATTAGTGTTAAGAACCAAAAATATTGGGGCAATAACGACAATATTTAAAACCCACACAGGCCACTGAAATGTTTCAATTAATTCTTGACATTCATCAAGCCTACAGCTAATTAGTTTTGTACTTGAAAACCAAATTTCTGTGGAGGAAATAAATTTCAGCGTTAGATGTCCTAATGACTGGTTGATAGTTTAATGCAGAGGTTAGTGCTCTCGCCCCACATGTCAGGTACCTTTCCTCCGTACACCTCCAACAGCTGGATGCAATTCAATCAAATTAATGAAATGGATGTATCAAGTCAGTGACATGTTTCAGCCCCATGAATCAGCCACGATTAAGTGCAGCACCAGTCCAGGGTCAAACTATCTGTCACAGCGTGGGTACCCATGAGCTGTGGGTGCCAGTGCCATGGCCTGTTAGAATCTGCTCTTCTCCTCCACGCTACCACCAGCAATAGAGAAAAGGGTCGGGCTACTACACGAGAAGGGTTACATGGCCCTAACCTTGTAACAGAAGAAAATGCTACGTTTGAAATGCATCCTATGGATGGAGAAAAGATTGCTGCAATGCCAACAGAAACACAAAGCTGCAACAACAACTGCATTTACAGAAAGGAGAAAATTTTAAAATGCTAAATCGTTGTATCCGATTGAGAATTGTTAAATTTGTATTTAACAGCTGAAGCGGTGTCTCACTGCTCATGGTGCACAAGACATCCCTGCTTCACTAGCAGCCTAAAAATCCCTGCAATTGCTACATTATTGGTTTGAGGAGACACAAGACTACAGACCAGAGTCAAGACATCTCACTTGGCTTTGACAACCCACATATTTCCCCTAGGGATCATCCTGAGCCAGCCATACTCCACTTCTGTCTTCTGCATATACGCCAAAGTAATCTTTTCAGGAAGCAAACAAACGCGCCTTCCCTGGGGCTCGGCAGAAGCCAGCAGCCCGTTCCGGGGAGTGGCAGCCCCCGCAGGGGTTCCACAAGGCCAGGCCAGCGGGTTCAGCTGCGAGTCAGGAAGCTTTGCTCTGTCCATAATTTTCTGCTGAAAATATTTTCTATTGAATATTTCTATTAACATCTTATATTGATACAACCGGCAGAAATGTTGTCCTCCTGCTGGGCACTAGAGAGGCTGGCACAGGAGGCCTTCTAGGGGCTGTCCTTGAGCTCCTCATTCCCAGAAGCTCTCCTGATATTCAAGAGTGTCCTGGTGTCCTACTGCAAGCACAGGCTGCAAGCATCTCACCTAAACCCCTGAGGACTGCCATGAGTGACACCCAGGACACCTCGCTGTCTGCCACACAGGACAGAACAGCCCAGGCACAGCACTACAGCGCGCAACTTCCATGGTTTTCCTCCCCTTCTCTCTTCGGCACTCACAGACCCAGCTCCTTACAAATTCCCACATGGACTCCACAAAGACAAAAGGCTCTCCTCTATCCAGTCCTTTAAAACACAAAATCTTGATGGAGCAACACGTCTGACTACAACTTCAGTGTTTTGGCTACAAAGCATACAAGTGCAGCCCATTGCTAACAGCCTGCTGTCCTCCTAAATTAGCTCCAGAGCATCAAAAATGCAGTAAAGGCAACAATACTTCATTCTCAATAAAAAATTCACTTGATTATATTTTTTATAATATGGGCTAAAAAAATCTCAGACAAAATAACAAAGCAATTTAAATTATATGACAAAATATCATTTGCAAAGTTAGAGAGACTTACTTCATACATTAAAGATGGATTGCTTTTTAAAAATAAATCAGAGTTAACCAGCTGCATCTGCTTCCTAAGCAAACATTCACTGTGCCACTTCACTGAGGGATATATACCTGATTCAGATAAGACAAAGGATTTATAACCATGCTGTAGCCAAGCTAGTCCACTGAACAGATTTAATTTACAAGGGTGACTTCAGATGGTGAATTTTAAAAGACATGAGGTTAAACTTGAGGGGCCCATGGGTTCACACCAGGTCTTTCAAACCTAACTCTGCTGAACCCTGGCTCTCAAGTGTCCCAAAGACGAAGAACAACTTTTCCAGCACAATGTTAAGAGCATTCATGTGGACGCAGCAGCATTCACACCAGCATGAAGACTTCTGATGCAGTGGTTACAGAAATCCAAGTTCAGCTTTTGTTACAATTCATTAAATCAAAATTCACTGAAGCTGCCCATATGGAACTAAATGCAGGACAAGAAACTAGGACAAGAAATTTCCAATCTAAATGATGTTGGTAGCATTTTGCTTTCTGCACTTGCTAAATGTACTGTTCTCAACAGCATTCCTCTAAAACACAGGGTTCTAAATTTAGTGACAGAATGCAACTTTATAATTCTGAGACTGTAGTAATTGAGAAGAAAATGGATGAAGGAAAATGTAATTTGGCTAGATTTGATGTTCACTCTGTGTTATGCTTTATTATGATATAGAATATGGGTCGGCAACAGCATACACCTGGGGGGTGGGTGTGCTTGTTTTTACGAAGTTTCTAACAGTGAAGTCTCCCAGCCTCTGAAAGTCTTATGAGAAATGTTATAAAGCTACTGGTCTACACCTCAAGAAAACCACCGAGGGTGCCTGCATGGCACAGGTTTAAGTGGTGGAATATTTTCTCACGTTCTCCTCTCAAAGGCCCCACCCTCAGGTGATACCCAGGCAGGCATAATCTTAGAACGGTAAAGGCTGGAAAAGATTTCTACTGATCACTACGAAGGCAGCAGCTAACAAACCAAATGGGGCACCTAGGGTGAGAATTACATAAGGAAAGACCTCCCTCCATCCTTCCCAAATGTTTATTTCAAAATGAGATTCAGCAAAAGTAAAACTCTTGGAAGTTCTTCACAGACTGCTCAACCACAACTGTGTCACTATGTAATTTTTACAGCAATGTAACAGAAGACAGTGCTTTAAGACAGGAATAGGATATATCTTTTGATTTTTCTTACTTCAACTGAAGGTACTAAGTAAAGAAAGAAAAATGCCCTCACACATTCCACAACCTTGTGCTTCAAAAATCCACTTCATAATGCATATTGTATAGCGAAGTTCTGCAAAATCTTCAACGCAGCTTTGGAAATTGACTTCTACAAATCCTGCTGGAAGAAAGGCACCCAGGATGTTACCAGCACAAAAGGCTGTGTTTTGGACACCTGCTGGATGACCTAGTTCAGTGTGACACCAGGAGATACTTAAGGAGCTGTGACAGACCCCATCAGCACATACAATTCAGGCAAATACACAGACCCCACCTGTGGGGAGTCCGCTGTCTTCACCGGCTCAGCTTCTGAGCCCGATGAACTCTTTTCCAGCAGAAGAAAAATGCCCCAGGCTCAAGTAACTTTAACTTATCATAGAGGTGGAGATTCATATTTAACACACAGGATATCTAGGGTGAACGCTGATGTTTGCCCCTCAGACTACCCAGACAATCAGGAGAGAGAGGAGTGACTGCAGCACACAGAACATCTAAACACTCCTTAACACCAACATTTTCCATCTCCCTCTGGTGACACCTACTTTTCACCAGCAGTATGGGGAGCCTGGCTCCTAACTCAAGCTGCTAAGCTCAGCACTTGAGAAAACCCTCCTCACCCCTCCATGCAGTGAGAAAGTGAGTGAAAAGGGAGCTAGACAACCCTCTCTTGTAGCACACTAACTTTTAAACTAGCTACAGATATACACTGGCATGCTGCTGGTAATTAAAGAACAAAAAATAATCTGACAAGCCACCGAAGGATCTCCATCTTGAGAAAGCTGCCTGAGTTGCTCAGCAAGGCCTGGAGAGAGCACAAATCACTTACCAGTAGTTATGCTTTAATGTTAAGCATGGGAATAGAAAATACTCAAATATTTTCTTGCTTTGATATTTTCAACATTTTAGAGAAAATTTGTCCACTATCCTTTATTTTCTTAATTCTCTTTTCCAAGTTTGGAGGCACTCTAGTGGTTTTGGTTATAGAATGCAAGAAAGGAAATGAACAATAATTAAAAGACATATGTTTGTGGGTGGCTTTCAGTTCTGTGACCTGTGACAAGCATGGATAATAATTTCCATTTTCTTTATGTTTTCAATGCCTTGTTTACAAGGCTCTCTGGAGTGCTTATTCTCAGCATTCATATCAGTACCACTGCCTAAGCACCTCTGCTTACAGAATCTAGGTACTACATCCTATAGACACAGAAAGCATTCTGGTTTCACTGGCAAGAGCTACAAGTGTAGCCCTAATTTCAGGATTACAGCATTTTTCTAAGGTTGGACACATGAGGGCTGTCTACAGCAGTGTATCAAAACCCTGCAGAAAAAACACTTTTTGATAAGGTGCTCACTATAATTAAGGTTTACATGTAATGTGCAATTTTTTACAAAGAAGATGTTTCAGTCTGTTGTGTTCCTTATATAGCTACAATTGTTTTTATTTTACTTGCTACATTTGTTTGCTGGAAAAGATTATTTACTGCTTCTAGCAGATCCATAGAGGCTCTGTGGAACTGAGGATACAAGGATCTAGTTCAGTGCACAAATCTTTCCTTCTGTCCCTTTCCTAAAGTCTTTCATGCCCTTAAGATTGAAATCTAGAAATTAGCATTAACAAAAAAATGTATCTATTTTTACCTCATGGATCCCCTGATAATTCAGCTGGTTGTAAAGCAGTACAGGTCCTGTGCCCAGGGACATGATTCAATGCAAAGCAAGTGCAACTTGAGAGCTCAAAAGCAGTGTGGCCACTCCAAGCAAAGTGCTGATCCAGCCTAAACTAACTTGACCAACCGAACAGGTTCAAAAAACCATCAATGGATTATTAGCTTTCTGCTTAATCAGGTGTCATTTGCCCTCCTGCAGCCAGAGGATGGCATGAACTTCAGCCACCTGCTCTGGCTTAGAAATGCAACCATGTGGCTGTGTTTGGTTCACATTGCACCATCAGGGCTCCTCAGCCACTGCAGATCTGCTGTCAACCACCCTGAAGGGAAAGATGGGTTCAGACCAGTAGAACCTCCAGTGCTAAACTTGCCATTAGAAGCACTTTTGTTACCAAAGGAAGCTAAGTAACAAATCATTTGCTAGTTCCATCAAAGCTGTAATGTGCAGAAAACCCAAGCAATGTATTTTGGAAAGCTGACAGTTTTTCCACTGCCTAAAGCCCCATTAAATTGGTTGATTGCTATAACAGATTTAGATTACTTTCCTCCTTGTATTCCTGCTAATTCCTAGGACCTTTCTTGCTGCTGTTAGAAGTCTGCACAGGCCCTTTCCATCTTCCAGAATAATCCTAGCCAATTACAGAGGCAGAATTCCTGTAATTTTTCTTTCAAAAAAGTAACTGAATACCACAACACAGTTTGCTAAATTACAACAGAAATACTTAAAGCCTGTAACAAAATACATCAGATTGTTTGTCTGTGCTCTTAACAGAGGAGTTGCACCCAGGCAATACACAAAAAAAGTTTACCAAATATGACTTGTTTCTGAACACAGACATCTCAGAACTCATAAGCATGAAGAAATTTAACACAAACCAAATGTCCATCAGCAACTAACTTGAAATATGCACAGAAGTCCCTCTCATATGCTTACAGTGGAGAAATTACCCAAACTACCTAATAAAACACAAAGCAGGACAGGCAGTAAAGGGAAATGTTTCCTGCTACTCTGCCATGTGTTCATAATAACAAAGCTCCCTTCCCTTTCATCAGTGTTGAAAGACCTGTAGTACTAGTGTCAAAACACTCTTTTCTTCCTGTTGATATAAAGCTCAATTTGTACTGGGGCCAAATCACTTTGTTAAAAGAAATTATCCAGCAGGTACATACAGTTCTCATTTTCCTTCCACTCAAAATTACTGATATATCTGAGTTTAGCAAACATGGAAAATTTTGATTTTCTTCTGTGAGAGAGGCTCCTTCTCATCTCTGTAACACAAACAGAACTCATTTGGGATACACACATATTTTGTTCTTCAGTATGTTCAGCCTCCATACTGATTCTAGCAATCCACACTGAAAGAATCACACAGTACCTGAGAAATTGTGCAGCCTTAGGTTAAGGTGTCCATCCACAAATACTTCCAGAAAATGTGTGCTGCAGAGTATGACTGCAATGTAAATTGCCCAAATCCCACACCATCACCTCACCCTCTGGAGATTACGTTATTAGTAAATCATTCAGTTGTTCTGGGGCATCCACGTGTTTCTGGTATCAGCCACCTCCACTCTCCACTGCAAAATCTCCACAGCACAAAGGAAAGTGACACTGAGAAATCCATCTTAGGATTTCCTACTGATATTTTCAATGACACTTTTAATGTCAACAGAGAAAAAAACGCATTATTCCCAACATTCCTTACACACATTCTTCCAATGGAAGAAGAACTAAGTTAGAACAATTTCACTAAAAGATCTAATTAAACTAAAAATACACCTGGCTTAAAAAATACACTAAACTTATAAATACTCATGCCTAAGAACAAAGAGAACAACAAGTAATTTCAACAGACTGCAAGTTCCCTAAGCTATTCAAATGAAATCCTCAGCTATCAAGCTACACCAAGTACCTAATTATTAGGCAATTCCAAATGTATTAAAAATGTGACCAATGTATTAAATAAATCTTCTACTGCTCCGCAGATTATGTTTTGTTTTCTCAGGAAGGCAACTTCATTCAAAAATTGAAAGGGACATCTAGGAACAGTGTTTTTCAAGACAGAAAGCACACTGGTGAATTAGAGAATCATCACCATCCGACAATTCAAGCCTAAAGGCAGACTCTGTGATTAAACTTGGGATCGGCATTAATGTTCTGGAAAAATTTGATTCTAGTATCATAAAAGGATAAAGTGCAATTTATAGAACATGATTTATTCAGGTCCTTCATGAAGGACCAAGAAAGAGAGAATTGCTGAGAAGTCATCTTCACTGAAACGTGTCTGTATCCCCAACGTGCCTGGTGCACCCATAGTGGAACCTCCTCCTCTGCTTCCCAAATGTCCAGGATTGGGCTTCTCTACTGCTTCACAACAAGAGAGCTAAAAGTTGCCATTTCCCCTTCCTCTTAAAAAATCAGCTTTCCACTTCAGCAAAGAAGTTCCAGCTTGTCCACACAGAAGTAAAGACAAAACCAGTCAGTCAGATAACCTTGTCTCCATTAATACACACTAACACTCTGAATAAGAAGCACCTACTTGAGATTAATGACCTCTAATGCACACATATCAGTTCTGTACTTAGAGTTGTTTCATACCAACTTCCTGAATGTTGAGTAGCAAGTACAGAATATTTTTATTCAAACGAAGTCTGTATTTTCAGCCTCTAAGTCAGTTCTTGGTCCAGTCTTCCTAACCTTCTAGCACCAGGTTTTCCCCCAAATGTAATTCTATTACTACTTTTAAATACTTTCTTCCTCACCTCTATCCAGTTCCACATCAGACTGTACAGCCAAACAGAGCAGAAAATGTTGTGCCAGAGCTCCGTGTCAGATGCCTACCTTGTAGCCAAAAAATTCTGATGCAAATCTCTGTAACTAGAAAAAGGCTGTACACCGAGACCTTCTCCACCTTGCACACAACATGCTCACCTTCTCAAGACCAGCTCCTTTGGAAATGCTTGGGGTCACCATGTAGACTAACTGAATTGAAAGTATTTCACCTGTTCTGAAGGGGTGTGAAGCAAATTAGGCAAAACTCAAGAACCTTGTTCAGCACAACAGGTCAATGTTCAGAAGGTTTGTCTTTAGTTACATCTCCACACTGGTTAACCAAATTTTCTGCATTGAGGGTTCATTAAATGAGCTTCTCACTTTTTAAAATTTTTCACTGAAATGAACAGCAGAACTCTGGCTATGAGCTTTAAACTCTGCTTAGAGCAAAATAACAACAAGCTTTACATTTCATGCTGGGGACAAATTTATCATTGCCGACAATTCTTATGTATTAATTTATTATTTGATATTAAGTGCTCTGTGGTGCTGAGCAGGTAGAGAAGTAAGCAGTGATTGCTGCCAAGACTCCTGGAAGCAGCAGCTGGCTGCAGACTGGCTTGGATGCCAGTACCAGCACAAGAACTGCTGCAGTGGGGAGGACTGCAAAATTGGGGGCTGCAGCAGCTCAACCTGAACTGGCTTAACACATGCTGGAATTATATTCTGCATGTGCAATTCCAGAGCTACAGCAGGAATAAATTTGGGGCTCAGGATCCTCTCTCTGACACCATTCCACAATATTAATTTAAAATGGGAGTCGTGTATGTAGAGTGACCCACCATTACAAGCACTAACCACCCTGTACCAGGACAGGGCAGGCTCTGTTTGGGCTCTGAAACATGAGCCCAACGATGTCCATTTCACTGGTTAAATACCAGTGCTCGGAGAGTTTCAAAACAAAAGCAGTTGAGGATAGGAATCTGGTTTGTGTAATACAGCACTGGAGACAGCTGAAGCAACACTTGGTACAGAGAATATTTAAATGTAATTTGTGGATAAAAAGCATTAAAACACTCTGGGAATACCAACTTTAGTTCCAAAAGCAGAGCAATTCAAAGGAATAGAGAAAGCATCATGCATACAAATACACAGAAATCAATGTCTGATATGAGTTCATTTTACTTCACAAAGGTGTACTACACTAAAGAAAAATGTGAAAATAATAATTTCAGGGAAAAGAAAGGTCAATAAACATCTGAGTGAAACAAGTCTCACCTAGTAAAATCTGTTTATTGAAAAGCCAGATGCAGCCCAACTACTGCTACCTCTACCAATAATAATTTAAAATTCAAAGCAAATGTTCTCTGTGGATATAGCTGTAGCGCAAGGAGCGGAGACTGTTTGGGATAGCCCTGGGAGCAGGGCTTTGTACCCCTCCTCTAAGGGAGCTACCATTGCTCAGGACAAGCTAGGGAAATTGCAACCCCCACAGAATTCTGCTGTTGTGCTTAGATTACTGCTGCCACTAAACTAAGATATGCTGGAACTCCATTGTAAGAAAAGTCATTTTCTCCCAGAGCCCAGATTCGAGGCAGCTGTTGGGAAGTGGCAGTTTACTGCCTGCAGCAGGATACGGCAGCTCAGGCCTTGGGCAAATCAAAAGCACATGGACAGCACCGACACTGGGTGATAAATGCTTCTTTCCAGTAGCTCAGCGAGCTGCACCAGTTGCACTGCATTCAGGAATTAGATACCACTACAACACAGACATGGAATGGCTGTGATCTTAAGAAGAAAAGGCTCACACTCACCATCACTGTATGGTTTTTATTTGAGGCTATAAGCATGATTTATCAGTGGAGAGAATAAGCTTAATGTCTACTGCGGCAAAATTCATCAGGTTATATACAAATTAAGTATAATCTGTTCCAACATGTCCTAATATTGTATATAATCATACATAACTCTATTTCCTTCATATTTTCAGTCAGTATAATTTAGTGAACACCATTAACCACACGTTGGCTTACATTTGCCATCTAGGAAAAATTATTTTCTTTCTGATAACAAATCTCAGTAAAGGTTTTTCTCTGCTGCAAATGCCTAATTTTTAAGTAGTGCACTGCTATAAAAATTAACTTAAGACAGGCTGTCTGCTCATTGCACTTAATAGACTCAGAGCTGAAAAGATAAACATTCTTACTAGTAGTGAGTGTGCTGGGATTGATTGCCAATGTTTAGATAGTAAATTATTTGTTTAAAAAATTTGTTAATATATCATTTTGTTCTTAACAATTTTTTACTGCAAATATCTAAGTCAAGCTCAATATTCTGTTTTACACAAAGAATACTAAACATGACAGGGCAATGACTTGATAAAAGGGACTGCATGGGTAAGGGGCAGAACATGGTACAGAAGAAGTCTCTGAAAAGTAACCAAAGCACCGGGTCTCATCAATTCCCATTCAGGGCTTGAAGGTTTATACATCTGAACTTCAGAAACCCCACAAACACCCCTTATCCTATAACCAGGGGTAGATAAGCGCTCCCAGGACACAACTTACTGAAACAACTACAAAAACTAACTCAAATGGCAAGTTTTCTTTCTTGCTTAAATCTTCCTTAATGAAATCAGAGAAACAGTGCTGGAAAGTAACAACAGTAGCAGTAATAACAACAACAATAATGGCAACAATAACAAAAGGATCAAGCTCTGGCCTGGACGGGGGTCCCTTGCACCCCAGCAGGCTGCCTCACTTCCCTGGAGAAGGCTGCCGGGAGCCCGCTCCGCCAGCAGGTGCCAAGCCTCGCTGGCATTTTGGGCTGGGCAGGGGAGGTAACCAGCCAGCCCTGCCCCAGCTGAGGGGCACCCCTGGGGAGCACAGCAAGCCGGCGTGGGGCAGACTGGCACACTGGCTCCGGCAGGGGCAGCCATAGAGAGCTCTTTGATAGCTTGCTCCCTCTCCCCATTGTGCCAAGAAAGTGGCAGAACAGAAGACAGTCCTGCAATGGGAGAAATACTCGCCATTTCTTTTGGTAGGAGTTAGTTTTCCAAGGGGGTACTCATAGAGTTTTCAATAACCCACTGATAATTTATGAACACAAAGATCCAGCTCTTAGAAGTTATGCTTTATCTCACTCCTGTTCTCCCTTCACCATGAGCAGCAGCAGCTTTCACAGGGCAGGGCTCCATATGAACTGGAAGCTAATTACCAGATGTCCTGGAAATCTTTCCAATCTGCACAACTTCATCCAGTTTCCAATGCTTAGCATTAGCCCTTTTGGAACCTCTTCATCCTTATTTTGTGTAACAAATTTTCAACAAGGCGGGAGTTCTTTGTACTCTCCCAATAAAACAACCTAAAATGTTAACACTTCAGCATGAAACTAATGAACTAAATGCACTTTTCTGCAGATCTGAGCAGACGTACAGGCATTTCCAGATTTATGTGAAAACATGAATTCTGGAAGAAGTCCTTCAGGCTGTGTTTTAAAAATAACTTCAGAACTACAAAAATGAATACAAACAACAGTTGTAAATGATCTGTGTTTTGCCAAGCATATGGCCAGTCAAGTGCTGCACTTATTGAGGATAATCTAAAATAAAATCTTATAGGGGGATGAAATGAGAAGTGGACCAAGTTAGACACTTAGAGTAAACAGATTGTTTGTCCACAATATTTTACTCCATATAAATGCTAGTGGTAATGCAGAGATACACTATGCAGAACATTGAGCATTCAAATCCATGATTTACAAGGATGGAAATTATTTTAAAACGTCTCCTCTTCGGGAATATAGTGAAAAAGATGAAGAGTTGGTTGAGCATTTCTGTCCCTGCAATACCGCTGACACAGGAGACTGTCAGTTTGATACAACCTATTTCACAGGGAGACTTACCAAGTAACTGGATGGATTTAGTACAAAGTGGGAATATAGACCCCATTCACAAGAATCCTTCAGCTGGCAGAGTTGGGAGGGGTTTGAAACACCACAGAAAGCAGCTTGTAGCACCTCTGCATGTGCAGCTGACTGCAAAACACATGTCTGACCATACTCATGGAAGGGAAGAGGATCCTGAACTACCTAGGAAATGTATCCTACACCCAGAGCCAAGAGGAATGGGTGACATACAGATTATTGGTAGCAGTACAGTGGGAATGTCCTGTTTAACAGCATTAAACATCAGCATTGCTTTATTTAACCTCTTTGGACAGAAGAGTTTTCACCTTGGGCAAAACACCAAGAGTGCTGAATGCCACCTGCTCTGGAAAGACTGTCATAACTAAAACTGGAAGTAATACCTTCACTTTTATGTTGTACAAATTCTGCCTTGTGGATGTTGTCAATTACATGCTATAAAAATAATTAACCTATATCAGAACTCAGTTTTACATGTATTTTGACGCATGTGTTTTAGGAAATAAGCCCACGATACTCTGTACTCCTTGAGGGTTGAAGGTCACCTGTTACAAGCACCATCTTACCTCCCTTCTCCAAAGTACTAAAATATGTTTTTTTGGTAGATGATATTCAAAAGTGTTCAGAAACATTAAATTTTTAAGAACCAACAAGAAAGAATGTCCCAAACCAAGTGATATCTAAATCACAATCTTAATTTGAGATACTTTTTCAAGCAAACAGGGTTCACTACAAAACCTCCATGACTAAAAGGAAGTGGTAAACATGTGCACAACTATCCAGGAAGACTGGTGATATGAAGCTGCACTTTTAGCAGGCAGAGAATGACATGATCCCTCTGTTGCTGGGATGGTCACAGCTCCCAGGCAGCAAAATTTGGAAATGACTGGCCCCCCTTCTACTGCATGCTACCTCCCCCGTGCCTTTGGGAGAAAGGAAGCAAGAAACCCCATTCATTCAAGGCAGTGCTGCTCCTGAACTGCAAGGCTGTGTTGAACTCGAGATGCACGTGGACTTCCACATGGGAGTCAAAAGTGTAATGCTAAGCCAGCAACACTGGGTTTTTTTACAATCAGGCTAAAAGTAAAAAGCTGTTTAGAATATATTCTATGAAGAGAAGTACTGCAAAATGCAGTACTATTCTCCTGCTGACAGTCAATGCTGCAGTGATCTATCAGTCATTTCTGACTTTTTCCATAAGCTTTCCTTGTCAATCTTGGCAGCTCTCAGGAGCCCATCCTAAATTTTTGTATATTTAAAGACAAAGAAACTATTTACAACGTTTTCCTCCAGGGCACTTGGCTCCCCTTGCTATCCTGAATGCCTTAAACACTTTTAAGAGTCTTGGTTTTTTTAAACATGAACAAATTTCAGCTGTTGCAAAACAGCAATTTTACGAGTGCGGCTTTTTGAAAAGACAGATCACCTAGCATGCTCTGAAGCAGTCAATCTATAACACTTTCACATGCCTCTCTAACACTTCAGAGCTTGCACCTCCCTTTCAAGATCTGCCCTGGAGAGACCTCCAGCACCTGGCATGACCTCATTAACCACTGACTCATCAGAGTCCTGGAAGATGCAGCAACCCATGCCTTATACGAGGCGCTAACCCACTCTAGGCATAAAGACAGTGACTAGCAACATGAAGTGCAATGTATCATGGCGATATATCTTTGATGATGCTTCTTTGTGTTCCTCTTTCTGTTTTGAAAGCTTTATATATACTCTGCAGATTGGCATTTCTGTGCTTCTTGGATCAACTAAGTGGTTATGCCAAGCATTCCTACGAACAAGAATTACATTAGTCACTTAAAAATCAACTGCCTACTCAGTCATAAACTCGGCTCAATTATATTGGAGCTACAAATCCTGACCAGACCTGCAGTGTGATGTGGGGAGAGCTTTGTGGAGCACTGAAAGGTGTGAACTTGCCAGGCCCTGGAGAGGAGGTGTCATTGTGATGTCCCTAGAGACCCTCCCCAGGCAGCAGGAATGGAGAAGCAAGGACGCACCTTGCAGACAGCCCAGCCTGGAAAATCTCTAATGGTCTGAAAGTCAGACTCCACCCTTGAACCCAAATAAAAGCCAGGAGGCAATTTTGCTGGCACTTCCAATAAAGTGCTGCCTAACAAATAGGCACAGGCTGGCTTTTAGCTTCTGAATGGTCTCTGGGCACAGCTCCAAGCAACCATCACAGAGTCAAGGAACAAGGTGAAGCAGGAATGGCAAAGGGTAGTATCCAAACAATATGGTACATTTGATATGCCAAGCATAAATAATCTAAACATAGCTGTCTACCTGGCACCAGAAAGCAGCCAACAGAAGGATAAATCCCAGTTTTTAAACACTGTCTTCCCTCCAGCTTTATCTACTTGTTGTTTGACTAATTTTGACAAGTTTGGTCCACAAAACTAATGCACCACTTCTGCAGACTGCATGTTTCCAGCCTGCTTATAGTTCAATTTTTCAAACTCTTTACACCTTCCCACTCCATTCACAGCCTTCTCAACCTCCCTTCAGGAATGCAAGAAAAGAAGGATGTGTTCATTAAAAACTCAGCCAGCAGAGACCGACTGCAGTTCTTCCAGAAAGTGCATACGTTTGGTCTACCTCACTTCCTCAGTCTGGCTCAGCTCATCCTAAAGAGATCTTCTACCCTTTCCTTGAATATGCCCCAGTAATCCTTCTAACTGTTATTCTTCTTACAATGAAGGCAATCCTTGCCCTGTGAAAACAAAATTTTCCTAGACAATCCCTCAGATTGAAGGAAGAAGCATTAATTATAAATGACATAGTTATCTGCTTCCTATCTGTTGAAAATATGTATCAGACACACAGCAATACAGAAGTGTCATTCACTATTACTGATTCCAAATTGCTTGAATTACTCAACTTGCTTGAATTACTCATATTCAAACTGGAGAAGTTTCATTTACAAAACTTTACTTCTGAGTATGCCATACAACTAACAGCATCTACTGAGAGCTAGAGGGTGTTTTCTTCCTGAATTTCTAGTCAAATGACCCTCTTTTTATGTGGTTGTGTGAATCAACACACACAGCTGATTGGGCAACCAAAAAAAAAACCACAACTGAATTGCAAAATGCATTTCATTACCTCCCTGGCTAGAGGATCCCAAAACCACATCGGTCTGCAGACCCCCAAAATGAGAGCACAGGCACCGTCAGGCTCAGCCCAGTCCAGGCAGGGCTGCTGTGTGCACCCATTTATCAAAGGGCCATGCACACGTGGGTTAACACCTAGCTGTGATTTTCCTCTCTGCTTTTTATGAGCTCTGTTTTGATCTCTCTCCCAAAACAGGGAGCTCAAGCATGTCTGGGAGAGGGCCTCCAAGTTTCTGTAAACACCTGTGCTATCTCTACACAGAAATTCTACTTCTCAAACAGACAAAGGATAAACAGCAGTAGGCATAATATAAGGTTTCCCACACTGTTATTCTCCAGGCATTGGCCTTCCCAGCTGCAAGGTCACTTGGTGGAATCTACCATCCTCCTTGCCATTCTTCTGCTTTCAAACTTTCCCTCCCCACACCGCCAAAATAATTCTCGGCTGGTTTACGTCTGCTACACAATACGAAAATTAGCATGCTTTTACTACAAATTAAGTCTAAGGAGGATGATACACTGCCTCTAGCTGTTTGCATCCTAATCTCAAAACTGTATCAATGCAAATCTGCTGCAGTTACCTGAAATACTTTGATCTGTTAACAGTGCTTATATTCCTCCTGACAACATTTATTTCTCCTTAAAAATCTTTCTTTATAATCTAGAAATACTTCAATAATAAGTAATAGAAAGGGAAAAGGAAAATTACAAGGAAATATTACAGGAGATGATTAAATATTCATAAACTAGATAATGCTAAATTCAAAGTTATACATGACAACTTTAATTCTAAACTCTCCTATAAATTCCTGACGTTCCCTTTAACTACCTGACTGTATACTCTGTCTTAAATAATTTTTCACAACTTCAGAGATGCCACCTATTAGTAAGACAAATATTTTGTTCCTATAACCCATACAGCAAACTGTCTATACCCAGCTTCATGCCAGTTAAAATACCAAAATACCAAAGAACATCTATGGCTCATATGCCAAGCTGAGTTCACCACTGACATCCCTTGGGAGAATTACAAGGATGACAGCTCCACTGCTAAAAGGAATTACATGTTATACAACCATTAACTTTGATAAGGAGGAAAAAGTCTTGGAGAATAGCAAGGCCTTTTTTCTAGGAAAGACATCCAACTAATGCCAATGTCATAACAGAAGAATGAGGCAAATATACAAGAAATAAAATATTGCAGGATGTATTAAATGCACATGAAAACAGAAAAAACCAGCATCCCCAATTTGAAAAAAAACCCAGAAATTTAAAGCACAGTACAGGACAGTTGTGTATACAATTTTAGAGATACCACAATTAGTCTGTTTACCATAAAAATACATATGCAAATTCAGATTTGCAATTGTTTTACTCTCGGGTATTTGTAAAGTTATCCAAGCAGCAGCAGCAGCAGCTGCATTCTTTCTGAGTTTAGTACTTCAAATCCTCATTTTTTGTAAGAAAGCCTAAAAATGGTAAGATGTTAAAAAATCCTCTGATTTCACAGTCAGTTCTCAGCCAAATATGCCAAGTTTCCTTAGTTGCTCTCAGTGCCCTGACCATGGCATCTTGTACACTTGCCATGCACAAGGCTGCTTCCCTGCCTCCTTCTTTCTTTCAGCTACATGACACTGATGTTACTTTTCTGCACCTTGCATCTAAACCAGAGCTTGAGATTATACATGGTACTACTCAAATATTCACAAAAAGGACAAAGGATTGAAACATTTATTCTGCAGACCCCCACCTGTGAGAATGGTTTTCATCTGTAAGACTTTATCTCATCCACCCTCTATCTCAATAAATAAAACTGCAAACAGTCTTTTTTGAAACACATAACAGAAACATTTGATTTCTTTTGATTTAGCTTTCTCAAATACTTTACTTTAGCTAAGGATTTAGATTCAAAACGTAGCTGCATTATTGAAGAAGACAAAAAATTATCCCAGCAGCAGCTGAACATCTGAACTAAAACAGCTCTCCCTGAAGGACAAAGAAAGTTCACCCGCCTGAGGCTGGATATCCCAGTCTTGCAGCACAGACACACCCACAGAAGACACATTGGCAAAAGCAGCACAACACAGTTAAAACCTACAGAAACGTTCTCAGGGATTTCTGCACAGCTACTAAATTATGACTGGATCCTTCAAGAATGATCAGGCTTCAGCAGCAGAAACAAGCAACCAGAGCAAGGAGGAAAGAGCAGCAGGAAAACTCCACCAGTGTGTGGTGCACACAAATAATAGAGAAAAATACTAAAGCTGCTTTTCCCAAAACTCACCTCAGTGCCACACTGTGCTCTGGGAATATATGACACACCAGTGCTGAGGAAGGCAGGAGCAGGGCTTGTTCATGGTGACTCCGTGAATGAAGTCTGGAAACAAGCCAGCTGAGTGCTGCATCAATCATTTCCCTGCCTGGCATAAGACAGGTAATGCTGAGAAGTTAAAGCTACCTGTACAGTGTTTATTGGCCTCTGGGCTGTGCCCTCCTCTGTAACTGAAAGGCCTTTTCCAGGGCAAATGCCACCTCCAGACTTCAACAGGTCCCATGGGTGTTGTAACAACAATAAACCAGAAAGATCCAATGCCCCAAAATGAAGCCATCATACTCTATGCAGTTGGGTTTTTTTAATCACAGAAAGACTAAAAATAAACTCTGCTGAGGTAGAGACTAATTTGGTATTTGATGAAGTAAATTGGACTCTATCAGTTGACTCTTTGCATTCCAAGGAGCTGTGCATCAAATGAAGCTACTCACAAAGGATTTTAAAGAAAGAAAAGTCTGGCTGGAACGGGGTCAGTACTGTTCCTCAGCTCCTGAGGGCTTGCCTCTGTATGTCATGCACCAAAAGGATGGACAGGATGCCTTATACTAGAGCTGTTACTGTCTTAGATGGGAACACACCCGCTGAAGAAGAGGTTACAGATGTCATTGCCCTGGCAGATGTACCACACACAGAGGAACTAGTGACACCAAGTCTGAAATTTGACTCCAAGGCAACATTCAGTGTATTTTCTGTATGCTGATAAAACATTAACTTTTAAAGGCTAATTATGCCCATTGAGATTTCAATAAACTTACTCCAGTGTTGAACAACAAACAGAAACATGTTATCAGGCAGGATTTATTCAGAGCTGCCAAGGAGACACTTGGCATGTCCCACTCCTCTGTTCCTTTCAGCAGAGCTGTTCCAGGACAAACATGCTTTCAGAAAAATTTAAATAGTCTGGAGCAGCTGGATGCAATCTTGACTCTTACTTAGAAGAGCAGCATACAAAGGCACGTCCAAAAATGAAGTAAAAGCTGTGTGCTCAGGTCCAGACTTGCGGGGAGAATTCACATGAGTGCTGAGGAGCAGAGGGTCCATGGGAACTTGTAGAGAGGAGTGGAGCAGAGAGGACCCTTTTCCCAGGGGTTAGGGAAAGTCAGACAGGCTCAGTTTTATTATCTGGGAAATGGAACAAATGCCAGCAGCAGGAGGTCAACTAAATAAAGCCTTAAAATGATAAATGAGATCAGAAAAACACACAGTAATACCTTCTGTTCTTAGAGAGGTAAGTAAGAGTTTATTGAGGTAAGAGTCCAGTTACACTGGAACGGTTTTATAAACATTCCACGCAGAATACACTACAGGAGGAGATCCTATTGTCCGCTTTCCTGAAGATCTTTTTACCAGAGACCTCAACTAGCCTCAGGGAACCAGGGGATGTAGGTGGAGGAGTGATTTCTCAGCCTGAAGCTGGACTACTGTGTCCATGTGCCCTGTGTCAATGTGAGGAGCAGGTTTAGCTCTTGAGCTGTTAATGGCTTTTAGCAAATCCAAGAAACATTCAACGGGGCAGGGGAGAGGGAGGCAATACAGGCCAATAAAGATCCAAAACCGAGGACATTTTCCTATTTAAAGGCTTTCTGGGTAGATGCTCCTCCGAAGTTTAATGGAGGAGGTTGACAACATTTCAGCAGAGCTATTTTAATCTGTAGCATTTCACAGGATGCATACAGGGTGGTTGCATGGTTGGTATATTTAGTTGGTATGAAAATATTTTGCTGGCATAGGCTATGCAGAGCATTATTAAAGTGAACAAGTGTATTCAGTCCCTTTGACCAAATTCTATTCTCAGTCTTGTCTGAGGTTTAACTAATGTCATTGATGTCAGTGGAGTTGCTTTAAACCAAAACACTGTATTACACTTCAGACACTAGGAAATGCTAGTAAAAATTACTTAATTATTTACTTAATTCAAAATTCAGTAGAAGATGACAATTTGTGCTTTTATCTAAGGCATAAAGTATACTTTAATGTATAGCTAATGAATTAACAATAATTAACATTTAACAACTAAATTATTAACATTAATAATGTATAACTAATGAATTAGTTTAGTCAATGAATTTATAAAAAATATAAAAAGAGGCAATAAAACTAAAAATTAATCAGACCTCCAGTACTTTAGATAAAAATCTATTTATAATTTCTTCAGATTTAATATTTGTTTTACAGAAAAAATCTGTCAGAACGTCTACAATCTTTCCAAATAACATACAAAGTCTCTTAATGTAAGATACAATCTCTTGGCATAAGAAACAAAATCTCTTCAGGTTAATTCACTGTTGTTCTGAGCAAGGGCAAACCCCACAATCTCATTATTTGCTTTCTTGGTAAACAGATTAGATCCATATTCAGCTAGGGTGTTACATATGCATGTGACAACTGCTGGCATATTGCTCTGCCAGTGCTTAAGAACATTTTTTTACCAGTTAAACAATCTTTCCTGAAATAAACACATCCTTTCTGTTATCACAAGCTATAAAGCAGTTCAAGAGCCCTGAAATGATCTTTTCATTAGTTTGAGATCCTTAAGGATCTCAGTACTGAAACATCCCCAATAAGCCTTATGAGACAGGAAGCGTATAAATCCTGCTCTCCCATTCCCTTAATGAGAACGCCTAATAAAAATGTAAACTAATTCTCTTGACTGCCACTATCCTGTCTACTGAATGAAATCTTCCTTTTCCTTACCACTTATTTCTATAACTTAAAAGCTACAATATATTTATGGCTGTTTGAGATTACTCAGCCAGTGCCACAAGCTGGCACTAGTTTCTTAACTTCCCTCATTTTTTTTCCTGGGCTGAGGCCAGACAAGATCACCCGCCCTGTTAGCAAATCCATCCATCCTCTTCAAGTCGATACTGTAATAGCCTCACCAAAGTCCATCCTCCATCAACAAAGCAATCACAAAGCCCTTAGCTTGCAATATTTCCTTCTTGAAGGTATACTTCAGTAAATTTGAAATATCTGTTTGATTATAAACATTTATGGGTTTTTAAGCTCAAATGAATATTAAATACACTTAAACTGTGCTTTCCTTCCTCTCTCCATAAATGTCTCCTTGTCTTTCTAATGCAAACAAATACAGACAGTGCTTCTCCCCACAACATTTGCCACTGTTAGCAGCTGGGTGGACACTTCTGTACCCTGTTCTACCTACACAGAAGTCCTTGCTCAGTCCTTTCCCTACATCTACAGGGTCTCTGCAGGAAGTAAGAGCTCAGGCAAGCAACAATTTGCCTGTACGGCAACAAAAATAAGACAGTGGAGAATAGGGATATTCCAGCTCATTTCTATTCCAGACCTGGAAGCCAACCAAGAGTTCCAGCAGGACCTCTGGACAATTTGAAAAGCTGTAAAAACCAACATAATCCTGAAGCCTCCAACTTAAAAGCCAGGGGTCATAAGAGAGAGTCTAGAAACCCTGGGATGATTCAGAAAAGCAAGCTATCTGGAGAATGGGTCAGGAAAGAGCTGAAACATGGGCTACTCTCACATGAGGCCAGTAACTGCAGCTGACTGCAGAGCAGAGCCAAGCCACCCACACCAGCCTTTTACCACTCTCCGGTCTAAAGCAGGATCACAAGATGTGTTTAAAGGCAGAGGCACCACAGTGGAAGCTGCCAGAAAGATCATGAAGAGGATGAGACTGTTGGAGAGGTGGGCTGCCTTTCACCACACAGTGCTGGAAGTACAAGCAGGTTCCTTTGGTCCTGATCAGCCATTTAAATTGCTGTCAAGCCTTCTGCTAGGGAGATGCTTCTCCAAGCTCATTCCTGAGGGCACATATCTTGACAAGGGCCAAAGAGGAAGAGGGCTGCCAACCTGCTCTTCTCCTCTGCAGTAGACAGAGCACGTCAACGGTCAGCACGTCAAAGGAAGTGCTTGGCCCTCAGCTACACATGAGGACACAGGTGGACAAACTCATCTTCACATTTTTATTGGGTGCTCTCCCTCCTACTGCCTCATATCTGCCAAATCACAGGTTCAGAATGGACTGGCAGGCACCCAAGCTTGTTCCTGGCTCTCCCAGGTAAACACTCACTGCCAAAAGTACTTTCCCAGGAAAGAATGATCCTCCCCCTCCTTTTCTCACATCTAACAGGGTGAGAGCCTCCCTGGCCACAAAGCAGGCTTCCAGGCAGAGAAGGTGCTTGGGAACAAGCTCTGTGAACATCAAGGGAAAGCAGGAACTGAACACCACTACTCATTTGTGGATTTGTACAATAGAAATTAGACCACTTAGGAGACAGCCTCTGACTTACTTGTTTACTCTAAAGGGCCTAAAACATAATTGGGCAGAGAGCCCTGCCCTTCAAAGTCCCTCTTCTTTTAGCTTGTGCTCTAACCTTTAGATGAAAAACACACAGAAGAAGGGATCTGGGCATGTTTTGCCCATGTAATATAAGCAGGTCTGGTGGCATGCTGATACTTCCTTGTCTCCAAGGAGAGGGTAGCAGCTGTCTTGCTGCTTCAACCTCCTGCTCCTGAGTTGATTCACAGTGTCTGACAAAAATAAAGCTACAACACAGTGGGTTCGAGCTGGGAGACATGCAGACCATCTCATGCAAGTGTCATAATACTGTTCTATACACATAATGTCCTGCACCAACCTCTCTGTTACCTGCATGACTTGAGTGGCTTCTCCTAAGAAGCTCCAGCTGAACCTTTTGTTTCAAGTAATGCTTTTTTCTTAATTAAAGAAAAACATTTTACTCGAGTATTTATGTTTTCCTGGAGCACTGGAAGATACAAGGCAAAGGAAGAGCTCCTTCTGAGAAACAGTCATTCTGCTCCAGGATGCTCCCATTATCTTTTCCACACAAGTGCAGGGTGTGGAGGGGGTCCCTCTCAGGAGCATTGGCCATCACGTCTTTGCTGTGTTAGACTCTGCTGTATTCACAGCTCCTCGCAGGATCCAGTGACAGTTCTGTACTGAAAGACAGCCTTCAAGAAAGTTAGGCCAGCTGGTGTTCGCTTACAGTATCCATGTCTCTGTGGAGATCTGCCTTTTGGCACTCTCTGTCAGGCCGGGCAGCTCACCTGTGCCTCACACTCCTCGCCTTCCTCCCAGCAGCACAGGCAGAGGAAGCTCCCAGAGGGGGCAGGAAATCAAGACAGACCTCCTGGTAGATGCCCACTGCCTGCAACTCTGGTCTGTACTTTTCAAATATGCACGCAACTCCACGTAAGAGCTCGCTGACACCAGTGACCCTCAACATGGCCCTGCCTGCACAAGGACTGAGGCCTTCCTCAGCTCCCAGCTTCTGGCACTTAACATGACTTTCTCCCATGTTCACAGAACAGACCCAAAAAAGTCATCCAAACTGTTTGGATCTGAAAAAACAACTGGGATGAAATCACTGACAATCATAAAGGTGTGTTCCAGGTGCTGAGAACAAGCCAAAGTGGTTTGCTTATTATTGCAACTGATTCAAAGCAAACAGAGAAATTCCCATGTCTGGCGCACTGAGTTAAGACATCAGAGCTGCTTTATTTGATTTCCTACAATGCTGACTTTACACGGAGAAGCTCAGCCCTGTGCAGAGGAAGACAACTTCTGCAGTGATGGCAGCCACATGTAACATAGATCCTCAAGTCTGCTTCTCCCAACCAGTAAAAACTACATTTGCTTCCATTTGGCATCCTTCCCACCTTCCTGGAAATGCCATGGTTAAACAGTTGGTTTTTCTTCCAAAAAGTTGTGATTTCAAATAAACACATACAGTTTCTTTAAGGAATGAGAACTTAATCCCAATTTCAGTGATCACACAACTACTAGAGGAACAGCACTCAGCAGCCAGGCCCGGCAGACAGACACACACATCACTGGCATCTCCAGATACTGCCCACTCCTGAATGGTGCCTGAAAGGGACTGATGATCTTCTGGGGTGAGACATCCTAATTCTCATCTCATCCCACCACTACAGATATGCAGACATTGCCTATTCAAACACAGGAGCTGCCAAGGAAGGCAGTGAATGCGGAGGATGTGCACTAGCAGGGTTATAACCTGCTCCTGTGACAAAAGTGGACAGCTCAGTCTGACTCCTGATCAGACTTTTTATCCCACCACCCATCCAGATTACAGCCCAAAGCATTCACAGTGTACTGTGAATTTGAACCTCCTTTGGGTCATTTCCCATTCATATGAACTGTAATGAATTCAACAGCTGCAAATCAGGGAGGGGAAAAGGGGGTTTGGGATCTGTGACTGCTTCATCTGGCCTACACCTGCATTTCTGGCATATGTGCAAAGTGTATCCTGATCATACTCTCTTCACTGTAGACAGGAACCACAGGAACTGCCTGCAACGTGTGGAAAATGTACTTAATTGATTTCTACCAAGGACAAAGTTCCTCTGTAAGACACTCTGAAAGGCGTGAGTGCTGCCTCCCTGTGCAGAGCAGCAGCCTGAGCTCTGTTTCCTAATCATGTCTGACCTGGAGGACATCAAGACAAGCTATCCAGATCTCTTTTCCAACCAAGCAGGAGAACCATTAGCTATTGCAGATAAACTCTCCAGTGCAAAAACTGTCCTTCTGAACCCATCTTTGTCAGGATTAGCTAAGGGCCTCTGAGCAGTATCCCAAGTAAGAAATCAAAAGGAATTATTTGTAGTGTTGAGCAGGCCTGTAAAAACAGACAGTGCAAAGGAACAAGAGCCCATGATGGCTTTTAACCCTCTTACTTACTGGGTAGTGCTAGGGTTTGCCCATCCTTCTCCCACATGTGAGCCCAGAGCCACAGCTGCCCTGGGCATTACACCCTTCAGCACTTACTGATGACAAAAGAAGTTGCAGTTTACACTTACTTTTACAGCTCCATTAAAAGGTGACCTGCAAATAAAAAAAAAATCAAGCACATTTAGTATTATGTGCTGAATGCCCCCAAATAAACAGGATTAAATGAGCATTCAGCCCTCACGTAAAATTTAGGTGAAAAAACTGGCACTGAATGTGTACTTTGATTTTATGCTCATGAAACAGAGTCCTTCCAAACAGCAATGTTCTGAGCAGTTCCTCAAAACTACTGGCTCCACATTTCTGTTTCTCCCTGCTTGCAGACAGCAACTGGGATGGAGGTGTGGCAGAAATATTATCCCTCTGAATGCTGTATTTCTGAAACTGCAACAAGAAAGCCAGCAAAGCAAGGGGACAGGAGGCAGGCCCCAGCTCTCTCCCCTGATTTCTCTCCTCACCCTGCTCAGGCACCAAAGCCTATGCTTTCCAAATGCACTGACCTGACACTGGGCTACACCCTGTGTGGAGGCACTGAGGGATCAGACATATTTGAAGATGAGGTTTTTAGGTCTGGTACAAATTTAAGCAGTGCACTGCACAGCTAAGGTAGAGTTTTTCCCTGTAAAATAAGGAACACAATAGCTACTTCCCACTTGCAGTCACCACGCTGGTTTCCCCTCCTCCTTCTGTGTTTGGCCCTGCTTAACTGACTCCCCTCCCTTGGGCCCAGCTCAGAAAGTGCTCCTCCATGACCTTAAAACCCAATGACTTCAATGGGAAACAAGCACATGCTTCAGTACTTTATTGGCTGGGGTGTTCAAATGAATGAATACCTTTCCTATCAGTGCTCTCTTGTGCCAAATTTTGTACCTTTGTTATCAATTACCTGGTATAAGGTGATGAAAAATTAGCCCAGAAGTGACTTGATCACTTTATAGCTACTCACATTTTCTGATTTAAAAATGTGGACAGGTAAAAGAAGATTCAGGGTTTTCCTGTCCTGGTATTCTTACACCCCTTCCCTGGCACACTTGAGGAGCTGTTAAGCATCGTGCTGTTGTTCTCAAACTACCTTGCCCTCTCCCCAGATCTTATTTGCCATTTCCCTGAAGTGAGGCTTTGCAAAGGGCTACCTTAACCTACAGAAATACACTGCACAGGTTTCCAGAAAGTTGTTCAAATAAGATCTAGAACCTAATTTAAAATCTTTTTTATAAACAGAAGCTTTGGTGACCAACTTCCATCGAAATACAATTCTGTTGCACACTTACTGTTTGTTGGTTTCTTTAACTTGGCTTTTTTATTCCTCATTCTTTTGTGAAATGTGATACTGCTTTACTGGCATCCAAACTGTCTATATAAACCCTCAACATTACCCTACAACTAAGATTCGACCATAAAGTCTTTAAAAATACTGTTTTGTAAATACAAGTGTTAAAACAACCAGAGGTGTGCACACTCTCTACATATAAATATGTAATTACAGGAAAACTGATTGACATTATCTAGAAATATTATTTAAACTAAGAAACTAAACAAATGAGTTATACCAATCCCTATGAACGATAATTCTTTAATTTTTAGCAGGCTGATAAGACATCTGCAATGGGTTAAGAAAGAATTTTAAAATAGCTATAATGTCAAGCAGGAGATCTTTTAAATTAAAAGTGCTAGTGAACTAAGAAAAGGGAGTAGGTTATGCCAAATTCTCACTTACAATTTAAACAGGCAGATGATGGAGCTGAGCTGAAAGCACTGAACAAAAGCTGCTTGGTTCATCATTTCTCCTTACCATCATCCCTGAATAAACCCACCTACCCAATGCCTTTTTGCTTTCAGCTAAATACTCTACTCATATGAAAGGCAGGTTTTCTCCAGCCTTGCCTGGGAAAAAGCACACCAGAGAACAGTGTGCAAGCATGGTCGTGGCCCACATGCAGGCACAGCAGTGTCACCTTAGTGCTGCTGCCAGGACATGATTGACCACTGACAAAATAGAGGAAACCAGCTGGGAACAAAGAAAACGCAACATGATATCTAAACCACAGCATAAAAACCAGAATAAAACACTTCTGTTTTATTTCATGTTGTCTGTAATAACAGTGGACATCATACTTTAGAAAAACATGCCATGCCAGGAGCTTTCTATAAAGTAATAGCAGCCGAGTTTTTGTTGCCAGTCTGCTCTGGCATCCTCTGAGCCGTCCTGCTACCATTAAAAGAGGCTAAATGTGTACAGAGAGAACTGAGCATGAAACAGCAGCACAAGCTCTGGCTGAGCCTTGGTCCCTCAGCAATGACTTCAAGGAGTGTTCAAGCAAGCCAAGGAAGAGCAGAACCACAGCAGAAACTACAGCACACTCACTACTTGCTTCAGAACTGCAGCAGGCAGAAGTAATACTTCAGCACAACACCCTCTCTTGAACAATTAGAAGCATGATTGAAAAGGAAAAAAATACCTAAGACATACACACTGGAAGATTTAAATGCTTTAATTACTCTACAGATTTACATTAATTTAATCTATTTTCAGACTCTCTGCTGTTAGACTACTAGGCAACGCCATCTAGTGATGCTAGCCGAAAAAAGTCATGCTCCATTCTTTGCTGAAAACAATCACTCTTGAAAAGGTTCACGCTTGCAAAATTTGTTTTTGTGGAACCACAGAATCAAGAGGTGCAAATATTTCAGTACCCATGAACATTTTCAAACCTGCAGCATTAAAGTAGCAAAAAGGGCTGATCTCTTTTAGTTATCCTGAAATATTCACAGAATGACAACACAGACAGTGAGCTGAGTTAATCACATCACCATTTAAAAATGCACACACCGTGTAGTGTTGATATGATATCGGGATACAGTGCAAAGCTCAATAAATGACCTCCTGATTTGGAAAGACCTAGAGATATTATTTGTATGCTAAAGTAATTTACCTAATTTTTGAAGATTTCTGTTTGTGTGTGTAAAATACCTGCTGGAAAAATGTTACCCCAGTCTTACAATTTCAAGGAAAAAGAAACCCCTGTGAGGGTTTAAACTTTCTTTTTTGTGAGGTGGAACCAGTCAGTCATGTGCTGGCGATAGCTGTGAGCTGTAATTAGCTTCTGGTGGAAATTGCCAGCAGATGCAACTAAAAGTTTAAGTCAATTGGCTCTGCTTCCTCCTTACAAGAAAATTGGCGTTTCAGAGCTACATTCCAGCGTGATGGATCTTAGAAACCAAAGCTAATTTGACAAGAAAGGGAAGTGTCCCTTTTCCTGGTCTGCTTTAACCCTGAACATGCTGCATATTCCTGCCAAGGATGTATCATTTTTTCTGTTCTTTTGTTATTGTTCTTTTATTTTTTTTTAAACCCCAAAGAAAGTAGCTATGATTATACAAGAAATATTCCACTGAAGAAAGGCCACTGTTTAGTCCCAATTATTGAAATCACAGCTGTGGAGATGGGAGAGAGAAGATGTAAAAAGTCAGAAATAGTGAACGAAAGACAGCATGTGAAATAGGACTTGGAAGAGGAAGCAAAGCAAGCTTAGGGACATGAAGAGCCAAGCAAAGCCCTGAAGCACCAGTTCTGCAGCTGGTCCACACTCAGTCCAAACCATCAGCCAGCTGTGACAGCTCCGCACTGCCCTTTTCCATAGTTCCACAGCAAATGCAGCACGGGTATTTGCTCTCATCCTGCTTCCCAGCAGCAGTTTCCTGCATTTGATTCATGTTTCATTATTTAAACATTCAGGCTTGATCAGCATAAAGTGGTCTATGGGCTGTGCATTCCTGAGACCCATCCTGATCATGTCCTCCTCCATATCCTTTGTCGCAGATGAACGTTCAGCCATGACAAGTAATTGGCATCATGGCTTTGCCAGCAGGGCTTTGTACAAGCCTTGCTGGGAGTATCTAACTCCCAGGGACATTTGAAGACCTCAGACAGTAGAGATATTTCACTTCCCCAAAACCACCATTAGTTTACAAGGCAGTTTTTCAATGAGAGGGTATCTATTCACTGAGTGTTGGAACTTATCTTCAGAAATAACAATTTCTTAACGAATCAAGCAAACATCTACACCTCCGTGTCAATGGCCCACATGCACACCTGCCTTATCAAACCAGGCAGCATGAAGAGAGGAAGGGTTTCTGCAGACAGCCTTTCAGCACCCACTTTATCTTTGTAGTACAAAATATAGCTGATGATGTCTTCAGACTCGCCAGAAAGAAAAGTGATTTGGGATACATAAGAAACTCATGTGCAAAATGTTCTAAATGCAGCACTTACACAAAAGCTTAATGGAACAATGTGGAGTTTTGTCAAGCAAAAGCTCAAGCAAAGTGGCCTTTTTTTGACACAGGATAAACTGGTTCACATTGTAAACTACTGGAATTATGCAGATCTTGCTACAAAAAATTATACTAGTGACTGTTTTGATGCATTTCATGAAAAGACATGCTGTGACAGCACAGCAGAACTGCCACAACCACTCTCACTCCAGCTGCCCCATCTTTGTAGAACTCTCTCCTAACTATCTTTGAATACTCACTTTTTAACAGGTCAGCTTCTCAAAAAGATATGTTAAAAGGAGGTTATTTACCACAATTTTTCTAGCAGATTAACCAGAAAAAACGTATGTGTGCACGCTTGAGTATATTATCCTCACACAGTATTGTATTTTTCACAAGGTTTAAGAGTGCTCTTAATAATTTTATTTCCTTTTAAAAAAGCCCATTTTAATATCAAATCACTTGCAGTATGCTAGATGGCTTTAGCTAGATGGAATCCTTTCCCCTCCAATTGAGAAAAAAATCCTGTAGATCTAATCCTGCCTACAGGGTAACTTATTCTTTCTTCTTTTTTTAAAGCTAATCCTTACTACTTAATTATAAATTTAGTGCTTTGCACAGAAATGGGATCTTTCTTAAGCACTCTTCTGTTCTGTCTTCCTCTGAACTGCAAAGCTGTTTTCCAAGACTTCTATCATGTCTTTCTTGCTAAACAGTTATTCTTCCTATTAAACAAGCAATAGAACACATCCTGATTTCCTCTTAAAGCAGTGGAAAAGCAAAGTTTCTGCCAAAAAATCTACATAGTCGAGATTGTTAGCTACTGTACCTTCATTGTTCCTAACGCTAAGGCAATTTGCACCACTTTTCGGAACCCAACCAGGAGCTGAAACTCTCAAGATAAAAGCTCCCCAGAGAAAAAAAAAAAAAAAAAATTGAGCAAGATATTAATATCTGTACAAAGAGAAGCAGGTAAAACTGGACTCAGCCCCAGGACTCCCTGCACGCTGAAGTGCTGCAGAGTGCTTAGCCCTGCACCATCCTGGTTTCACGCAGAGTGGCTCCATCCCCCAGGTGGGGTGGGGTGGCAGGACACAGAGCCAGCCCTGCCTTAGGTCTTTCCCGATGGAAAGCAGGCGGCTGCCAAACCAAACAGGCTGTGTACAGCATCTGCACCATCCTCTGCCTCTCTGAGACACCACTCACGCAAACCCCAACATCATCTTCACCCAAAGTATCCATTTGGGCAGAAATGTGGCTCACAGGCTTTGCTATTCCTTTTGAGATCTCAGCTCAGTTTCTGTATGCTTGCTCTTTGCTAAAGGCAGAACAAAGAGACTATTTGGCTTTAAAAATGTCTTGGAAACTACAAATGAAAAATTGCACGACAAGTGTACAGCTTTAATTACATCTCTCAAGGGGATGAGATAGTATTTCTGCATCCCCATCTTGTCTTCTCTCTGCCCTGGAAATTCGTAAGATGATCGGAGGTACAAATGTTCGTATTTGTAGGGGGAAAAATGACCTACATTACATTCCTAGCAGATCATGTAAATAGCAGGATGTAAAGTCTCACAGAATTAGTTTACATTTGAAACATTTTCAAAATATTGTTTTAGCTGGGTATAATAGACCACCATAAGACGTGACACACAGCAAACACAGGGCTGCAATTAAACAGCTGGCAAACAGCCAGAAAGAGATAAAGGCCCAGGCTGTCACTTGCTAGACAATATATATGGCTATTTTGGCAGCCAAAATGAATGTGATAATTGAGCCATGACACATTAAAAAGGCACACAATTTCCAAGGAAAGAGTTCCTGAGCACTAAACAGGGAGCATCTACAGTGTGCTTACGGCTGGCCACGGTGTGTGAGTAATAAGAGGAGCGGGCTGACGGGACGCTTCAGCGGTGCCAAGCCAACCTTGTCTCGGTACGCGCTCGTGGAGCAGACACAGAAACACAGCCCACCGCGGCCCTCGGAGACAAAGGGAGTCTGAAGAGTGTGGGCACTGACTGGAAATGCCCCTCCGAATGTTTTTTTATACTAATAAGGATTTTATACGGACTATCTCCGGAAGTCACAGTGACTTGATTTGACTTCCAACGTCCAGAAAAGGCGCAATCGATATAATTCAGTTTTAAAATAAAAATACACAGTAACACATGGAGACTATATAACTCTTCAAAATCATACTTTTGCTATAAAGAAAAATGACTGTTTTGTTTAAGACATGAAGAACCTTAATACTGACAACAGTAGCTGTTTGGAAGACAAAGTTCAGGAGCTTTCCTAGTGTTTCACTGCATGTTTTATTAAATAACCTAAGGACAAAACAAACAAACAAAAGTAGGAAAGGAAGACACGTTTTTTTAAGTTAATACCCAACAGCTATATAAAGCCTGCTATAAATGTACTCCATCAAATTAACATGCTGACATCAATTGCATTTCCTTCTTCAGTATAGGACTTGAAAGCCTATACACTGTCACCCCCAGACCATTCATTCACTAACCTCCCACAAAGTGTACGTAGTTCATGATCTAAAATTATGCTCATTAAAAAAAAAGGCCAAATTTAAGCTCTGTTATAGGGAAATCCCCATGGAGAGTTTACTTCCAGATCTTAGCCTAAACTTAACCACATTAGAGGTGTATTCAAATAAAGGAATTGCATGTGTAACTTCCTCAATCAAAAGGTGCAGTGCATCAAGAGAACATACAAAAATGTAAGAAGCCACTTGTTCCATTTTGATCAACCCACTTGATCCATTCACACCAGTGATATCTAGAAGACAACTGCACAGCTCTCTACGGCATCAGTACCAGTGAACCACACTGAGGAATACTGGCAAAACTTTTGTAAATGACTCCCTGTACTAAGCATCAAAGAAAGAGAGGAAAAACTTTTGAGACATTAAAACAAGGCCTCTTCAATGCAGATTAATTTATTTTCTCAAAGAGAAGTATCAAAATGCTCTAAACCATTCTGATTTCCTCAGAAAACACTCCCTAGCCACCTCAAACAGCCAACACAGACCTCCAAATCCAACAATCAGAGGAAACTGGCATTGCCATACTGGGCCAAAATAAAGAATCAGAATCAATACTTGACTTTATACTAAAACCAGTACAACTACAATAATTACATAATCTACTTTTACAAAATTATCTTTAATGGCCATGATAGTAACTTCATTAAGTGCGAGTAAAGGAAATGGAAAGGCTCAAAGATGAGGTCAGAACATGCACTTTTGGCTGCTTCCTCAGGAGATGCATCAAATATGTTATTCGTGTCTAAGGAAGAGCAGACTCTTGAGGGTAGCTGCAGCGCCCAAAAGAAAAATGAAATCATGACACACACTTTTCTAACCCACAAATTAGATACACCATAAGGGGACAACTGCAAGAATAAATTAGCTGACCCACATCTGAAAATTTCATACCATTGCATGCATAAACGGCATATTCTAATGGTGAAATATATTAAAGAAGTACAGTCTTAAAGTATTTTGTCCCCAGTACTGTGGCAGACACAGGCATATTATCCACAGGCTCTGTCAAGTGATGTTTAGTGGTAGCTGAAACAAGGGCAATTCACACTCCCTTCAAAAAAGCATTTAAACACACACACAGAGTTTCCTGGAAAAGGTGAGAAAGATGAACTTTCCCCAAAACGTAGAAACAAAAGAGGAAAGAAGTGAAGTAAGTCCCAGTTATTTAACATACCTCATATACTTGCTCCTTGCCCAAATATCCTATGAAATCTCAGTAAAAAAGGGTTTTTTTCACTGATCTTGTAACCAGTCTGATTGTGAACAGACAGTTATGGAAAGAGTTTCATGGAATTAAATTGCAATCAAGAATTAAATTTTCATACACATTAGGAAAAAGTAGGAAGGAAAATTGGTTTAGGACAAGAAACAAACACACATAGCTTTGCAGTACGAGAGCCTTCAAAGACTGTGAATAAAACTGTGTCCGGAAGAAAAGAAAAGATGGAGTAACTCAGAAGAAGAGAAATACTACAAGTGGGTAGTTTATTTATATCCACCACGGAATCAGAGAGTTTCTCGTTATGGGTATGTAAACTCAAATCAACCTTTGGCCCCTAGTAATGAGCTGTAATTGCAGAAGAAAATTTGGAAATACAAGGAATTACAGGAAAACTTTTAAATCTACTGTTGCATAGAGTGGTAGCTGTAAAAAGGTGTGTCCTAGTATAATGCAAAGCACTAATCCTCCCCACAAAGCAGAATACCCTGGAGTAGATAATAACGTTCTCTTCGAAGTAAATCCTCTATTTATTTATACTCTGGCACCGTTTCCAAGTGTTTACATTCATTCAGTAAGCCAAAAAATTACTCAGACTTATTTCTTCTTTATATTTAACATATAGAAAAACGGCAAAGCTCTGAGCACCTGGAACATAATTAAATCTATAATTCATACAGCAGCATGAAGACTAATACATAAATTAACTTTACCTGCCAGAAGAATTAATAATACTAGCAACAACTTACTGCAGATTCCAAAAATGAGAATAGAAAGGATTTATAGTAAAATCTGTCTTTCAAACTTCCCTCAGGAAAATCTTTCTCCCAAATTTCTCGTCGAGTGGCGATCCAGACTCCACCATTAAAACTTCAGAGGCTGGAAAAATCCTCAGAGAAGCTGAGACAGATTGAGAGGCGCAGCGCCCATCAGCACCAGCACTGGAGCCACGCTACACGCAGAGAGTGGCGGCAGCACCAGCACGCTGAGCCCAGCACTGCCCCTCAGCAGGAGAGAGAGCTGCCCTGCCTTAGTGCTGCACTGCCGGCTCTGGAGCAGGGCTGGGGTGCCCCTGGAACACGCTCACAGAGGTCTCAGCCTCTTAGGAACACACGCAGCTGATGCAATTTCATACTGCAGTTCATCCACCCACCTAGGACAGCACAGCACAACGGGCTGTTTCTGTGTCCTGCTCTGCATCCAAACTGGATAAAAGCCAGGCTCTGGCTTGCACCTAGCTAAGAGACTGTAGTTACACACTCCAGCAGTGCCAGGATGACTCACGGTGCTTTGCACTCTGCCAGATGACTTTGAAGGGAACAGAGTTGCAGATGGAAAGCACAAGCAGATGTAGCACAGCATCTCCCAGACACTCGTCAAGCATTCACTGCTTATGGCACCTACTGCAACGCTAACCAGAACTGACCCCTTGGTCAGGACCTCATTTCTGATCCAGAAAAGGATCAACAGAATTACTCTTGGAAATAACATTTCCACTGCACTGCATGGACTGCTCACTGCACAATTTAGTGCCGCCTTTTTTTTTTTTTCATTCAGGCTTCCTGAAAAGCCAACAGCTCTTTCAAAGTTAGCAAACATGAAACTCTTCTGGGCATAAACAGATTTGGACTAAGACTGGCAATACAGTCTCTCATAATTACCTGTTCTTCACACACTTGCAAGAAGCAGAAAAAACAAAAGTGATATTTTTATTGGTGCATTTTTTTTTCAAACAGCACTCTTCACACCTCCTGAAACCAGCTGCTATCACACTGGTGGGCACATGTCATCTTTACTGGAAAGTTGCCCAGCCTGGATGGTTTAGCAAGAAGGTATCCAACTTATCTCAGGTGTGGGGAGAGGTGTGTTCTGTCACTCCTGTCTCCTTACTCGCATGTTTGAAAACAAAAAGAGAGTGTAAGCACAGCTGAGTCTGACAATCCAGATAAGAGATTTTGTTTATATTTATTTTTCCAAGGTCAGAATCCAGGAGTAAAGAAAAATTAAGAACATCAACTTGCATTTATCAGAAAAAAAATTCAAAGAATTTAAAGAACTATCAAAATCTCTCTTACAGTCCTGCCTGAATGAAAAGTAGGCAGTAGCCATCTACAGCAAAAATATCAAGCATGGCCTGCAGAGAAATTCAGAGACAATGCAAACAGCACAAACAGCATCCAGAAGGATGAAAAGTCATTTATCAGAATAGTACAGCTCACAAGTCTCTCTATTTCCTCCATCCTTGACCCCACCTTCTCTAATTCCTAGTAAGGCACACTGGTCATTATACAGGAATTTTGCCAGAATGCCCTTTATATCTGGGAGAACCACATGGTGCTCAGCCTACAATAGCTGTTTTAGCACAGACAGCTGCTACTGTTAGCTTCCCTTCTAACTGATAAGAAATTACTTTGCTTCTTCTACTCCTAAAACAAAAAAAATCCAAGCAGTTTTAACAGAAAACAAAGACTTTAAATAACGCTAGTCTGCGGTATTACCATGAAAAATAAACCAAACAAAACACTTGAAAGTAAAATGCTTTCAGTGGATTTGTTTTCAGAGAGCCTTGAAAGTAACCACGTTCTCCTTATATGGATTTATTTAAAGTTTGCTACTCTGTATTATCAAACAAATCACTGCTTTGTTTTGGTGATGTCCCTTTCACTTCAGAAACTTGTTTCTTTCTGTAAAACAACAAGCTGTGGTGTGTTTGCTCTGGTATAACTAAGTACACCACCTGGAATTCTGGCTTATTAAAAAAAAAAAAAAAAAAAAAGGGAAGAAGCAAACCAAACTCCAAGTACACAGCAGCCAGGTCGCTACTGCAACTCTTCACACTACCCCAGCAATCCAAGACACTGTGGAAGAAGGGGAATGTGGACCTATACCTGGCTCTAAAAATCTGTATGGGTATCATACAAAATCTCTATTCCAGACAAGAAATACTTTTTCAGCCACTGACGGTGCTTTAAATAGTTTATCATGTGAAGACCACCCTCTCAGATTAATGTTTAATCACACCTGTAGTATTTTAGGTTCTACAGTATTTCTACCTTTTGCATAAGAATGGATATCATTAGAGTGATGCTTAATGTGCTTAATGATGCCTAATGTTTAGATCACTTGAATTTCCTATGTGAATATAGATTTTGAGTGTTCAGTGCAAGTTAATTTTAGTCTCTTAAAACCTCTCTTTGCATTAGCTTTATAGAAATCAAACCAAAACTTATTTTCGTTGTAAGTCCAAAGTTCTGAACAGAAAGCCAAGTATTTGCATAAGGGTGTTGGCTCTCTGGGCCCTCAGGGTGTCTGCAGAGGGAGATATTGCTAAATTTGTACTGTCCAACTACAGCTTCTGCCATTGACATTAACGAAGTGGATACAGACATGCCTTAGGTATCTGTGAAGAAGTTAGGACAGGCACTGATGCACAATGACAATGCAGAGCTCTGTGTCAACAAACCATGCCTGCACCACTTCACCTCTTCCTCAGATCCTCCAGCCTGCATGGAGTCAGCCTGGGACACCATGGGGAAGGGCAAACACCAGCTAAAGTATTAGCCAGCCACAGGCAGTGGGGACACAATAGACAGGTCCTTTGTCAGAAAAGGTGTATTTGGGGGTGAACCTGCCCAGTCTGCCACAATAGCAGCTTTCACAGCAAGAATCACCATCAGCTGAACATCTTTCCTATTGCATAGTTACTGATCTATTGAAACACTTCCCACACCCCCTAAAATCCACTCTGCTCAAAGCATTTACAGCATAAACACTTTACTGAAATTGCAAACAAAAATACCTGTCTGCTGCTAACCTTCCCTTACAGAAAGGAGAGCACTCATGTTTCCATTTGCCCAATAAAATTTGGCCAGCTGCTGCTCTCCGGATTCACTCTGTTACATTTTGGTGACTTCCATGTCTAGACTTCAGAGTGAAGTGATAACCTGAGTTCAAACCTAAACCAGCTCACTGCAGTCTCAAGCTCAGTGAACTGAGCCAGCACTGATTGAGAACCCCTGGCTTTCTGCAGCACCTGTACTGCTAAACCAATCACAGGGTTTGATTGATACACCCCTGAGTGCTGGGCACGGTACCTTTGCTCAAGCTGTGTTAAACAAGCTCCCAAAAGGCTTTGCACTGAAGGAGAGCCCTAATTTGCTTACTGATTTCCAGCCCTGCCATTGAAGCTACGTGAAGGGTTTCTGGCAAGGGAGGAACTCACCTCCAAGACAATTCGTTGTGAATCCCTGAGGCTGGCCTTTAGCTTTGCTGTCTGTTCTTTGACTTTGCTGGCTACCTTCCCAGTGCCTGCACCCTTCTGCATGCCTCAGAGAGGAACTACTCAAGTTTATAGCAGCATTAACTCATCAGCTGGAAACCTGCCAGGCTGCTTACATTTTCACTACAATCGTCTGAGCTCTGATTCCAGAGGGTGCTTTGAGACAGGATCCATGGTCACAGACAGTACTACACAGCTGCTTTCTGATGTGCTTGGATCCGTCTGGGGTGCTGGGCAAGATGCATTACTGCTTGCACAGCTACTGCAAACTGCCTCTGTGTAAGGACAAAAATGCCCCTTGCTTTTGTTTAGCTCAGTGTTAGAGACACTTATGTGCCCGTGCAACAAACACAGAGAACCCAAGCACAGGGCATATGAAGTATCAAAAATCAAGACCCACTGCAGATCTACTGTGCTATTAGCTCTCACAAAGGTGACACACTTCTAGAGAACTGAGAACATGTGCTTAGTTTATTTCTAGTTAGCAGAAAGTGAAAACTTTGTGCAAGTAAAGTAGGAATAGGTAACAATTAAAGCCAAAATTGAGGGAGGAGAGGGACAGAGGGATAATAAATCAGCAGAAAAATCACAGACATTAGCTTTTTTTGACTGACAACAGCACAAAGTCTGTGCACTTCCAGTGACTTGTTAAATAATTGTTGCTGCTGCTTGGAATCATAGCACCTGTATATCTTACAGGATGATTATACTACAAAACCCTGACTAAATTACAGTTTTTAAACTAAGTAAAAAAATCACTTCTCCACAAGCTTTCCTTTAGCATTATAATTTAAATCCAGTATAAATGCTACTTTGGTCAAACTGGCCTTTAAGAGGTCACTTAGTCTATTTCCCGCTTGAAGTAGAACCTACTGTATCTAAACTGCTCCTGTCAGTCCTTTGTTTCTTAAAACCCTCGGGCAATGCAGACCCATCACTTTTTGCATGTTGTCTTTATGCCCAGGTACTTCCTCATTGATATTAGGTCTTCATTATGGCAACTGAAGTTGCTTTTCATAACTACTAACTCTGGACTAACAATTACCTTATTCCCTTTGCAGCAACTTTCTTCTATATCTGAAGATCTTTTCTTTTCTTTCCTGCTTTCTTCAAAGCACACCATCCTCAAAGTGGCTCCTCATCCAGTCTCTTTTCCCCATGGACTCGTGCAGCTGATTACGCCTACTAAAGCGCTGTACCTTGCACTTCTCATTATTAAATTACACAATATTTTTAAAGTCACTTGCCCCCATCACTTAGCTTTCCAGTACTGTCCTCCAATGTGCCCACAACCCTTTTGTCCCCACTCTTAGGTCCAAATGCAGTATTTATGTGCTGTAGGCCAGTATCCTCATCAATAAGGAAAATGTCAATTAGTAGGGACTGTCAGATGGCCATCTACAGATTCTTCCAACCTGAAAGTGACTCACTGCTAACTAGAGGTCACTTCGGTGTTTCATCAAAAATCTTACCCCTGCTTTGTTTCTGAAAGCCATGCTTACAGTGGTACTTTAATCACTGTAAACTAAACTTGTATCAGAGTTCCTAAAAGGTCTGGCCAGTCTGTTTTACAGGAAGTGCTATAAAATTAACAACTGCTCCAGCCACAGTTCTGAACTAGGTAACAGTATAGTGCACTCTCTGCAGAGGGAAAATTAATCCAAATTAATGCAAGCAGGCTCGGAGTCATTTATCACCAGCAGTTACTGGCCCAAAGTAAGGCATCAACAAAAAGGAACAGCTCCTGGACAGCTCAATGGTACCCATGGCCCTGTCTGAGACGGCAGCTGGCTACCCCCCTGCTCCAGCCAGGGGGTCTGTCTACCCAGCCCTGAACTCAGAAAATACACTCAAGGTATTTTTCATGATCTGGGTATTACCTGTCTCAAAATGTTCCACATCTATGCAGACCTGAGTTACACCAGCTCCAGGAAACCTCCACATATCATTTTTACAGGAATTAGGTAATTTTACATAAAGGGTTTGACACTTGTTTGTTTTTACATGAAGGTTTAGCTGAGTCTTGTATTTGCAGTTTGTTAAATTGAATTTGAAACAGGTGTCCAAAGTCTGTAATAGTAAAGAAACTGATACACAGAGACAAGTCAGTCTGAGGGGGAAGCATTCAGTGCTAGGACCTTGCCACACATACTGTTTATCACACACTAAGTATGACAGGCTGGCAGTGGTGAGCAATGCACAGTTTGAGTGCAAAATTTAAGAAAGAATACATACACATGGCATATTTTAGTCAGTTTTATCACAGAGCCTGAAGGGTCTTTGTACAATTATACAAATCCAAAAAGCAGATTTGTCCTTAATTCTAAGACCCAATACTTGGCATATTTCATATTTTTTTGCACAACAATACCTAAAAAATTGTTTAAAAAACTGGTCAGGCTTTTCTATTGTTTCCAGATAAGACATAATGAGCATCCATTTTTAACACCAGTAGCTGAATTAAAAGTGTTTGAACTATTTCTGCAACTTTAAAGTAGGCAGACAACCATTAATTTTATTTTTCTTTTCATTTTAACAGTAGTACTAGTGAAAACCAGGGAAGTATCTATATAATCTTTGGACTAACAGACAGATTTCAGAGCAGATAGTACACAGTGCAACGGACACTGCTCACACAAGTGTCAAACCTGCAAATCTGCAGGCATGAAAACTTACTCCCGTGAGTATATATGTTGATTTGTGTTGCATAACCCTCTCTTAATTATGCCACTGAGAATACTTGCATGAGAAATTCACTATGTGAGGGCTGATAAAAAAAACATTGGTTTATAACTTGCAGGAGGTCAATACTAGCAGAAGAGAAAAAACCCCAAAACTTGAGGCATTTTGACTTAGTGGATCTGTCATCTAGTCTCAAATGAAAATAAAGTAATTTAAATATTCTCACCATTCAAAACATTCAGGAAATAAATGATCTTTCACTATTGCATTTTTAAAATGAAAGTATATTAAATTACAGTGCACTCTGGCTCTACTTAACACCTAAATGTTTTACCGGAATGCCTCTCTAAATTTGCATCATTCCTCTTCCTTAAGCAGTTTCACTCACTACCAGCAAATAAGGTAAAAACCACTCTGTAACATAAAGGTTCTTACTACAACTGGATAGAAATACAAAAATACCAGACTTCTGATTGCTATGCTAAATTACTCCTCTTTCCTACTGTGACCTGGACTATAGACTTCTGGTTAGAAAAAAAAAACAAGGAAGAAGGAAAAGGGAAGAAAATCCCTAGGAAAAATAATTCTAGATAAATCAGAGATGGGCAATACTAACAAACAGAATTTCAATATCCATTTAAGCAGTACTTCAAACATGTTTTTAGGGGAGCTATGAACCCTCTTCATTGTATTTTTTTAACTGTAAACTTCTGTATAGGGAAGGAAGTGTTAGAAATAATCATGTGGGTTGTATTCCCAAACCATTCTGCAAACTTCAGCTTTCTTTTCATGTAGAATGCATTTATTGCACTCAGTGGTGACAAAGTGCTGGGCAGGGAGAGACAATAAAAAGCATAATGTGTCACAAGATACATTATCAAGTAGAGTTTGGGTGATATTTTAAAATTTTGCTCATTCAGCTTCAGCACAAGCATTTGTGGACATCTCTTACCATAACTATCTCTTACACACCTTAACCAACTGCTCTTCTACAGGGAATCATTTAGAGTTCACAACTCGGTTTTCACTGCAGAGGTGGAAACCAGATAAACTGACAACGTTTTTGTTTGTTTTTTTTTTAACTAGGATTCAGTATTCAATACTAATAAGACATTTGCCCAATAAGAAATTAACAGAATAAACAAAAACTGGGGGACTTACACTGATCTGAAAACTCAATGGCTTGAGTGGAAGAAAAAAAGTACAGGTGAANCTGGGGAACCTTACAGATTAATCACATGAATCTGCTTCGCTTTCTGACTGGAGCAGTCACCTCCGTGGCAGAACTGGAGCAAACTACAGCTGTGCAGTAACATCTTCAACAGGCACAACTGTTTGCAGAGTAAACATTTGTCTATAACCTTACTGCAGACAGAGTATGTTAACAAAAGGAATGCCTCTACAAGCTCAGCTGCAGCACCTTCCTCACAAACACAAGGCTGCATTAGCTCAAATCCAGCGCTACCTCTGCACGTGGACGAGCCTGCACCACCAGCACAATTGTTCACTGCTCCTCATTGTTTCAGACAGCTCAACTGAAAGAGCTTAAATTGCTGGTCTGAGGAATACCTTCACAATATTGCTTTAAACACACACTGCAGTGCTCCCACACCGGTGGAATGACAAGCACAGTCCAACAGTTACAAATATCTGGATTCATGGGTCCATAACTGAAGCAGTAATAGCGTTCGCCTGCCAGGGTTTTGCAGGCATTCTTCTTTGTGTCAAACTCCAGATCCTGGCACTGGCAACACTCTGCAGGGTGGAATTAGCCCAAGATGTGGCAGTAATGAAAGGGACAAATACAATTCCTAGGAAGCAGAAGAATCCTGTAAAAAAACTCCTTACATGTCTTGCTTCCATTTGTTCTTAGTCCACTTACTTTGGAGTGTTATTTTAAAATACCTAATTTCAAAATGAACTACTCATAAACCATCAACCTGTTTGCAAGTCTAGGAGAGGCTACAAGCAGCAAAATCATCAACGGCCACCTTTTTCTACTGCTGAAGAAGCCACATTAGTATGTATTAGCATACAAGGCCTGAAAATAAATAGGAATCAATATTGTAATCCCTATTAAGGAAAATCTTTCCAACAGACCTATAAGGTCAGGTACTCACTGGCTAGAGGATGAGACAGAGCATGGAGCCTTTGGGGTGATCCCAGCAGCTCTCCCTTAGCAACAAGTCCCATTTCCCAGCAGCTACAAAGAAAGCAAGCTGTTTCTCTGACCCACGCTTCAAGGCATGTGTTTTGCCTGGCCTTTCTTCCTTTTACTTTTTTCTTTTCAACCACTTGCTTTCAAATATCTGATTTTCAATTTAACAAAGAGAAGAAATTAAAGCAAATTTACAGTACAGGATATAAAAGACTTACATTCTCCCGCTTGCCTGAGAAAGATGCACTATTTTAACTCACCACTTTTTAAACCACATGAATTAAGCTCTGAGTGGATACACTGAATTTGGTGTTTGCATTCATTCCCTGCAAAGTTTACACTAAAGTGGATTTGTTGTAAAATGGGCTGTAAACTATAAACTAAGCTGACATGAGTGTTATTAAATTGAACTTCAAAAACTTTTCCACTAAGACAAACAATATTTAATTTAGGAATGGAAATGAGGAAGAGAGAGCAAAGAAAACTGGGAGTACACATTTTTGTTATTGTAGATCAGCAGGGCAGCCAAAAATAGCTAAAGAAAGCTGCTATAAATCACAGCACCCTGGGAACAGCCCCACTGGGAACAGCCGGCCCTAAAATCCAGGAAATACAATGAGCATTGGAGACAGGAGTGCCCTGCTCCACCTGAGCTGCAGCCTCCATGTCAGGCAGGTCACAACAGCAGCCTCAGACACAGCCTTAACTACAGAGCAGTGACTCTGATCTAAACAGTTTTATGCTATGAGCTGAAGATAGTTATTCCAGATATGTCAAACTTATTTAAGAGCATCTTTGCAGCCTGGATTTACCATGCACTACATGCAAAATCTTTGCAGCATTTACCTGAGAGTCAGTAACAGTGGGGTTTGGCACACTTCCACACCTTGAAGTACGTATAAATGCCTGGCCATGGTTTGAAACTGAGCTGCCTAGGAGTAATAGGGCCAAGATCTTTTTAGCTTTGCTTTGTGCTATTAAAAGCACAAAAGAAATTAAATACAGCACACTGCACACTAGCACAGCTTTGAGTTAAGACAGCAAAAGCTAGAAAAAATGGAATAAGAACTTATCCTCAGTTTACCTACGTGCCCCACTGCTATGGTGTATGTTGGACAGTAATTTACTTATTTCAGGCTGTTCTGTTGGACAGAAGAAAACATGAGTAGAAAGCAGCACCTAATTTTTCTCCAACATCTTTAGTAGCAAAAACCTGAATTTAATTTTATGGCTTTTGAAGTTTCATCTTTCTTGAGCACCACACCAAAATCACAGGAATTTCGTACTACCACAGGTTAAAGAGTAGAGCTATCAGCAAGAAGATACTAAGTTTTATAGCTGGTACCCCCAGGATGCAGCTCATATTCACTGCTCACAAACACGACATGATTTTTTCAACAGTTCATTGTCCAATTAACAGAATCAGAAATCAATCCTTACTGTTGAGACAGGCAAGCAAAACACTACTGTTTAGTCAGTTTCAGTGTGCCTGCCACTCTGCTATCCCAGTGCCTAAAATAGAAGTTAATGTGCAGGCCTGCTCAGCATACCCAGGAACGGGGCTTTCTTGGGCCCTGGCATTTTTATAAAGCAGATGTTATAGCAATCGATGTGACTGCGGGAAAAACAACTGCTGGGGAAATCTACACCTCTTCTGCATGAGAATCACAGTGCAGCCAGTCAGTATCATTTTAAAAGCAGCTAAATCAGCCTCGGGTCACTCCCATGGGGTGACTCGGGGCAGTTGCATTGGCAGGTGAGAAGTGGCAGCAGATATCAGTGTTTAACAGGATACGAGAGAGTTCAACATATTTGTACTTTAGTATTTGGACTGTATCCTGTTAAAGTGACATTTAACATTTTATATGTGCCGTTACTGCATTTTAAAATTTGCTAATTTTTCATTACTTATGTAACTGAGTAACCAGAAGGACTATCAGCACCCAAGAGCATTAGTTGCCAGTTGTATTCCTGTGAAGCTTTCAACACGTGGACTGTAAATGATAAGGGTGTGCTCTAGAACTGG
>VWZN01016269.1:235464-293150 GCA_013396955.1 Regulus satrapa | reverse complement strand
TCGGCCCGGCCGGGCCCGGCTGCCGGGGGGCTCCAGGCTCCCGCCCGCCGCGGGACTCGCCGCGATGCCTGGAGTGGGGGGGTGGGGGGGTCCTGGGCTCTCCACAGCCCTCGGCCTCGTCAGCCTCCTCGCCCCTCACACGCCTGGGTGTCCCACAGGGACCCTCGGTGGTTTCTTACCCCGCCACCGCAAACGCCTGCCCTGGGCGCTGTGTCACTCGTGGGAGCCGGAGGAACACCGGCCGCCCCGCAGCCTCCCCGCTCTCAAGAGGGGTATTCAGCGTCAAAACCAGAGTCAGCTGTCCCGCGAGCAGCCAGCTCACCTCATCACAAGCGTTTTAAGGAAGAAGGGGGCTCACTGATAGCAGTGCTGCTGTCGCAGAAAGGTGCTACGGCATGGAGACGTAGTGCATTTTCTGGCCCGTCCCGAAGGCGCGGTGGTGGAACAGCTTCTCGCACTGTGCCCAAAGCAATCCACCCATTCGGAGAATGTAAACTGCTCCAATCTTAGAGGCAGACACACTGGCATTACAATCCTGTTTCTTTATAAAAGATCTTGTCTATCTCCGAAAAGTAGACGAGGTTGAGGTGGTGGATAACTGGCTTCTGCAGAGAATAAATTAGCAACTACTATAAATCTTAGTGAAATTTACATGAAATCTCAAGACTAGCAGTTGCTGTCCAGCACAAGGGCTTTTGCCTAGATAGCTGTCATTAACAACAGCCTAATGGCTTAAAACTACCGTGTTTTCTTAGCTTGTGCAAGATCAAGGGGTCAGAGAGCATATACCGTGCTCTAGCAGGAATAAACAATCGGCGTGTCAAGGAATACCCTTCTCTGGGGTTAGCTGAAGTTAGCTCAGTTGAAAAGTATGCTGAAGATTTGACAGAAAAGTTGAATTATATGATGTGGAGGAATACTGGAGGTTTGTTTGCTAAAGTAGGCTATAGAGAATTCCCAGCTCACCACTACAGGCAATTTGCCCCTGAGGTATGCTGCAGAAAATTCCTAGCATAAACACTATCTGGCATGATGAGCAATCTGGGCATAATTAGTAAAAGGGAAGTACAGCAATATCAAAAATCTATCAGTCAGCACTTAGAACCTTTCCCCCTCCCCTCCTCCCATTCTTGATGATGCTCAAGTTGAAGCTTGCTGGAACTTTGAAAGTCAGGACTAAGGCTTTAAAATTATTTCAGGTAGAAATTTGCATTAATGCCCAAAAAGTAGTAGAAGAATGTACATCTACAGAATGAAAGTAAGTCGGTTGGCCAAGAGTTGCACACCACATCAGCTACTACATGAGTGGCTTTTGTGGCTTTCAGGATACAAAGTGAAAATGAAGAAAGCCCATTTAATGGAGGCTAATAGAAAAGCTATTCTAGATTTTATGTTTTTTCCCAGCATATTTTACTATATTAAAGTGAATTTACTACAGCCATGTGTAGACATAGCAGACATATTTATTTGATTGAATATTCATTCATTTGATGTCAGGTCTCAAAACATGACACTTTTCTCCTAGGAGGTTGTGTGTTCCTTGGGTGTGTTTGTTGTATTGTCTTCCACAGAAAGAAGTCTGCGCTGAAAGGTACAGTTTGAAGGAGAGGGAGAAATGCCAGTTTTAGTAACCACTGCTACAAATCTACATCTCTGGGACTTTTCATATCCCTCCTAATTTGACTTCAGTGTAATTTTTACTGATGTACCCATCGTGACTGTGTTTTCTCTGTTGGTTTATTGTGTGCTCAAATTGTGGAAGTGCAGCTGGCATTGCAGAGCCTTCCTAAGGAAGCCCTGGGCACTCAAGGTGAGGCCTACATTTTTTTTCCCAATCAGTTGCCTTTGTTGTTTGTGTTTGGTTGCTTTTGTGTTCTTTGGAGTTTTTTAAAAGCCCTGTTTGCTGAGGTGGTAGACTGGTCGATATTTCTTTCAGAAGCCTGGTGTCTTTTTGGGTCTGTCTCCCTCCCTGTTCTTTCAGAGCACAGATATGAAGTTTCTGGTAGCACACAGAGGTAGAACAGCTGCCTTGGACTGCACAGACATCTGAATATGTTTTCCTAGGTTTAGGAATTCACAGTTGAGAGTCCTCCATCTGACATGAAGTTCTTAGATAGCAAACAATGGCACCAAAACTAGTGAAAAGCATTTTGATCTCCCGGCCCTGATCATTTTAAGGGTGTACAGATGGTAAAATAAAGCCAGCATAAATTTTTCATGATTAAGAGGAGCTCAACTGAAAATACTACTTAATGTTTACATTTGTATACTTTGTCTTTTTTTATTACAAAGTCATAGTTTCCTGGCAGTAAATTCACCACCTAGCAATGCATCTCTCTGTCCTGAGTGTACTTCCATTCCAGGATGTGCCAAAGCCTCTGCTGGAGCCCGAATACAGCTCCCTACTACAGTGCTACAGATAGCTGGGCTCAAGCTCCAGAACCAGGAAATGAACAGTTGTTTCTTTAGAGGGGATGGGGTAAAATTAGGTTGTGTTTTTATTTGTAGGTAATGTCACAGTAGCAACTAGTGCTCCATGTAAGGTAGCTGTGTCTTGTCCCAAGATAATTAACAGTTTTAACAGAGAGCTCTAGGAAAGCAGATTAAGCAAAAAATCTTAGGGCAAGAAGAGAGGACAGGAAACCTGAAGTAGCTGCAGCTCATCCTGTTATGCCTTCACCATAAATGGGATTATTCTTACATTGTGGTGCTGTGGGTTCTTTGGTGTTTATGAAGGAAAAATAATCTCCTAAAGAACAATGTCCCTACTATGTTTCATTTGTATTCTCAAGAATATACAAGAACAGCAGAGGTGAGTTTTCTGAGAATAAAGTCAATGTGGCAGTGGACAGGAACCAGCCATTAGGAACCCACCTCCTGGTCCCTTCGTCAGCTAAAGGTGTTTAACCCATCTGTTGGTTTTGTGTTGCCACCTTACGAAGTTTGGCATGGGAATATGGTGGAGGAAGGATGGGAAGGGGGTTGAGCGGAAGAGATGAAGGTAAGAGCCAGAACACTGCTGTGCTTCGATTGTTCTTGTTTGAAGAATGACTTTTTGGAGGCTGCTGTAGCTCAGCAACAATGTTGAGACTGCTGTAATGCAGTCTATCATGAGGCCTGGAATTTGGGATTCTTACAGGACTTCACAGGATATCTTTCCTTCTCTGAATCCTTACATGCTTGAATAGAAACAGGAGGAGAACTTTGCCAACTTTTTATTTAACACGGGAGTTAGGTGTTTAGCTAGGATTCTTTATAACACTGAATACTGCTGTATCTAAATCCACAGAAAAATACTTAGCATCCACTGAAGCACTACAGAGATTAATTAATCTTCATCATAATCCTAAGAAGTAGACAGTAAGTCCTACTGTTTGGCATGCATTGTATTTGACAGTTGTATTTTACATGCTGGAAGACTAAATGGTCAGTTGGCTACTGGTTTTTAATGGGCAGATTAGCATTAAGTGATTAAAAACATAACAGATAAACACATGTTTTCAATGCACAAAGTCATGTGGATATGGTTGTATTACAGTGTTCCCCTGGAGTTCTTGTGTTCTGTTGAGTAAATTCTTTCCTTTTGTGTGGATTATTGATGCAAGGAAAAAAACACAGTGGCCCCTTTGGAGTTCCTGTAGTCATTCATATGAATTCAGTGCTGTGTGTATTTCAAATGAGTATCAGTGCTTTAAAAAAATCCATACTTTATTTTTGGTTGAAAGCAGCTTGCATTCACCAGCTTTTAATTCCTATGCTTTTCATTTTACTTGGAAAGCTTTAGGAAAAGCAAGAAAAATTACAGAAAATTCAGGTGGAATTGTTCTTGGCTACTGGACGAAAGTAATTCAACTGTCATGATGATATTTCCCTCAATAAATAAGTCTGTAAGCAAAGGATTTTTTTCCCCTTGAAATTTTGGTTGTAAATTTCTCCTTGATGTATAGATATGTGTACTTACAGTTGTTGCTTTAATGCACTTAAATTTTAGCACAGTATCTTGAATATTTGACTACAGTAGAGTAGAATGTAAATACTGGCAGACTTTTACCTGTACCAAAGAGTGAGAACAATGGGTCTATAAGTAACTTCATCAATTCCAAAAAATTATTTTGTGGTGTATATTCAGCAGTGTAGTGTGTAAATTATAAGTTAGGGAGAGCATGGCTCTACAGATACAACCCTAGCAGGCCAGCATTTCTGGGAAACTTTCAGTATGAAATCTGCCCCTTTTCTGCTCACGGGGTTCAGTAGAGTAGTGTTGTCATTCTTGGTGTGTGTGATAATCTGCTGTGAAAGCTCTAATAGTGAATGATGTTGAAAGCCTAGTAAAAATTACATTTCCTTGTTACAAATAGAGACATTCCACCCCTAAACTATCTCAGATTGAATTATGTGTAAGTCTACACACAAGCATATGTCTTAGTGCTATCTACAGATGCTTACATTGGAAACCTTTGGCTCCATGAAAGCTCTGGCTCCAAAAGACCAGTTTGAGAGAAAGCAGAAAGGGAATAGGCTGGTAGTAATCGAGCTGATATCCTCATCCTATTCATGCCAGCCAAGGGAAGGCAAGATAATTATAAAGTCAAATTCACCTGACCAAGTTGAGGTCAGAAGGAAATCTACACATGAGGCAGACATTATTCATAAGCTGATGGATGTTTTTATAGAAAAGTAATAATTAAAAAGTACATGACTAAATAGGCACATCCTGAGTGTGTTATTAAGCAAAAGGATCCTGGACAGCTCCTTACTGCCTCAGTCTGACTAACCTATTTATTTCCCTGGGGTTATGAGAGTAAAAGATTTCCTCCATAGCCTTTAGGGCTGCTGACAATTGGCACAAATAGCTTTATCTGGCTTATCAGCATTTTGACACTTCAGTCTTCATCAGGCTCTTCAAATTCTGATGGTACCATCAAAGAAGGAATCTATCAGCTTTTAAAGAAAATCTTACTAATTTCCTGAGACCCATCACACCTTCTAGTGATGACTCACAGTACTTTACATTTGCCTGCCTGGAAAGCCAGGGGCACTTCTGAAAGCACCCTAATTATAGGGTAAGACCTGTACATATTTCCCATTATCATGTCTGCACTGTATAAAGACTGGCTTGACCAATGCTGTTTTGCAATAAAGAAAAGCAATACCTTTTTTAGTTTAGGAAGATCAGGATTACCAGGGACTCCTGTAGAGTGGCTTTGTGGCATCTTGCTTTTTGACTAGGAACAAAAAACTATCTGCATTTGCATGCTCCCTTCATGTACAGGAGCCCTCATCTCCCACAAAGGGACAGGAAAGTCAAGTTAGGGCCCTATCGTGATAAATCACCCCTGAAAATAACTGGGCAGGGCTGGTCTTCCACAGCACTGGAGCCTGCTGGGCAATCTCTCCAGTAGCAGAAGGTGTTGTAACTTCCAGCAGTTTCTTTGTGCCCTGGTCAGTGGGACTTGTTCCCATAGTGGGACTTGTGTTCCATGTTTCCAGTTGCAGTGGGAGAACGGATCTCCACCCACGGTGGTGGTGAGGGCTGAGAGGGGAGGGCAGCCTTAGCTAAAGAGCTCCCACATATTTAATCAGCTACCTCCTCTGCTGGAGCAGTCGCAAACAAGCAGGCAGCCTGAGTGGTGAGGTACAACATAATTGCAGCTAAAGCCATCTATGATGGAAAGTCAGGCCCTGGAAATGCACTGGCAAAACTCAAGAGCAAGAAAGGATTGGGTCCTCAGGGCAAATGGAGGCCTTCTGTTTGTCATTCAGTATGTTGAAATGTTTCTCTGAAGTATTTGAGTAGTGAAGTGGTGCAAACTTAGAATTGAGCTGTTTGACTGTTACAGTCATTTTTATCATCCCGTCTGTGTGATGTCAAGATGTGACTATCTTCAAGTAGCTCATTTAGTATCACCAGCCAGAAATCTTTCCACAGGAAATAAGTTATGATTAGCAGGTGTGAGACCAGTCTGATTTTAGTCTTGTCCCATAGTTTCAACTATTCTTTGTGCTTCTGTTCCTTTGTGTAATGAGAATTTCTGTTTCACAGTTTGGAGCATCATCCTCTTGCTGAGTGAGAACTGAGCCAGGCGCTCTCTGGAGTCCTCCACTGTTGCTCATCTGGCTGGGTGGCAGCTGATGGATGACTGTCCTTCCTGGCCAGCCACTGTGCTGTTTTTCCTGCACTCCCAGCAGAGAAAGAGAGACCAAGGATGTTCTCTGTGCCCCTGTGGAGCACAGCTGCACTGCTGAATGAAGGTATTTCTCAATATTTTTTTTTTTGTCTTAAATAGCCATTGTGTCATTTCCCTACCTTTATTCACATGTATGCCAACAGACTGACTGTTGTGTGTTTTCCAGTGCAGTAATCTCAACTGCTACTGGAGCCTTCCTTCGCAATGCAGTGTGGCATTGCAGTTTGTGCTTTTACTTACAATGTTTAATAAATGTGTAAATTAACCTACTCCATCTCTTTAGGTAGGAGACTTGTACGGCTGCACTTGTGTATCACAGAATATGCTATTCGTGAAGATGGCACAGTGGGGCAGGAACTTGAGGTGGAAGTTTAAAATATAATTAGCACAATGAAAGTGTCAGTTAAAGCCTAAGTTTAAAGTGGTTTAATGTCTCCAGCTGGAGTTAAGCTGAAATTATGCTCCTGTGCTCTGTGCAACACTGGTGAGAGAGTGTTGGAAATGCAAGCTTAATTCATGCCAGCTCTGCTTGGATCAGACTAACTATAGTATTGCCTATTCATACTGGAATTTCTAACAGTTATTGTTTACTACCATTTAATGTGTTTTCACTAATATTTAATGTGAATATTACCATGCTGTGGTTTTGTGAGTGCTTTTGGGTTAAATAAAAATAGAGAGGACTCTGTTATGACAGAACAAATAAGAACATGGTGATAACTTCAAAACAGCAGAAAAAAAATATGCCAGTGAAGCTGCTTCCACTCATCTAACATCAAAAGATGACTTTACTTTGTACTGTATCCATGATCTTGAAAGCCACCAAAAAATCTCTCAGGGGTATTCTTATTCCTAAGTTACCTTATGTTGTTTTAATTAATTAGCTAAATGGAGATCATTATTCCTGAGGTCTGCTTATTTTTGTCTCTCTTTCAGCTATGTGTGAGAATGAACTTCTGGCCTTTACTGTCAGGCTGATCATGATTTTAAATAGTAATGTTCTTCCTAGTAGACTGTATTAATCCTACTGGTGGAAATTTTAAGAGAGAACCTCTTGGTCAATCGAATTAATTTAATTTAGTGTTGAACTGGAACACAGGTTAAAGTTAAGTGTTTAAACAGCAACATATAAACAGATGGTCAGCTTGTTTTGAGAAAAGCTAATAACTTCCATCAATGCTTTACGTATGATATCTTCTAATATCCAGTGTACAGTTACCTGATGTATTGGTGTGGTACTTTACTGCCTCAGCATCAAATCAAGGGTAAAGGAGACAGAGAACCTAAATGGCTCAGTTAATCAGAAGTATCAGCATATCCCAGTATTAATAACTTTGCAATGTACATTTCCAGTCTCCAGAAAGAAGAGATGTTTTTCTATTTACTTATCTTTCTCAATCTTCGCATGGAAGTATTATGGTGCTAATATAGCCCTGGCTAAAATGCTTGTTTGATATCTCTTTCAATGAAGAAATCCTGAAACAAACAAAACTCTTTTTATTTACATATTATTTTTCCTTACTTTCTTGTACCAAGGAAGCAGTCAAATTCAGTCTTTACATTCACAAATGTATCTTTCCCAGAATTTTACCCGACAAGTAAACATGTAAATGAAAAAAGAATTTTATGAGTGCAACACAACTTCTTCTGTTTGCATTATTTCTTAGCAGTTACTGTGCTACTGGTCGGGTCATTCTGAAATAATGAGAAGCACAGTTCAAACAAGCAGTGTCCAGCAGAATAGGAAGTGCTTTTGCCTGAGGCTCAGGGCTGGCAAGTGATAATCTCTGTTTCTGCCCCCTGTAAAAAAACAAAAATGGGAAGCAGGTGGGAGAAATCGCAGTGAATGTGGAGGGACTGTACTGTAGGGAGACCTGAGCATATTTACCAGACTAAGTCAACCTTCTTTGGTGGGCAGTAAACATGCAGCAGTCACAGGACTTAGTATCTTTCAAAGGAGCTGACAGATTTCTGGGAAAAGGCACTCCCTAGAAATGTGCAAAATGCCTACTTCTGATTTGGGGTGATGCCTGTTCATCTTTGCTACAGAATGCTTCAGCACCTGGCAAAGGAGCTGAGAGATTACCAGGATCATATCTGAAGAACCAAACTTGTATTTTGTTCAGAACTGTGCTCAAGTTAGAAACATTTCCTCATGCACCAGATCTTCCAACTAAAAATAAATAGCTCTTTTCTGCCAAGCATTAGAATGGGAAGATTTCCATTCTGTCTTCGTGTGTACCTGTTCACTAATAGTTACCCTGCTGCCTGGAACCGAAGAGGTTTGCTTCCCTCTGTAGGCTGGCCCTCCACAGAATTTGGGTCAGTTTCAGAATATCATTATTCAATTTAAAAGCTTTGTTTTCTAGTCTACCTAGAACAGTTTATTTTCAGGCAATGTTCTCTCCTGACATCTACTTTACATCATGAACAGTGTTTCTCTTCAACTCAAGGGTAAGTCTCATGACAGCAGAAGACCTAGAAGACTTCTGAGGCCCTTGCAGAAACAGAGAGGAATGATCACAACATTCAAAGCCCTCAGGGTAAAGTATAACATGTTATTTTAGCTCTGCTAGCCCCACAATGTACTCAGCTTAAAGCATCAATGAAGAAAAGAGGAAAGCAGAAAAGGTCAGAATGGAGAGTGAGAAGAGGAAATAAGTCAGGTAAACCCTGTCTGGAGAAAAGGAAAGAGCAGCTTTAGAATTGTGGCCTGTTTTAATATTGGTTATTAATTTGTGAGAGAAGATCATGTACTGTGGGAAAGGGCAGCAGAGATTGACAGATGAGATGGATAGCATTGCTACACTCTGACCTGAGAGTCACAGAACCATTCTGTGTCTGAGTTCCCTCATCTGTAAAATAAGAATTGTTCCTATTTATGTTTCAGGGTCCTTGGAACCATTAATCAGTGCATATTGTTAAGGCTTATTGAGACCACCAGTTGGAAATACAGAATAACATAAGTCTTCTGGGCTATCTTTTGCATGGCTATATAATCTAGCCAAAGTAATTTTAAAAACAGGTAATGTCAATTAAGAGTTTGTTGGAAAATAATTGGTTTTAAAAATTAGGAGAAGAAACGGTTATTGTAAAACACATCTTATTTTAAGAGGGTATTTTTTAATACCCTCCCTGCCCAATTCCATGAAGCACAATCAAGCCTCAGATTTGACTGCTCAGGCTTCTTGTGGGACTATTCTCTGGAAATAAAATCTACATTTTATTTTGAAGGAAGGAGTTCATTTCTTTGCAAGAGCTGAAAATGAGATGCCAACCTTACCTCTTCCCTCTGTATCACCTACTTTTCCTGCCACCAAAAGAGACAACTGTTCAATAGTTCAATAGTTATAGGGAAGGTCAAACTATGGTGTTTTTACTGGAAAGGTGCAATAGTGAAATGGGGAGATCTCAGCTCCGTAGGGGTAGGTGATGCAAATAGAGCTGCAGCCCTCGTGTTCCTCTCTTGATGTCTGCCTTCCCACAGTTATTCAGGCTGGGACTTGCACCAGTGATGTGGTTGTGAAGTGCATGGTGGGCATGGGCAGTTATGGAAAGTATTGCTTTTACATCCTTCATACTTCAGCACTACCCACCACAATGCTCTTAACAGCAAGGAGACTACAAGAGCTGATGAGATGTTCTGGCCCTCATTAAACCAATGTCAGGAAGGGATTAAAATAATTCAGTTGCATTTTAGGTTTTAAATTTAATTTATTAACAATAAATTACTAAATAAAATCAAAGACTTTTTAATCCTCAGATCAGGTTAATTGTAATCTTTACAATTATTCCCATTTTTATAACATTTCCATACCAGTTATAGTGTCAGTGACTACGTACATTTACTGATTATTAGTTACTCATTAGCTGTCACAGAGCTCCAAATCTTCTCTCACCATGACTTCTTTCCCAAGGCAATCCTGGAGCATGAGCCTTCTTTAAAAGAAGATTATTTTCCAGCATTGTTCAAATATCTATTTTGAACAGCTTTTCATTCTTGCAGTTTCAGTATGCAACACTCCTTTTGCCCCCTCTGCTCCATCTTGGAGAATATCAATGACATCCAGAGCCTCTGATCACTGCCATCTCTTATGTCACCTGAAATATATAGATTTTTTTTTCCTTTTGTAGGTTCCATTGCTTGCATCATTCCTCTGTGCTCCCACAATTGATATTCTCCACAGGAGTGTTCTTCAAACTGTTTGTTACAGCTCCCAACAAGCTTCCAGTGGATCACAGGAGCTGAGAATTTTTAGACTCTTGAAGAAGCAATGAACTACTTTGACTTCCTGGCAGTCTACATCTGGAGCTGTTATATAAAGCTAGTTTTCACTTCCTTGCCTTGGAAGTGCTGAGCAGATGCTGTTTCCTCAGAGAAAAGACTGAGTGGATAACATCTCCTCTGAGATGCCCTCCTCTTCTTCACATAATTTGCCTGAAGATGAATGAATATTCTTGCAAATAATTTGAGATTATATCCTCCAGAGGGTATAGTTGTTAAGTAGTGCAAATCATTACTCTCCAAAAAGCTAGTTTTTAATCTCCTTATTCTCATCCATTATATATATATTATTTTTTCTTTTGTCTGATTTTGGTTTTCCTCATCTTTCTTTCTTTCTGTTTATTTGCTTTCATGTTCTTAAGTTCTCATGTGTCTGTTGGGCCACCCACTTCACTGCCTCATTTGACCTTTCATTCCAGCTCCTTCCATTTAAGTTCCTGCTTGTCCAGCCTTGTCACCTCTCACCAACTGCTCCTTGTTAACTCTTCTGTCATCTGGTTTCAGGACTGATTTCTTGAGGAAACAAAATGTCTGTGATGAGACTGTATAAATGGATCCTAAAGCTTTGTCAAAACATGGAAGAGAAGTAAAGGATTTAAAGTGTCCATAAGTTTTATCAAAGAAGATGGCCACACAGAAAAAAAAAGAAAATTATTTTGTATTCATCTGAAAAGAAAGAATGCAGTTTGATCTTATTTTTACTAGACAGTAGAAAATCCCTGCAGAGAACTGAGGGACTCAATGTATTAGGTATTACAGAGATTATATTCTTAGTCTATGTTTCTCTCCTCTGTGGAGTCTCCATAAGCAGTTGAGGTTTGGGTTTTGAGTTTTCCCACAGGTGCAGCCTTGGGAATTATTTTTCTGCTGTGTCTTTGGTGTCCATTAAAAAGTGAACTTATGGTATCTCATTAATATTATTGAGTATCCAAACCAGTCTGTCATAATAACCAGACTGTTCAATTCTAATAGAAAGAAGACTTCATGGACTCAGATATTCACAGACTTGCAATTGTTTCTTAATCTATTATATTGTTTAGATAAGAAATAGTTTGGATAAGGCATCATCTTTGGAGTTTTCTGATCACTTGTATTTATATATTGTACTGGAAGAGTAAGCAATAGTTATAGTTAGAAAAATGGTTCCCATAGTTTTTAAACATTTCTATATGTTACATATGTTTTAGGAGGATTAAAGAAAACACATGCCTACAGTTTCACTGCCTTTTGACAGTAGTAAGATGAAGATTCCTTAATGCATTCTTGGAATATTTCAGTCTTAACTTGGTACTATGAAATTCTTAATACAGGCATTTCCCAGGAATATAGAACTTACAAGTGTGAAACATGTTGTAAGAAATATTGAGCAAAAGTAAGTAATATATCAGTTGAAATCAAAGTAGAAAATACCTAAATCACTTGAAAATACATGAATTACAGTAAGGTAGCTGTGCAGTGTAAAATCATGAGAAATGACTGGGGTCTACCATAGAATGGATTAATCTTGCTGTGAATGAGCCCAGGTCCTACAAAAATGGCAGGGAATTATTCCTGGCCAGGAATATGTACTGGACAACACCAGAAAACATGTTAAAAAAAATAAATCTGGGTTTTGATAAAGATAATTTTTTTACACATCTTCCTGAAATGAATGAATGGTTTCTTCATGCACCTGTGTAAGTCACCCTGGTTTTTTGATGGTTAGAGGAGCAGTGAGTACATGTGAGATATTTTCATACACACACACACACACACACACACACACACACACACAGAGTAAAATAAACCAAATGATATGAAAAAAAATAAAGGAAATTGTACTTAGGTGGATTTAGTGACAGTTAAATATTCATCTGAATAAAAATGGGAACATTTTTTGCATCCTGTGCCGCCTGTTGTAGACTCTATGTTCTCTGTGTAATTATTCATTTACACTTGTGTGGAATGTTGCAATTCTTATTTCATAACATTTTGCACTGGGTTAAGTTATACCATGGCTGCAGGGGTTTGGTAAATAAATGACTTTTCATATTTAGTTATTTGTTTTCCTCAGATAGAATGCATTAAATGTGTTTCAGACATGATCTGGTTCCAAATATGAATAGGTTTTCAGTAGCAGCATCATATGTCTTAGTTGAAGGAATGAAGGAAAGGAAGAAAAAAGAATGTTTTAACTCCACTGTTTTCATGCTTCAGCATACTTGTGTTCCCTAGGTGTAATGTAAGTGATAAATTTATGCTTTTGACAGCAAGCATATTTCTATATAATCTTCTTCACAGAGAGTGACTGGTTATTAATTTTAATTACTCTCTGGCCTCTGACTTTGCTGAAATTCTTGAACACCACAGAATTTCATGGACAGGCTTGCAGGGAAGAAGGCATGATGAGATCTTAAGAGGGGGGCAACTATCTATTGTATTTTGAGTCAGTGTAAACTAAGTGGTTAATAAAAAACTTCTCAATTAAGACCAATTTCAAACAAAATTCAATTAAGTTTGTTTTTAAAAACTTGCCCTTGTCAGCCAACAGCCAATTCAGTCATTAGTTAGGCTTTTCCTTTGGAGATTCTTTCTCTAGGTAAAAAGCTGTATGAAATATTCCATGTGGAAGATTAACCCACAACATACTCCTGTTTTATGGAGCTCATTGTAGATTACGGTGAAAGCTGAATACCTAGGACTTTTCATTTTGCCAGGAAATAAGTCGAATTATTATACCAGTTGAGTTACCAGTTGATGATCTGGGGGCTGGAACTCCTGTCCTTTAAAGACAAGCTGAGAGAGTTGGGCTTGTTCACCCTGGAGAAGAGAAGGCTCCAAGGAGGCCCTAGAGCACCTTCCAGTACCTAAAGGAGCCTACAAGAAAGCTGGGGTGAAACTTTGTACCGAGGCATAAAGGAACAGGATATGGGGCCAGAGCTTCAGACTGATAGAGGAAGATTTAGGTTAGATATGAGGAAGAAATTTCTCACTGTGGGGGTGGTAAGGCACTATAACAGCTTTCCCAGTCTGGTGGACCCCTCCCCCCAAGGTGAGGTTGGACCTAGGTGGTCTTTGAGGTCCCTTCCAACCCAAAACATTCTACTATTCTATGAATTCAGCACTTCCTTGAGCAGCGCAGAAGAACCACGAGAAAACCCAGAGTTGCTGTTGCTGTCATCTTTCTATGCAGTCGGGAGCACTTAGACCAAATATTGTTATCCTGGGGGAAAAAAAATGAGGAGACTCATTTAAAATTGGTGTAAAACCTGAAAGATTTAATTCAGACACAATTTGCACAGTTTCAATGTTTGATTTCCTTAGAGTTGCAATTACACTGCAGCAGGTCTGGATCTGGATCCACATTCCCTGCCAGGAGCAGTTGTACTGCCAATGGCTCTCTGTGTCAGTGTGTGTCAGTTGCCTCGCCTGCTTTGTCAGCTTTTGGTGTCACTAAATTGCCAAATTGCCTCAATGCAGAAATGTAGCTGCGATTCTGGGATGTAATAGCTCCTTTATTTTTTCTTAACTATATTCACAGTGTTGCATGCTTCTATCATCCCTTTGGACTGCTGAGACAATGACTGAATTTAGACCTTCAACAACAGCAGCTTCAGTACCCTTATTAAAAATGAGATTGTCATTGCTACAGTCTACATTCATCACACATTGATGTCTTTGATCACATCCTCTCTATCCCAGCCAAACCTATGTTACTGATTTCTTTGAGGACTGATGTGCAAATTGAGCTCACTGTTTCTGATGTAAAAGACTGCTTTAGTTTGAGTCCACTTCTGTCCTCTAAGTCTGAAATCTTTTCCAGTCCACAGATGAGCAGTGCTAGCCTGTACATTCTTCTCTACATTTCTCATTCATTGTTTTCCAGAGCTATAAATCAATATCCAGGGGTATAAAATCCAGCAATTACAAGCTGTGCCAAAAGCATTTAACCAATTAAATGTGGTCATCTTCTCCTGAAGAAAAGAAGTGAGATGGTTTGATAAACTACTCACTTAGTAGCAAGAAACAGAATATGTTAGTTACTGTCTCTTTGATATGTATTTCTTCTCTGATTGTTCCAGAAACAGTTGTGTTTAGAAACCTTTAACCTTAGAAAATGTAAAATTCTTAATTTACATAAAATAAGAAATCATAATTTTCTGTTAACAAATGCTATGAAAGGAGTATTTTTTCTAGGTGTACTCTGAAGGAATCAAGGAACTTATGCCCTGCCAAATTTTCAGATGTTTAAAAACACTCCAGTTTTATTGTCTATTAGTATGTATCTGCTATTTAGAAGGGACTGTTTTTCTGGAGGCTGTTCAGTGCATTTGGAAAAAAAAATTTAAACATGTAAATAAAAATTTGCATTTTTTCCTTCAAGACTTAATTTTTATTATATGCAAACAGAAAAAAATTCCCTACAAAACCCCCCATGAGATTGTATATTTGTATTGGTATACAATATTGTATAATATACCTTGTGTATAACTGAAAAATAAATTGGTAGTAGGAAACTGTATTTCTTTAAAATCTGGACTGTTCCCTTCAGATGAATACGTCTTTTCAACTAAATTATCTCTAGTGAAAATATAAACCACCTGTCTTGTAAGAGTAGCACTTTGAGGAGTGATTATGTCTCTTCACAAGTCACCACATCATCATCCACACATCATCTCCTGCTAAACACAGTCGTTTATCTTCAAGAGATAAATTCAGCCTAATTGCAGGAGGAGAGATTTATGTTTGACATCAGGAAAAACTTCCTAGCCCTGAGATTACCACACCTTCCTAAGTGCAGTGCAACAATAAAGCAGGTTGTCTGTGAGATTGTTGGAGTCGTGGAGGATTTCTGAGAAGGTGCTAGCAGAAAATATTAGCAGAAATAGGCTAATTGTGCTCTGGAGTAGGGAGATATACTCCTGTGATTCCAGTCATGATTGCCTCCCTGTGGCCAGAAGAGACTGATTAAATATTGGCTCAAAGATTGAGAAAATTTAAGTGTTTGACATCCATGAGAAAATTAGATTTTTCTCTTTAGCCAGAAAGGAAAATGTCAGCATGAGAATGTCCGATTTGTCCTCAAGGCAACACTTACACATAACAAAAATAATGGGTTTTCTAGATTATTCCACCTTGCCTATGGATCCTTTCATGGAGGAGGAGAAGAAATCTCCACACAGGTCTGGCTTAGACAAAGCACAGCTGTTGCACCCAGTAGCCAAGGAGTGCCACAGAGTTGATCTCTTAGCCCTGCATACAGCATACAGGCCTGTTGGTATAAACTGTTGTTACCTTGGAGTGAAAACTACTTGTTGAAGGGAAAACTTCTCACTGACAGGCTTGTGGGCTTTCTTCTCATCTCTGCTGCATTTCTGCCCCAGTAAATCAGGCCCTGTGTCAGCATAAGGGTTTGTACACACAAGTGGAGAAATTGTTTCCCAAAATAACCCTGTGTTCACATAGTGTTTGTATTGCTGTTTATGCTGCCTACTTTGGTAATTTTATACTGCCCTCTGTAGTATGTCAATCTCTCTGCTTAGAGCAGTATTGCAGGTGTTAAGCATGTAACAATTTTTATTTTATTGACTTTTTGTATGAACTTAAAGCCTTACTTATCATTTCAACATCTGCCTTTATACCCATTTCATTGAATACTTGCCTCCTCTTCTGAACATCTCTTAATGCAAGGTGTGATATTCATACACACTGATTGTCAAGTATGACAATCCTCTCAAAAAAACTTTCCTAAAGTGTTTGCTATTAACAACAGACTTGAAATATTTAAATGAAACCAGTGAGCAATTTAAAGGATTTTCAAAAAGCTTTGAAAATTAGAAGCACCTGGGTAAAAAGGCTTAGAAAATTTCTTTCAACTATAACTTTTAGGTTGCTATAGCAATGTTGTAATAATCTTATTAATAGAAAACTATCTAAATATGCCTTTTAAACTCTGTAAAAATTTATACAATATTTTTAAAGTCAGTGCTGTAAACAGGCTAATGTGTCTGAAGACATTAGCCCCGTTGTTTTGGGTTGCTTCAAACCAGGATGGAGCATTCTGATTTTTTCTAATTGTTTAACAAAATGGTTGTCTAAGTTTCAATGATAATGGAAAACCCCGGTTCTGTCTTCAGTTTTTATTTGCGTGCTCCAACTACCTACACATGCCCAGCTCTTCTGCTACACACAGCGTCTCCTGAACAGTTTTGTTGCTTTAAATGGTGCGTGGCTGTCATCCCCTTGTTAGAATGTCAACTGCAGAATCATCCTCTAAGCTGTGTGCTCTTTTTCTCCTCTTTTGGATTCTTATCCCTCCCAGTGTGCTAGTGGCTATCCAAGCCTCTGGAACTGAACAGAAACAAACCATTGGACACAATATTCCACTAACTTTGGGTGAAGTCTCTGTTGGGGGCTGGGGATTGTAATTGCAGCACTTCCTATTTCTGTTACTGAACATAATAATGAATAACAGCAGGTAAGATGTCACACTGCATGAGCAGTTGATACATTTTTCGTACTCTTTGCAAAAACCTTTTGAATATCCACCAGTGCTTTGAGGTAATTTCCTTCAGGAAGGAAATAAAGCCACTAGGACAAGAAAATCAGTCGGTCCCAAGCCCTTAGAAAGAGTTAACTCCATAATCCACAGGGCTTTTATTCATAGGAACTGTTGCAATTTTGAATTTTTATTGATGTGGACATTAGATTATAATATTTTGTAAGCTAGGCTCCTTTTTCAAGAATTTAATTTCTTTCACTGTTTCATACTTAGTAAAAGGTGTAAGAGAGTATAGCAAACAAGAAAAAGCAGGAAAAATGATAAAAACTGTTGATGTCATGGCTCACTAATTTACCCAAATTCATAAAGCTCTTTGGTACAGGGAAATAATTTTTCTCTTTCTGTACTGAAAACAGGGCATCAGATTATAGTGTTGATGATAGTAATTGAATCTACTTATTATTTTTAAAGTTAATAAGTACTGAATAAGATAAATGTCTTGAATTTTGCCTTGCAAGATTTTACACATTAACCAGAGGATATTTAAATCTCTTTTAGAACACCTTTTCAGGAATGTTCTTCTGACTCATCAGACTTCTTAGAAATTGCCATATTTTAAATTTTTTAGTAGAATCACTCTTCTACTTTTCTCAAGCCTTATTAAAATAAATTGTCATTTAGCTTTACTTTTTCTCCTTCTGGCCAGAACATTTTCACATAGCTTCTGAAGGTGACAATCACACATTGAAAAAAAAAAAATAAAATAAAGGCAGTGCTGGTATGCAGAATAATTGATTTAATTTTCATTGCTTCCAAGTTAAAATTCAAAATAATCATTATAGATGGTGATTAAGATTGATTGATGATGATTAAGATCATTAAGGTGATGTATCTATAACCAAGGGCTGACAGGGGGACTAAGGAATGATTTCTGGTGGTTTACTCTTTGGATTTATCTTAAGAGCTTTCTACAAATTAAACATTCCTGGATAATTATAATAATTCAGATAAAGTTTTCCAGAGTTGTATTCTGCTGCCTTGGGTTTTTAAAATTTTTTGATGAAGATTTTTTTATTATGGTGTTTTCTCCATGAAATTAGGTAATATTTCAGATGTTTCTTTTTTAAAGTCCAAAGGTTACTAATTATATTTAATGCTATTTTTTGCTTTATTTTGGGAAATTTTAATACTTCTACATCACTTTTTCTCTGTGAAATTCTCAGGTTTATAGCTACAAGACCAGGCCTTTTTTACTTAAGAAACAAACTGCAGTGCATTTGCTTTCAGTTTTTTATCTAGTCTTTGTATATGCAGTTTCTGAATATTTACTAAAACTTAAGAAGATACAAATATTCATCTGGACATATATATGAAAAGTGTATTTTTAAAAAAAATATTTTATCTCTGTTTTATATGGATATTTTCAAGACAGAATAATCTTCTGCATCTTCTGCCTCCCTATTAAAAGCAGATTATATAGACAGCCTAGGACAAGTAGGATGCCAAGGTATTTTTCCACCAAGCTGTGAAATCTAGCTTTGTATTATGTTTCCAGGCTGAATTTGCTAGGGAAAACAGAATCCTGTTTTCCATGATTCTGGCCATATTCAAAAGTTGGTTTTCAAACGGTCTTTTTAGATAGTTTGACCTGTGACTCTTTTAAAAATGCATTCAGAAATATTTCTGTAATTGGGAGACAAGACTTCAGGGAGCTATCTGAAAGGAAATGGAGTTTTAAAATGAACAATAAAACACCCTTCTGTACTGTAAAATGATTGCATTTATTATGCCAAAAACTAATAAGAAATTATATATTTATTAGAATTACTGTAGTAATACAAATATTACTTTTGAGATATTGTAGAACTTACTAGCTATTCTAGTAATTTTCTGCATTAAATAAAACTTACTGTTTATAGAAGTTTTGGATAAACAAAATTAAACAAAACCCTTGTAGTTAGCTTTCTTCTTCTACGTGAAGGGAACTTGTTATTGCATACATATGCATACATCAATGCCTAAAAAGGATGGCCATAAATCATCATGACCTAGCAATGGAGCATAGAGGAAAATGCAACCCTGATACACAATTATTATGCAGAAGTATCAGTTTGAAACCACTGCCGATGTTCTCCATATCTCAGCATCAGCTGGCAATATTCATATCAAAATCTAAAGGATAATAAGTAAAAAATAATCAATAGTAATTTATCATTTAATTTATTACTGCTTCCTCAAATTCTAGAAGAGTGCTTGATATAATCAGCTGAAGATACATCATGATATCACACATTGTTAATAGTTTGAGGCTTCAATTGAAGCTCCAGCTCCTTTCAGGGCTTGATTATACATCTGTAAAATATTTCTTTCCAGCTACATTAATTGGTAATTTGGCAGAAAAAAAATACAGCAAATTAACTTCTAATAATCATCTTTTACTAAATGTCTCTATCTTCTTGAGTATGGAAAGGCAGAGTATTTAAATACGCTTTCCCCAGTGCACCGTGGGCACTTGTGAGTCTGTGCCATTGGGCCGCTGTCTGGAGCCCAGCCGTGGGACCCAAGGCTGTGTCCCATGGGGCTGGCTCCTTTAGGAGCCTCCCAAATGCCATCTGACTAGGCTGGCCCTGAGTCCAGCCTTACACTCACTTGGTGAGGTTCTTCTGCACTCATCCCTGCCCATCAGGAAAACGTGGCTGCTGAGTCAGATGGTGAGGCCACAGAAGGAAACACATCTTTAGGATTCAGGCACTGGCTGCAAGCGTTGTTTGGTCGGTCGAAGGAGTTGGTCTGGGTTTGAGACTAGCTAGCTCTGTGGATCCTAGTGTTGGATTGGGTTCTGTTGGGCTTTTACCTAGAAAGACGGCTCTGACTGATTAACCTGAATGGTTAAAATGGTTAGCAATTAAAAAGTTCATTACTATTATCCTTTTGTGGCAGGTGGCCAGAGCAACAGTCAGTTTGCTATGGGATTGGACTGGACTTTCAAAAACAAGTTTAGGACTGCAGTTCTCTATATAAGATGTGGCAAACAAATACTACTTCTTCCTTCACCTCCCTTCTTAATTATCACATATTAGGGAAAAAAAATTAAAAATATCCTCAAATGGTCTGGCAATGGGTAAAGGAAGACCTGGAGACTCAGCTTCCTCCAGTAATTGGAAGTGATTACGGACAAAAGAACAACCAATAAGCTACCAGGATTTGGCAATATTCTCTGCCTTCTGAAATAGCATGCTAGTACTGCTGGTGAGACCATCCATCTGCACCACAGACATTAAAAATGTGAGTGACTATTTCTGGAAAAAAACCATTTCCACTATTTGTATTAGTTCTAGTAATAAAAACTCATGGCAGCAAAACCATTCCAATTCATACTGAAGCAATTCAGACGGAAGAAATGTTTCTGTGGAAAAGATGAACAGAATAGTCAAAAAAGAAATTTCTAAGAGCTACAAAGACTGTAACAAAAGCAGACATTGTAGCAGTAGAAAACAAATTGCCAGCTATTGTAAATCCTATTATTTTCTCAGTGTGCCTAAATAGCATACTACCAGGACTCCCACTGACATTACTAGCATGGAAATAGAATATTATTGTGAATGCATTTTCAAAATATTATAGAAGCCAATAGGGTCCCCATAACTGCCTATAGAATATGCAATATAAGCTATCAAGCTCTTCCTCTCCTTTGGAGCCAAGAAAATGTGTTTCTTACACAGTGAGCCTGATTTCTGGCGAGGCCTCAGTTTTGCCACAATAAATATAAGTAAATAAATCTAGTGCATTCACAGGTTTAAAAGATGTTTTTACCACCTGATTTCCATTTGATTCTTGCAGCCTGCTACGTTTCAATTTCATCACAAGACTTTTCTCCACGTGAGGCATGTTGTGAGGAAATGCGACAGGTCATGGATGAACACTGTATCCATCTCTTCATGCTCACCCATGAACTGTTAGAGATGTTTCAGAGCAGTTGTCTTGGATACAAAACAGGTGACACAGAGCACTGACTGCTACAATGTTGAGAAAAGTTTGGTTTGGTTTTTTTTTTTTTTTTTCCAAATATTTTTTAAAAAGTGTTTTGCCCAAACCTGTCCTATCTATCAAAATTCTTTCCTCCCTCCATACTAAATTACTGGTTTATACACAGCTTTCAAAAGAAGTGAGAGGCTTTTTAAAAATCCCATTTCTCTTCTCTGCTCTATAGTTACATTACTAAAAGCTGTGTCCTTCTTCACAAGACAGACGGTGACACACTGAAGAAAATATGTGCACAACACATATTCACATATGTGACACACAAGCACATGTGCTTGCACACACATTCTACACTCTCTAGAGTAAGTTTGCATCAGAATATTTTGAAAAAATTCTGAGATTTACAAGTTTTAATGATCAAAACAATCTGAAGATTTAGATTCTAAAGCAATCAGAAAAGTAAGAATTTTGACAATAAAAGCTGAAGAATTAAATCACTGGCAAGCACAGGGAAAGACTTGAGTTCACCAATACAGCAATTCACCAATTCAGTTCTTACAGCTCAATTGTTTTCATTGTCATATGACACTAATTTAGATGTCCTCATTTCCCTTGAGAATTTCACTGTCTACTAAGATACAATAAAGAATAGTTTGCTTTAGATACGTAACTTAAAAATAAACTAATCAAAGTGCTATGTAAGGAAAACTATACATTATTTTAAATTCTGATTGCGCATACACTCCGATACCCATTTCTTACATGATCCTACAGATTTAACTTTTTTCAGGTTTTTTCAGCTTACCTTATAAAGTCCATGGCAAAGCAGCCTCTCAAAACCATAATCTTGAATAGATGGCTATTTGCATGAGAGAGATGCCTTTTAATTCAGAGAATTTAGTATTTAGTATTTCTCCATTATTTCCAGTATAAAAGCTTTTCTGTCACTCTAAAACAATGTAAAGAAATAAGTTTTCTGTGGCCAGTGGTGGCTGGTTTTTATTTGGTCTGTGTGCATAAAGCCTTGAAATTTCAGTTCTTGCTTTTCAATTTTAACATGAGTAATTTACTTAAAGGATTCCATGCATGTTTGCAAGGGGGGGTTGGGGCTGCATGAAAATAGCATGTATATAAAGACTTAGGGAGATTGGCAGCACTGGTTTTGAAATTATAATGGCAAAATTTTCCAGAATAATCCAAATTTATAAAACTTTTATCATGAGTGTCAAGCCAATTAAAAGCTTATAACAAAAAATATGCTTTTGATGTGAAACAACATTTCCAATTTCATGCAGACTCAGGAAGACTTGAGGAAAAACCTTGCTGCCACTCTAGATAGAATTTTGGTAAAATTGTCTGTGTGTGCATCTGTGTCTTTGTGTGCTTAGCACAATTTTACTGCAGTGCTGCCTTTGTTTTGGTAAAATTTGATGTCCTGTTTCCTTCTAGGAAATGAACATTTCCTAGAACACACACTGTTGTGTACTCACAACGTTGTAGGTGAGTACCTAATGGGAGAGGCAAGTGATGCCTTCCCAGGAACTCAGTGTAAATTTCCCTTTGTGCAGCTGGGATTTCTCAGCATGAATATCCAGTGTGGACCATTGAATACCAGCCCTCCAGCACACCTGAGCAAAGTACAAATGTTCACAGGAGTAGCAGTGTGCGTGCAGTACCAACAGACTGAGAGCAGATCATCAGTGTGTGAGGTGGAATAGATTTTACCAAGCCTGAGAAAAATTTCCCAGCTCATTTAAGAAAGAACACAAATTTAGTAGCCTAAGTTTCAGGTTGTGTGCAGAATCAGTTGCAAACCACATACAATTAAATTTTTAAAGCAGATCTTGCACATCTTTAGATCACTCGAACATCATGAGCCGTGCTATGCACATTCCACATTATGTTACATATTTGCACAAAATATGCATTTTATTGCACCTTCCAAGCTTTCATGCAGAAGGAGTGTTGAGTCTCTGAATGCAAACTTCAGGACATTGGTGTGAATCTCACTAAGCAAGACTCGCTGCATATTGCAATATAGTTTGTACACTACAGCTGAGCGAAACCTTAAATGTAGGTATAGATTCCAAATAAATATGTCATACTAGCATTTCTAAGAATTTTTAAAAAGTACCAGAACTTTTCTCATATACCAGCTGCAAATGTTAATAGATTATACATTCTAGCATCTCCTGCAAGTGAAGGCACACCTCTGCCCACCTGTAACAATTGGCTTTTTATTTAAAATGAACAGTGAGAAAAAAGAGTCCCACAGATACAGAGCCATTATGAGAAATGTAAACAGTTCAAATGAGACACAAGTAGTGTTTGGATTAGGGAGTGCAAAGCCACTATCCTGCACTTAAATACAGTGGTTAGACAGCTAATGTATCAAGCAAATTCCAGCAGCTTGGAAATGCGGGCACAAAAACAATGCAAAGTGAACAACTGTGATGAATAATTGAAATCATACCCTCAGTGCCAGCTTCCCTGCACAATATTGCAGCTTGACACAGATTCAAATTTTATGGTGTTTGTACAACATGAGTTTCACAGAACACAACTAAAATTATCTCACATGGAGAAACTCCTTCACAACGGGGCTGACTGTGTATGTGTAAATGCCCCAGCAGTGTGCTTTAATATTTGACCTTAGCTCTCTACTGATGCAATCTAGTAAACAGACTTCAGAAGTACCTGCTGGAGACAGATATCACTGTTCACTTCCAGTTGTTTCACATGCCTTCTGTGAATGTGTCTGCTCCACCTGCAGCTTGTGCAGTCTTGGTAAAATACAGGTTTTATTGAGTATGTCATGAAAAGTGTTGTACAACCATATTCACAATTTTTGTTGTACAAATACCTTAATGTCTTGAGGCTGATTTGCCTTCAAAGCAAACTCAGAAAATAATGAATGGGAAAAAAAGATAATAGCATGCATTTATTAGTGGTATCTGCTGTAAGTTTTGAGGGACAAACCTGTCTTATCAGTATATAATACTGCCTCCTGACTTGGTAGCTGTTCTTCCTCAATCCTAGTGATTTTGTGGGAGCAAAGACACATACTAGAGTACATTTCCTCCTGTCAGCCAGCCAAAGGATTAGAGCTGGAGCTGCTATTCACTACCCAACCTTAGCATCAAAACAATTTTTTTTTTTTTTTCAAACTACGGTTTGAATTTGCTAATGACAAAGGCAAGTCCCAGTGGGTGGGACAATCATGAGATAATCAGCTTTAGAGGATTAGAGGACCCCAGGGGTGTGATTAGCTCAGGTTGGCCAAGCCCTCTGTCATGAATTAATTCAAAAATTAATATTTGCATTCTAACACTGCATCTTAGTGAAACTGATTTCTAGGCTATGATTTTTTTTTTTTTTCATTAGGAAAAGCAATTCACATTGCACAAGACAATTGGAAGCTGTGGTTAATGAAATATGAGATGATTAAGTGGTAAGGATCTGAATTTTGTGTGATATATGTCTGCCAATGATCTTTCAATGCAAAGAACACATTCATTATTATTTTTAGTCCGTGTTTTTCCCACACTGTCACTAAATGCTTGATGGAATATTTTCAATTCATTTGATTCCATGGGTGATAATCAGATAACTTTTCCTTCCTTAATTAACTGTATAGAAATACTGAATGCCATTGGATTTGCCTAATAAACAAAAAGCAGAAGTGATGATAGCAAGTTTGCTGAACTGAAAATACACCTTTTGTGCACTTATCAGCTACTTTGGAATTTGGAATGGTGGTCCATACCTATGGAGGCTCTGGTGAAATGGCCTTTATGTCTGACAGTCACATTAAATCCAACCAGGCAAAACTGTCACCTGACACACATTAAGACAATGTGTTTGATAAAAGAGGCCAGAGAAACATAATCTGACAATGCAGCAGTAATTTAAATATGTTTTAGCAAATAAAGGAAAACAATTATGTGCAATAAGAAACAGATAGAGATTTGTATGGCTACTTTTTTGCTTTAAGAGAGCTCATTATGTGTGGAGGATAATAGACAAATAGCAACCGTGCGGGTGCTTAGTATGGCTTCTATGTGCACTCCCTCTCTTCTTTATATCCATTTGCCTGCTGGTTCCACAATCTGTTCTCCAGTGTTGGCAATTTCTTGCATACATATTTTTTGTAACCTACTTGTTCTGATCATGTATCTCAATTTCCATATCTATAAAATGAATATGATAGTGGTAGTGAACTCTCCAGTGCTTTGAAATTTAGTCACAAAAAGCATTAAATACCATCAGTAAAGAAAATAAATTTTCCAATTTTCTTACCTGAACTTACTTTTTTTTCTTCTCTTTGGGGTAAATAAAAATAATTTTATTCCAGTATTGCTTACATTCTAATCAGAAATTGCTTTTTAACTGAACAAAGAGGTCTAATAGTAGTCACTTCTGGCTTTCTACTTTACTATTCCATTCTTCTATCATATCCACCAAATATGGTATAATCTGTTTATAAAATGTTGACCTTGAATTGTGTTAGATATTTCTGTTACATTCCCTGGGAGAAAATAATGATTATTGTTATGTTTTATTGCATTGTCTGCCTAAATACTTCAAAGTACTCAGCAAAAGCTGAACTTTTATTTCTTTACCAGTAGTAGCAATAGTCATAGCTGTAGCCCTGGTGAAAGAAAAGCAATAAAATTGTGTAAAAGCCAATACTTAAGCCTCTTAGCCTGACTATTAAATTGCTCTTTGCTACGTGGACCAGGAGAAAGGAAAGGAGTAGAGCCTGTAGTTGATAGGTTTTCATGGACTTTCTTGAATCATAGCACATGTTCATCCAAAACCTGAAGCTTAGCTACTTCTTTGTTCTTAATATTTGCATCTGTCTTGTTCTCTCAAGACATTTCTGTATTTAATAGCCTTTATTATTATGTTAAATGGAAATTTTAAGGGAGTTTCTATGGTTCTGTATCCTTATTGAGATTCTCATCCCTTAAATCTCTTTTGCAACCTGTTTGTCTTTCTTCTCCTATTAATCTTTTTTTGAGTAAGCTCCCACCCACTGAAAAATTTACCCATAGGTTTTATGGTTTGAAAAGTGTCTTAAAAGCTGAAAGTCTGAGTGCAGTGGTGCAAATCTTATTGGTATATATATTGCCATAAAGGATTAAATATAAAATTAGACTTTTCATGAGCCCTGCAGTCATTGACAGTTTTAGAAAAGTTTTAGAAATCATTCCATTTTGATTTTTTGTGGGTACACAAGCACCTCCATAATTCTGCCTCCTGAGGACAGATGAAGAAACAGCTTTCAACTGTGAATGGTCTCATGCAATGGGAAGCAGTCGGCAGTGAAGGCGGCTTCATTGATACCACTGCAGTTCATCCCCAACCAATACAGCACATTGCCAAAATTGTATTCTGTATTCTGCCTAATAATTACTACTAAGTCCATGTCCATTGTACAAGCATGGCACCTTCCTAAGGTGGGCATTGCCAGTCTCAGCAGGGGAAAGGAGTAACTGGGCTCCTTCCAATATGACTTCAGCCAAAACCATCACTATTTGGGATTTTTCCCTGTAGCCACAGTCAACAAAATCTGCAGAGTTTCTGCCTGTCGAGAAAAGCTGCTGCTGTGTACAACTGAGCAAATCATGCTCAAAAAAAGGCCAAAGTGGGAGCACTTTGCAGGGCCGGCCCTCTGCTCCTCAAGAGCAGCTCCCAGCTGAGCCTGCTCAGGTCCAGGCATATGTGTCCATCATGACACCCATACTGACAAAAATGTGGGTTGGAAACATGTGTGGGGACTTTTGAAATTCCACAATGTTCCTTTCTGTATCTACAGGTGCTGCTGTGTGTCAGAACTGTGCAGCTTAATGTTTCCATTTCAGGTGTTAAAGTACTTTGCAGGTTCCATTTTTTCACCATTTTTAATTACTGATTCCCTTGATGTATAGGGAACAGATTTTTTTTTAAATGCCTATTGAATGATTCACACCGTAACATTTTAGCATGATATACAACTGTAGTACAGCCCATCTTCTGTATTTCCCTGAAAAGGGTAAAGAAATATTAAAAATGTTTAAACCTGAGTTTTATCCAAATGAAAAAGCATTGGCCATATCAAATCAAATAGCATGGATAATAGGTCACTGAACTGGATAGATTTTTCTCAGGCTCTTAATGCTGTGATGAGCATGGATGTGAAATTTCTGCTGCACATATTACAGATAATGGATTTTCAGCTGTCACTCAGAAGAGTATCCTTTCAGATGCTGAACTGTGTTTACAAAAAAAACCAAAAAATCAAAACAAAACCACCTTTTATTGGAATAAAACTTATGGCAAATTTAAAAATAGGTTTATTCTGCAACCAACTTCCTAAGCTTAACTGGAAAGGTTAGAGTAGGTAGCAGCAGTGCAGAAAATATGATGGAGGTGGATATCTGGGTTTTCTAATGATGTTTTAGCCATTCTGCTGTTTAACAGCAAGGACCACAGAGAGGCTCATATTTAGCACTCACTAAAATACAAGAAATCTGGCTTCTGTACCAAATATAAACATATCTATTCTGGAATTTGTATGTGGCCGTCTAAGTTTCTATTTTTGAGCAGTCATGGCCAGAGCACCAGTGAGTTGCTCTGAGGCATCTGAAAATGAGGGCACTGGGGGGTAGTGAGGTAATGATAGGGGCCAGCATCTGAAAGGCTGGGAGTCCTTTTCATCCTCAGCCTGTGTTCAATCTGTGAGCATGGGCCACATCTTTTCCAGGGTCAACCATCATTTCTGTTCTGGCTCTGTGTCCACCCTGACCCTCATGTGGGAAAAAAAAGATTCTTGGAACTTCCCAGAGGAAGAAATTACAGAGAGGGATTGAAAGGACAAGTATCCTGAGCAATATTTATAAAACATGAATAAAAACTTCTGGTCCTCTTTAGCAGGATCCAAGACACAAAGTCGCTCAGGGGATATTTGTGGAGTTTGCAGACAACCTGCAGCTGGTTTAGAGGAGATGGATCTTAACTTTTTATACAATTTCTATTTCCAGGATTCAAATTTTCTTTGAAAAGATGGGAGTTCACTAGGTTTGCCTCTTGCAGAAGTAACTGTCAATAGGTGAGCCTTTTGTAAAACTTTTCTTCTCAACTAGGGGTTTTCATAGAACTATGCAGAAAATGTCCTCACTTAGCAATAATAGAAAGACCTAAAAATCCACACATGATTTAATAGAAAGACCCAAATAATCCACACATTATTTAATAGAAAGACCAAAATAATCCACACATGATTTAAGTTGTCTGCACATTGATTTTATTTGTCTGTAACCTATACAATTTGTAGAAAGGTCTTTCAAATACACCTTTTTATCTGTAAAAAGTTGCTAACTTTGAGTTTTGTGCAATGTTTTAGCACTGTTGTTCTACTCTTCCCTCACACAAAATAGTAGTTGGGTAAGCATCATGGACAGCTACAATCCAACATTTGACGTAGCTCAAAAGCAGATTAACTTGTGTATTTTTTGCATTTCTGTCTCCTGGTAAAGGAACTGCCAAAGTCAGAGTTTCACTTTCCCAGAAGATTTTTCTTAGCAAAAATGTAAGTACTAGATATTCTGCTATTCTGTGTGTAAACAAAAGCTGCAATTAATACATAGTAAATTTCAAACGTAGGGTACAGGGTCAATTTCCAGCAAGCACCCGAAGTTTATGGAATTCTATGTCACACAAATGTTCCTACAATGCAATCCTCTAGAGAAAAATGCATACTTGTTTTCACTCCAAAAAATGTGAGCATGTCCAAGCTGATGTTTAGTGTAGAAACAACTCTGCAATGTGCGGTGCTGCGGTGTAATTCAGAATCATTTTAGAAAGTAGTTGCAAGAGCTATTTTGCTGTTGTCCCTTTCACAGGAGCAAAAGTAATTCTCTTTCTTTTCAGCAACAAGTACTAGCTGATCAGTAATCTCCAATCCTCTCCCTCCTACCCCCACCCTTCCTCCCCAGAATATAGAAGTTTTGGGTTAAGAATACAAAAAATAATGAATTCTCTTGGCATTTATGAAACAATTTGTTCTACAAAAAGCTGTCCTTCCTGAAAAGGACATTCAAATTGTTGCTTTGGTGCTAAATTAAAAAAACAAACAAACAAACAAACAAACAAACAAACAACTTTTAATGAGAGGTACATTGTGGGCCACACAAAACTTAAAACATCTTACAAATAAACTTTAATATATCCATTGTGCTATAATTTCAAAAGACCTCCTGTCCTTTCCCAATGTAAGTCTTCTTTAAAAAAATAAAAGTCTCTGAAGATGTATGACATAAGATAAGGCATTGCTATCAGCCAACACCCACTTGAGAAAAACAGGGCCAATTCACCAGCTGACAGCAAGGTTAAAAATGAGATTTGATCAAAAATTTTCTCCAGAATTACTTAACTGAAGGATAAAAGCTGATTTTTCAAGGCTAGACTTTCTCAGATTGTTCTACATTTATTTTCTGTGTTTTAATATTGTGATGACAGTTCTATGTCTGTCTGCTAGTAATGTCCAAATCCCTTTTTATTACTTTTAGAAGGAGCAGAGTGGCTGCTTAGCTGCAGGAAAGGAGCAGAGGCACAGAGCTTCCAGCTCTCTGCTTTGCCTTGTTTGGATTAGATGATCAGCTATGATCATCATATGATCAGATGATCTCAGATGATCTCATAGCTGCATTTTGGATCTTCAAGAGTGGAAACTTTGAATAATCTTTTGCTAGAAGATTTTTTTTTTTAAAGTGATCCAAATTGTTTCCTTAATTGTCATTAAGTTGTTTCTTTTCCAAAATCATTCCATGCAGCCTATAGATTGTTTTTCTAGTGTCTATAAAGAAAATGAAAGTACATACTTTATTTAGAGTGATACAAATTTTGTTCTGAAGATACCTTTCTTCTTCAACTTATGAATAACTGCAAGATATAAAATTATCTTTTTTTATAATTCATTAATACTATGTTTGATCAGCAAAGGACTTTAGTTATTGGAGATGAGTTTTTGCTGATACAGGAGTGTTCAGTCATATGTAAGATGTGTGACACTGGATCTCAGCTAAGAAAATGAGCTATTAATGGAACTTCGCACATCTTCAAGTTCAGTCGTGATCCTAACATGCTGAAGCAGGCCAAAATGGTACAAATATGAATGAATATTGAACAGAAATAAGGGGGAAATTTTCCAAATTCTTACGGTAGTGAAGCTCTGGAAGAGATTTCTACTAGAAAGATTGTTTTGAATTCAGAACTCTGTTTCAGTAGGGCATTGATTGACAGTAGTGTTTCATTGTTGGAATACTGGCCTTGTTGGATTAAAAGTTTCCATCTTGTGTTTCTAAGGCTGCTAAGTATGTATTTTAACTCACCTGAATTATAAATCTAGTATTAAGTTGGTGGGAATGTTCACAGTTCCACTGTTAACATGATTAAAGGCTGGAAGGATCAGGCTTTGACTTTCCATAATTTAGCAAAAGGATCTTATGAGTCTGAACTACTAAATATTACCAAAAATGCAAACAGTTTCTGAAGTCTGTTGTGGTACACACAGGGAAGGTTGTAGTCTCACAACAGAAATCAGAAATCTTGAGGAATGCACTCAGAGTGTTTTGGACTTTCCTTGTTTCCTTCATCCCTTAAAAGAATGAAAGAACTTTGGTCTACCTAGTAGTGTAACATTTAGATTTTCTTGAATTCTGCATTTCACTTCCATGTTTTCCACATGACTGCTCTTACCAGGGAACAGAGTGAATACTTCTTTAGTGTTCTTAGTAAAAGTTGGATTTCACAAAAATTATTTAAGAATACATGTCCAACTATAATCACACATTACTTCATATTAATATGGATTTTAAGTCTGAGTAGATTTTATAGTATATAAAGGCACCTTCTTTGTCTCTATATGAGTCAAATGAATAATTCACCATGAATAATTTATAAGATGAATTGAGGGTCCTCTTTCATGTACCACCTACGTGAAATAATTTCATTTATTTTACTTTTTTCTCTTTAAATTCTGAGGTAATATGCAGATCTGAAAGCAGAGCTTCCTTACCTAATGGTGCTTGGTCAAATAAGATCCATGTTTCTGTATCTTGAATGGATGAGCAGAATATGAATATGAATATATTGTGAAAGCAGATGTTATAATTGCAGATTTTAAATCTACTTTTGAGAAACACTGCTTAATATCAAACCTGCTCTCAGAAGTTATTACCAGAAGTAACGTGAATAGGATAAGATGCTTACATAAATCAAATACAGTGAGTGTTCAGAATCATCTCTGAATTCACGTGCGGGTATTTTTGGGGTGCATCCTCTTTAGGCATAGGTGAAGAGGAGGCGTGCTGCCTGTTCTAAAGGTGTCCCTGAGGCGCAGGGCCATGTGCAGGGGCAGAGAGAAGAGCACCAGGGACAGACAAGGCATGCTGAGGCAGTGCCAGCACTCCTCTGGGACATCAAAGGCTTCCTCTGGTGTACAGGTTAGGGCACTCAGTCTCTTTAATGCACACCAACAGCCAGACCAATTCCAAGCTGCCCAAAAGAAAGAATTAGGAACTGCCTTCCTCCTATGTCTGTACTCTGTACCAACTCAGACAGAATCAGGCCCATGACCCCTACTTTGTAGAGAATTTTAGACTCTTAATACTGTTTAAATTTTAATGTGGAGGCTTGTTATAGTTTCTGTAATTTGAGGCATTAAAAGCAGATGAAGAATCTTTAATCATAAAAGCTTCATTGCTCTAATTTACCATACCTGCATTTTAAGCCCCACCATAAAGTGGATTGTGTTTGGGGGGATGATAGTTCTTAGTAAGCAAATGTGATCCATCAGGAAACCTGTTTACATTAAAACATTTTGACAGCACCAGTAATTAAACCTGTTTCCCAGGTGCAGAGCAATATTTTAAATGCCCCTCTGGCTACAATTCCATTCAGGTTTGTCTGTTTTTCTCCCTTATCATCCACTGCAATAACAAGATAATGAGAAGATGGGAACATATAAGGAGGAATGGACTAGCAATTAGTAATCTAAGTATGCAATCAGAATGTTAAAATATTGTTTTAACTGATTTGTATATTAGTTTGTATGACCCTGAAAAATTTCTTTGTGCATTTCCATGTGCTTGAGAAACAGCAATAGGAAATCATGGCACCAGTGCTTGCTGCTGTGAGAAGATACAGCCTAAAATGACCGTTTCTGACTTTGAAGTGTGAGTTGGCTCTAGAATACAGCTATGCAGACAGCATGTGACTTTTTTTTCTGTGAACCTTGCTTTGAATAACAGTGCATGAAAACTGGCAAACCCTAAAACCTGATGAATTCATGAAAGCATAATTTGGACAAGTACATACTTGTGCCATGAAGCCAAGGGTAAGATCTCTTTGACTTACACACAGCATAGTTCAGATGCTGCTCCCTGTCACACCAACTAAATTCTAACATCTCTGCCCGTGCCTAACTTGCTTCCTTATCAGCCTCCATCTAAAAAGCCCCGAACTGACAGGTAGCCATCCACTTATTGATATCTTTTGGGAGTAACCAGTCAGTTCTGCTCTTCTCTTCATTGGCCAACACAGCAGGCTACAGTGCTACATTTCCAACCGTGCATTGGAAGCCTTCAGAGGAAATCTTTGGAAGGAGAGTTCCTGGCATGGGTGTGCTCTTGGTGCTTTAACCTACATGTCATTTTGTTATTCTGAAGATGAGGCCCTGGCACACACAGCTGTTTAATTCTTTCCTAGTTTTTGCAGCATTGTTAAGGTCTCTATATCAAAAGTGGACAGCTTGGCCTGGGAAATCTGATTATGTTGGGATAATATGGTGACTTCTGGCAGTGGACTGAAGGCAGGAATAATCATCCATCATGAGAAGTTTTGAGAGGGAACAGGAAATTCACAGGAGATATGAAAAATAAAGGATTTAACACTACTCTTTTACACAGCCAAATATGTTGCTCTTTCCAATACAGTATTTTCTACAGTTGATGCACAGAGAATTTTCACCACTTGTAAATGCTTGAGAACATATCTATCATGTGCTTAAATGAAGTATTTATCACTTAAGAACAGCTTAAAAAATATCAGAAAGCTATAATTTTTGAAATACAAAATGTCATCATTATGATTCCTACAGACTTTATATGCAAATACATGCTTCCCCCCAAGCTTGGATTCACAGAAAATTAAATGGAACAGCTTTTTTACCCTTTCATGTATATTGTGAAATAAGGCATTGCACAAAACTGGCATGTCACTTGTACAATCTATAATCATTACAATAGAATCTTAAATGCTGAATCAGAAACCCTGGGCTATCTTCATATTCAGTGCTAATTGAATAATTTCTATGGCAGCTCACCAGCTCTGCACTGTGTCACAGGAAGCTATGTAGAAATATTAGTATCATGGGTCTATGTCGGGTGCAAATGAGAACCACATCAGAATGAAAATGATTTTAGAGTAGTTATTTTAGAGAGTTACTTTATCTATATCTATAAACATATACAAATATTTATTAGAAGCAGAAGAGACTGTTCACCGTCCATTTTATTGATAATGGAAGTGATCTGATTTATCACAGCTATAACAATTATGTTTTTATACATATGGTACAGAAGCTATTTGTTTAAAAACCACAAAACAGCAGATCACCTGAGACACTGCTCTTTAAAGAGAAAATATGATAATTATCCATAAAGCTATTGTTAGAGGGCATAAGTGGGCTCTGTGTGTCCTAATGCCTCTACACGCTGCTCAGCTGAAGCGCAGCACACTCATTTCTATCTGGGTTTCTAGGCTAAGAGGCTGCCTGGATCACCAGAGAACTGGCAAAACTGTCTCCTAAGCAGCGCAAGGAATATCTGTTAGGAGTAGTTGTAAAAACCCGTGCTACAGGAAAGTTCATGGTTTGCAACAATGACTTGTGTTTGTTGTACAAAGTGCCAGCTCTGTGCCACGCTGTGTGCTGGTGCTGTATCTGTTTAGTGTTTATATACAAACAATCAGAGTACTCCTGTAACCACGGGACTGGGTCATGTCCTGTCTTGTTCATTGGGGAATTAATTGTACTTGTTTTAGAGTTAGCTGTTAAGGAGATTAGGAAGGTGAAGCATAGCAGGGTGGCTGTGGTTGCATGGCAACTGGAAAGAACAGTAACATCTGGTATTCTTAATTTCCTTATAAACTATAGGTCTTTGTGCCATTCTATGAAAATTATTATTTCTACAACCATGCCTCATTTTTGTCATTTGTTAGCCAATAGGTAACATTCTTGATGTTACCAATTGACCCGAGGGCAAAGTGAGATATAACATTGGATGCTGTGATGTTGAAGTCGGCTTCCTAATTGCCAGGCGCAGTTAGCCCCAGAGGACACTCTCCAGCAGCAGCATAGAGGAAAAGGTCTTTCCTCACAGGAAAGGCCGGCTTTGAGGTTAGTCAGCCAGTGCTGTTAGCTACTTCAGCATAGGGTGTGTCTCCTGAAACAATCGATCTACTTGAAGTTTTGTTTACTGTCCACCTGCAGGACTATTTCTTCCCTTTTAGGAGGGCAGGGAGACCAGCCCATCCATCACAAGAGTGGCTTCTATAAGAAAAACTGCAATAAGTGCACTTTAACTCCTCTTCCTTCATTATTTCCTTACTTGTGCCTCTGAATGCTTTACGTTTTATTTCTGCTGAACAAAGGAGCCTTATTAAAGCAGTGCTTTACTTCGTTCATTTTTGAAATAAAAAATCAGTAAGTGGTGTGGTGTCAAGTGTTGACCAGGCTGGTTTTGTTAATCTGCCTTTAGCATTTGACATCATCCCCTCCACCACATGGCTTTCTTCAGTGGTTACTTTAAAATAAAAGGAATAACAGGGTTTTCCGTGGAGCTTCCCACTAGGGAACTGCAGATATTGGGCAGACTCAGCAAGTGCCACAGCACTTGGCTGCCACAGAGCCTTGGAAAGCCTCCCTGGCCTTGCCACACCAGGGACAAGGTCTATTTTAAGCTCTCCTTGCCTCTGTGTAGGCACCCAAACCAGCCCATTTCTAGGGCAAAGCTGCTGATTTCATCAAACCTGACTGACAGTGGGACTTTGGAGAGCAAAAGCTCAAAGGGAAGGGTGAACATGCTCCCCACATCATTCAGCACCTCTCTCCTCTGGACTGACTGATCTGCTCAATGCCAGACAGAAAAATAAATGCCAAAAGCATGCCAAAGCCCCTTTTTCAACCTGAACCCATTGCTGGAAAGATCAAGCAGAGATCTAGAATTTTGTGAACATCAACCAGGAAATATTTTCTTCAGTCAATGAACTTCAGTGAACCTTGCGTGTGCATTTGTTTGGCTGCTACCATTCTCATTGTCTCCCAAGAAGCTGTTGAGAGCATTTTGAAAAAGCTAACAGTTGTATAAATGTAGCAAATTAATTTCTTATATTGTAAAATATTGACTAGACTAGCAGATTTTATAACTGATGCATAAAAATTTCCTTTTGCATATTCTGCCTTTAAGACTTCATTTTATAAAACCACCTTTGTAAATCTTCTTTTGCTACTTCCTATTCATCCTTTTGTTCAGATCTTTTTGAGACTCAGCTCAGATTAGAATTCATCATGTCTAAAAAAATGAGATGATAAAGGTATTCTTTCTTCAATGTGCATCTCCAGCCTTTCTTGACAGGCTGTCAAGAAATATGTCTCTAAAAAGCCAGGTTAGATCCTCAGAGAAAACCAGTGATGCAGTTCTTAGTAATGTGCTAAAACCCAGTCAGAGTACACCTTATTGTTGCTGTGTGCAGTGATGTGACATGTGAGTTATTTGTTTGCTCTGCCATAAGATAGCATTAGGGGATATAATGTGAACAGATCACTCATTTGTGGAAATATTTATGGTGCTGCTTTCGAGGGATCATTCAATTCGAAAGCAGATGGCAAAGCATGGATATTCATGGACTATTTTAAAAGCTATCTTAGGTAAAATGTTTTCACACAGAGCAGCTAAAGCCTGTAACATTCTGATATTTTACAACATTTATTACTTAATGTTTACATATATTTACAATAAATCTTCATAAATGCTGCTCAAGCAAGAATTTGCTAGTTCTAGTTTTTATTACAGTATATCCCATGAGCTCTTTATTGCTCAGGCCCCTGACCCTGCAAATCTCTATACATGACTTAAATAATACTCAGCTGAGGGGGGGCCTACTGTGTTCAGCACTATTTCCAGCATGGCAAACTCTGGGAACATGTGGTGTGTGTCGAGATTTTTAGTTATCTGGGGATTTGAAACCTCCATTTCATGACAGCTAAAAGAACTCTAGCTCTAGAAGTGATCTTGTCTGCTCAGAACTGCAGAATTCTTCTAAGGTGTTACTTTGAGCATCCAGAAAACAATTTTTAAAATTATATTATTTCCAAAGGCTTTACTATTCCGCAAATAGAAATTCAGGTAAGTGTGAAGTAGCTGTTTTGATAATTTCATGTCATTCTTGCCCAATGGCTTGAAGCCCAGCTTTTCATGATTCAGTGTTTCAAAAAGGAGTGGAATAAAAGTCCACTATTCATTCTGAGTTGGAGGACTGGCCTTTTTCATAAAATGGGTGAGTCAACATGTATTAAAATGACACAAATTTTCAGCTTCCTGATTGTGCCCCTCACTCAGCATTTCCTGGGCTGCCTCTTCCTTACTGCCTCAGGACCTTCAGGACCATCCACACGCCCTTTCCATATGGTGGCTTTGGAGATCCACATGCTGAAGTTTGACATAAAAATAAAATTATCAGAATGTACTTTGAAATTATTCCCTCAGTAAAACTCATGACATAGCACTTTGCTTTACCCATTTCAGCTGTGTTCACTTGCAGTGTTCTTGTTCCCAGCTGTCTGACATTTAAGATAATCCCCCCTCCATTGTGGTGCTTCAGGTGTGGGCTCCATGCCTGCCTTTGGTGGGTTCTGGCCCTGGGTCCCAGCTGGGACTGCTTGGGATGTTCCCACTGCCCAGCTGTTTGCAATAGAGCTGTGCCAGAGTCTGATTGGTTGGGCTGAGCACAGCCTGGGGCTTTTCCCTGGACCTGGAGGCAGCTGAGGGTTTTGGCTGCAGTACAGCTAAAGTACAGCTACTGGGAGCTTGGGGTTGGCCTTAGTTTTGTGCAGGTTCCTTTCTGCAGCATGGGCAGGTAAGTTGTGGTTTTGTGTCACTGATGGTTGATGAGTAGCTTTCATAGAGGAAGCAGGGGCTGAAGTGCATTAAGATACCACAATTGTTTCCTAAGCAAATGTCTTTTGAAAAGTGGTTGGTTTTAATTGTTTTTAGGGTTTTTTTTGTTTTGGTTTGGGTTTGGCTGCTTCTTTTTTTTTTTTTTTTTTTTTTTTTTTTTGTGGCTGTATAGCTGTGAAGGTATAGTGCTGAGTGTGGGTAAAATTGTTTTGGTTGTGGTCTTTTCTGTTTCTGAAGAACTGCTGGTACTAGGGTTTGACTAGCTTAAACTTTGCAAAGTTGAGTGCAGTGGTGCCTGCACTGCTGGAGTCTTCAGATTTTAGGGAGAGGTTTTAATCCTTTTTGCTGTTTCCATTTATTCTAGCTTTGTTACAGCTTTCAGTAATAAAAACTATTATTAGAGGATCCTGCTGCTTCTCTCTCCCTCATCCACCTCAGCCTTTGTATAGTTATTTCACGTTAAAGTTGAAATAAGCCTGGTGACTGAATATGGCCTCCTCACCCCCTGTGGGCTGGGCTTGTTCTTAAGCAGTGCCTCTGGGAAGGGACCAACCTTCAGGCTTCCATCCAGCTAATTTCATTGCTTTATTTCCATCTTTGCTCTTGTGCAGCCTCACACTACTTTACTTTTTACATGGTCTCTTTACTCTTTCTACTCCTATGAATTGAGTTGTCTCTCAGTAAACAGTAAATGTACTTGGTGCTGTAGCAGGAACAGTACGTGCTCTGGGAAATACCTTGCCATGAGCATTCAAAGGCTGGTGTCGATTATGCACTTATATGCATATGTATGTAGTGTTTATTAAAATGTGCTTGAGTAATTATTAATAATGGATACAATGCTAATGTTTGTTATGGGTTTTCAACCCACTGGGGAAAGTGGAGTATAAACTACAACTTGAAATATTTCCCTGTTGAGAAATAGGTGGATTGCAACTATTGCAGTGTGCTCACTTTTCAGGAAAGCTATTAGTTAAATCTCATTAATGCCATAAATTGTCTGAAGGAGATAATACGCCTCTGAAAAATGCTCTTGAGTGGGTAAGTACTTGTGTACCACCAAGTTAATAGCATAGCAAAGATGGAAGCTGTTCTTTCTGACTTAAATACAGTATGTCTCTTACCTGTGCTTATAGAGAAAGACCTGGGGTTTTCTGTCATTGCTCATTTTGCCCCAGTGTGGTACTGACTTTGGTAGAAAAAGTTGGAAACTTCTATTGGCTAAGATGGTGTGCAGAGTTTGTGTGTGCTTTTTGGCTTAAATTATTTAAGCCTGATTTCTACCATCATTCATTCTCTGTAGTGGTTTGTGCTATGAAAGCCTGTAAAATATTACAGCAGAACTCTTTCAAATTCATCATTTTGCCTGGCAAAAAGAATACTAAAGGGTAAAAGCAAAACAAACAAATGAGACTCAACAAAACTTACTGGCTCTGCACAATGTTGAGGCAGGCAGTCTGTGGTAGACTTTAAATGAAACAAGAACACAGGGGACTGTATTTAATTTAAACACCACTCATCCTAAAATAACTTAACCTGTGGAATGATTGCTGTGCAAACACTGTAATAATATAGCAGAGCTGTCACTTCAGTCAGTATTTAATAGTCTCTGGCCGATTTCATTATTAACACTTGGAACACTTCATGAAAAGTGATGAAAGTACTGATACATAACCTGTACTGAAATCTCTGAGATCCCGCAGAACATTCTTGTAGCTGCTGCCTGACACTTCTCGAGGGGGACTGCAAATGGTTGTGAACTTGAGCTGTTAGCAGCAGAAACCAAAACTCCTCTTATTTCAGAATTGCAAACACAGTAGATGAAATGGGCTCCTCACAGTTTTGCTTCCATGTGGTCTGTTTGGAAGCTTGGTAAGGGAGATGAAATGTTTCCTCCTGCTATTGTAAATGATTGGGAATTGCTTTTTCTCTTAATTTATATTAAGACCATGCTGATATATTGTACTGGCTGGAAGATATATTGAAGGAACAACCCAAGAATAAATATCAAAAAAAATACTGTAGCTGCAGAAAAAGTGCCTAATCTTTTGTTTTTACTAGCCTGTATTCCAAAAGTTCTTTTCCATAACACAGGTCCTGATGATTGTGGAAAGAAGCAGACTAGCCAAAATTATTATAAAAAATTATATTTGTGTGTGTATGTAGACACTAATTATGGTGCAAGTATGAGAGAGTACTACTGAATTTATTAGTATTCCTGTAGGTTTTTTTAAGGTTTCAGAAATAGATTTCTCTTATAGTGGGGGAGATTTTGTTTTTGGTTATTTTATCAATATATGGGCTTTGGTGGAGATGGTTGATGTAGGTGCGGCCATGTTGATGTTTGTTTGTAACAGCTAGCACAGGGCTTGATCGTTGTCTGAAGGAGCCAAGATGGAATCACTAGAGAGCCTGAATTCCTTAGTTTCTGGCATCAGCTCAGGTTGTAAGCCCCAACCTTCTGATGTTAAATTACAGCAGCTGGGAAGTTTATTTATTTCCGTTAGTGACAGATTCAGTAGTGTTAATTTGGACTTGGAGACCTGTAGGTACACCTGGCCTGGAATAAACATGAGCATGAAGCTTCTGGTCTTCCAGTCAAGAGGAGCAGATGGGAGAGGTGAGGTCTGTGATACAGAGGTCTCCATGATTAACATCCAGAAACAGCCTCCCCTTGGATAGGACATTTCTTTTCTGCCTCCTTCAACTTCTCTAAGTACCTAGTAATGCCTCAAGGCATTTGACTGGTATTGGGTGGTCATCTGAGTTACTGTGTCCTGCCTGAAGCTTATGTCATGGCGTTGACAAAACGTTGGTTAAAAGGATAGGGGATCACTAATAACTGAATTTTAATAATGAATTCCTAGCTGAGGTGTCTCCACTGGATGCTTTGATTTTTCTTTCTGTTTTGGACAAGTGCATTTCAGATTAACAAAGAGTGGCTAGATTCTCTTTTCCTTAAAAAAAACCCTTGTAACATCTCCCCACTGTGCTTCTTGCTTCTCTTTGGTGCTGCTTGAATGTGACACAAATTAGGGAATTTGGGAATCTCTATAATGTTATGGCACTGAATATCTGCAGTCTAGAGCTTGCTTGGTTGGACTTTCAGCTCATCTTCTGGAAGCACTTGGACATAAGCCATGCTTGATTTAAAGGAAAAATAATGCTTAGAATGATTTCAGACTTCATATTATGGTTTGGATGTTAAAAAAAAAAAAGAATCTGAATGAGCTTGAATCTTAGATTATGTACATTTGCTGTGGGCTCATAGCAGTTGGACTGCAAGAGCCCAACCTTTTCTGTGCCTCCTTGCACACTTCTTAGTTCTCCTATGCTGTGTGGCTCCTGTTATAATTGAGATCTTGGCAGGGCTGCTTGCAGCAGTAAGGAGTTCTGGGATCAGCCCTGTCGTGTGCTGATGGAGACATGTGCAGCCTGGCTCTTAGGGCTGGTGCTGGCTGAAGCAGAAGTGTGTTCTTGGTGGCCAGAAGCAGGGGAGACAGGTTAGGTGCTACCCCAGTGGGAGGGCAGGTGAGAGGTCTGGCAGAGACCTGAGCTGTGGTGCAGGAGGAGCCTGGTGCCTGCTCTGGCCTTTGGGGATTGGGAGAGGGCAACAGGAGGCCACTGTTTAATCTTGTTCAGCTCCTAGGGATGCATCAACTAAACTCGGCTTGTTCATTTAGTAAACTATTAAAGAAGTTGTCTTCAGGGTATTTATTTCAGGCAGTTCTAGTGAAGTAATCCTTTAATTCCTCAGAGTAAATGCTGCTGAGGATTTACTGCAGACTAAGCCTTGTGGCGGTCACTGTGTGAGGAGTTGTCGAGCATGTTTAGGTGCAGAGTAGCTGCTTTCCCCTGGGGCTGGGCAGTGAAAGCTGCAGGGTGTCCCCCCAGCAGGGCTGTCCATGAAACCATGGTCTGATGTGTATAATTCAACTTCAGCACCCTGTTGTGTATGTGCATTATTTTGCACACAAAAATCATGGTGGCTTCTCATTGTTTAGGCAGTGAATTGTTAATTCTGTACCAAGGGTGTTCTGTGCTTAGGAGGTCAGGAGAAGGTGTGTGCTCTTCCACTTAGTCAAAATGGATGTGTAGGGCTTCGATTAGCTAGGTCTGCAAGTTAGGAATTGTTTACCCTCATTTTGGTATTGCTGGAGCAAGTCAAAAGAAATCTGGGGGGAGCTTCAGCCTGTGGTGAGCAAAGGAACTGGGACTTCACTGTTCCATCCAACTCCTTTTCCCTAGGGAGCTGGTTTCCTAGGAATACCAGGGCAGTGTTGTTAAGACTTCATGATAGGAAGGCAAAGTGAGTAAAATCTTCTGCCAGTATTTTGGATGGCAAGCTGATTACAGAATAGCATTAGGTATTGAGAGGACCTTATGAAAGGGAAAGGATCACCTGCAGTGGGAGAACGTGTAGATTCCAGTAAGTAACTTATTTGCTCTGGAAGTTCCTCTGCTCATGGAAAATTTGTGGCCAGACAATGGCTCTGGTCTGAGCAGGTATTCCTGGTCTCTCCCTGGCACTGTGCTTCTCTGACTCCCTTCTGTAAAGTGTTCTTCCTTGTGGCTGCAGCATTATTGGCAAAAGTTGATCTTAGAAGCTTGTTCTTGGATAATAATAAAACAAAACCTGAAAATATTGGAAAAGCAGAGTAGAACAGAAACTTCAAACTTCTAGCAACTTTTCTGCTGTGGAGAAAGTGATGACCAATTTATACCAGTTAATTAAATTATTAACTGGTATAAAATACCAGTTAATATAAATATACCAGTTATTTAAATTATTAAATCAAAATTTAAAGTGTCCTTTTCTAATAAACTGGATTCTTTCAACTTCTTCTATTTCTTATCTCAGATGTGGAGCTGATTTACCTGGAAACATTGTGTTAGAAGTAGCAACATATTATGATTTCTTTCCATAGACTGAAAAAGTTGTATTAGCATTTTTCTTGAAATTAAGTATTTAGAAGGCGCTTGAAACTTTAAATTGACTAGCAGGCCACTTTAGTTTGAAATGTAATGTGCTTTTCCATATAGCTAAAACATACAGGACTTGCATTATTTCTGAGTAATTGGTAAAGAGTAATAATATTCTTCCCATAGTTGGAAGAGGCTGTTTTAGTTTAAAATTAGGAACTCAGTTATTGAAAGCAGCTGTTCTTTGGTTTAGAAATAGCTTGTTCTGGAAAATAACAATAAGTCTTATTACAGAGGGGAAAAGGAAATATTTTGACCTAGAAAATGAAGTAAGAAGTTTCATGAATTCTAAGTGCCAGTAGTCACCTTTAAAAATGAGAGCATTTGTGTGCCTTAATCTGACATGTCACTGTTTATACAGCTTGTGACATGGCTTAGTACAACGTGTTGTATTTAATGTTATCATTGACCTGTGTCATGAAATAACATGAATGACTATAAAATTAAATGTTTATTTTGAAATATAATTCAGCATGAAATAAAGTTTTAAAATATCCTGCTTCTGGAAATTTTTCTGAAAGAAAAATGGAGACTGATGCAATTTGAGTGACACAGGACAACAAGTATGTATGTGATCCTGCAGTCTCCAAATATCAGTGTAGTGTTGGAAGTGAGTCAATGTTGTTTACACTCCACAGTCTCAGCAAAGGGTGAAGTTGAGCCTTGTGGAGCCATTGGCACACTCCCACTTGACTCAGGTGAGGGTTGTGGCTGTGGCTCCAAGAGCAGCTTTGTCAGAGCAGTTCCTGTTGTCCTTGTGGATGAGGGTGCACAGGAGGCCCCATTTCTGTGGGCACCCTGGCTTGTGCTGTACCATGGGCAGTTGTGACAGAGCCTGGGGGCTGCTGGGGGAACAGAGAGATGTGCTGCAGAGCAAGCAAGCCCTGGTTTGATTGCCCTCTCCTCTGGCTGCAGCTGTCCAAATAAACCATCTGTGTAGCTAACACTGACAGGCATGGAAACCTCAACTTGGTATGCCTAAATCAGCAATACTGATTGTATTTTGTAGCACAAATGTTGTCTTCCTGAGTGTTTGAGGCCTAAATGCAGACCTCTGAAAGGGAGAACAAATTGGTGTTAAGGCCACCATGTAGCAGCCTCACTCTTCATTTACCCTGTTGAGATCTAAGTAGGAGGTTACTAGAGCCAAGTCAGTGCTTCATTATTGGGAAGCTTTTATTTAAACTCTCTCAAGGTATTAAAATACTGCCTTTTACACTAATTTTCTGGTGATTAAATCAGTAGCAGATTTTTATCTTAGAGTGGGCAAGAAGAAGAAACATTGAGGGCAGTGAAATTACAGCTTAAGGTACCATAGAATGGTTTGTGTTGGAAAGGTCCTTTAGAAGTTATCTAGTCCAAATTCCTTTCAATGAGCAGGGATGTCTTCAACTAGAGAAGGTTGCTAGAAGCCTTGTCCAGTATGATCTTGGATGTTTCCAGGGATGGGCCTTCTATTGCCACTCTGGCCAGTTTGTGTCAGTGTCTCCCTGAGCTTGTAAAAAAATTTCTCCTCTAGATGTAGGCTAAATTTGCCCTCTTAGAGCTCAAAACCATTACCTTTTGTTCTGTGGCAAAAGGCCCTGCTCCAAGAGGATCAACTGGCCAGCCTTCTTCTCTTGTACTTCTTGCTGGTTCAGTCTAGTACCTGACAGCCTTCAAAAGTTAGTGAATTCTAAAGAGCTCTTGTGTAGTTATCTCCATTTTTGCAGAGGGGAAACTGAGTCAGACAAATAAATGACATGCCTGAGGTAACAGAGCAAAACCAGGGAAACACAAGCATACTTGTGTTCTGTGATGCTTTTGCTGACTGGCTGCTCTGCCTGGTTTTAGATGAAAACCCACTGCTTATCTTTCTCATGGCTGTTACTGGGATGGATGTTTTTCACCACATCCCATGAGAGCAAACTGCATGGGGAGCTAGAGAGCATCACTACATATAGAGCTGTTTTCCAATGGCCTTAACTGCTGCCATTTATCACAAGATTTTCTGTAAGGTTTGTCATGATTGACTTTTGTTCCATCATTGCTAGTTGTTTACCTAAAAAACAGAAATAAACACAATTATCACTGTTAGGTAGAGAAACAAGTCTTCAAATTAGAAGTTATGGTAGCTGCAGACTCTGTAAACCTTAGGATATTTGTTCACATGAGTAATATGGCTAATGTTTCTGTGCTACAGTTGCTATTTTTGATCATTAGTTTTGTGTTCTATACATATGTCGGCTTTGGTCCATATTTGCCTTGTTCCTCTCACCACTATCTTCATGTCCAAATCAATTCTGTGGAGAAATCAGAACAGCTGTAGTGCTGGTATTTAGTTTTTCCAAGGTTTTATTCTCCCATTGTATTAAGTATTTTCAGTACCAGTATCACTTAAAAATACAGTTCTGGGAGGAGATGCTTGCTTGTGGCCAAACTGCTGCTCCAGAGTCTTTCCGCATTTTCTTTCCCAGGGCTCAGCCTTGCTCCACTTTGCAGGTGTACTTGTTAAGTCAGGACAGATGAAGGTCAAGCACAATAATGGGTTGGTGAACGAATAGTTAATGCATGCAGTGGCATCTGAGTTTAGCAATCTTCACCTGTTGCATCTCTCATAATTACATTGTCCAATTTCCATTATGCAGTTTTACATAACCAGATAAGAATTGTATCATCAAAAGATTTGTTTTTAGCTGATCAGTTTAATTACATTCCAAGTGAACAAGTTAATATACCATGAGTTTGTGTAATTTTTTTAAATGCTGTATTTGGACTTTTTATATCTTCCTTTATAAAATGCTACAAGTGTCTTGGATACCTTCATTAGATATTTAATAGATGACAGGAATTTTATTCATAAGTGTGTTATCTGACTGGTTATCAGCCTTGCTCTTGAGTTCTGAGCATTTTGTCCTGTTATTGTAATTGGGCTTTATTCTTATCAGGTTTGTGTAGCATTGTATTAGAGAAGAAATGGAATGTTTTTGAGCATAAATAAAAGAAGCCTGAATAACACTCTTGTGTTATAGAGAATTTGTGAGGATTACTGTGTATAAAATACATTTGTACCTTTAACTGATAAAACTATAACAGGGAACCACACTGAGGAACTTGATTCAAACCTGGCAAAATAGTAGAGAAAACCACAGACCCTCTAGAGATTAAAAAAAAGGGAAGCTGTTCAGTGTGGATTCTCCTGCCTTTTTGTCAAACTACAGAATTTCCTGCTTAACAGAGATGTGTGGACAATCTGTTTGACTATCAGGAGAAAAGAGGAATCATAGATCAATTTGTGAGCCTGCAGTGTAGGTGACACAGTCAAGTGCAAAGTAAAAGTAGCTATTGACACAGGTCACTGCTGTTGGAGTTTGTCTGAGGAACCAGGGTGGAAAGGTCAGGCATAATAAAAAGTGAAAGCTCTATACTTGTTCTCCCCTATCTTAAATGCCTTTAAATCTGAGTTGGATTTTGGTTTCCATCACCACAGTGGTTCCTGGTGCTGTGTGGTAGAATGACAGGTCTGTAACCTGGCTGCCTTGTACGTGGTACTGCAGGAAGGTCAGTGCAGAGGGAAGCAGGAAGGACAGCTGAACATCTGTATGGTTTATAAGGTGAAAGTGGGGAAAAGCCACAGGGAGACAAACAAATTGGGATGTGGAAAGACTGAGAAAGGAAACCACAAAATACAAAGGCTGTTTCTCATCTATCTAGAGATGTTATCAGTAGTGTTTAACTGCTTGCCGCTTGCTTTATCACACTAAAGAAGCAGGACCAAACTATTATGGAAGTTCTTGCTAATCAAATATGACGCCAAGAGCAGAACTCAGCCCTGCTGGTATTCACCCCAAGGTTACATTCAAGATTCTAGGTACCTCGTTTTTCTCACTGGGAAGAAATAAGTGCTTCCCAGTGGAAGCTGAAAAGGTAATAGTGGGGAGTTATCCATGGGGAGTCATCCCAAAATTGATCCACTAGGAAATCACCTACCCTATTTCTTAAAAGTCTAGTCAAAAGTAATTTGGTTTAAAAAGCATCAACAGAAATACTACAAATAATCAGTGTACCTTCAGATATTTTAGTACTTATTCTGTGTTCCTTTGGATCGATGAGAGATAAGTCCAAACTAAATGTCCAGCCAACTGTACTGAAGATCTGACTTATTATAGGGAAATTGAATAAATAGAGTAGTGCTAACCCAGAGTATCTGACGAATAAGTGTGCTGACCTCTGGAATTAGGCATAATGGCTGTCTATGCTGATGCTAATTGGTGCAGCAGTGAAAGCATTAATGTGCATCTGTAGCCTGGTTAAGAGTGAGAATTAATCTGTGCAGAGCCAAGAGCTGTACAGACCTTCATTTTCTCTGCATGTCCATAAAAACCTGTGTGTTCTGACCAGCTCTTGGCCCTGTCCTTTCTGTACCTCCACATATGGACACTTACTTTCTTTGGAGGAGGGATGGCATGTCAATTGTGTTGCTCTGAGTCCAACTGTTGTGTGAGAGTAACAGTGCGTGATGCTTAATATGAAGAAAGAATGTAGTCAAGACCTACATTCCTTTTAGCTGGAATAAATGTAGTTCAGCTTACATTTGACAACAAATCTGATTGGATGTTATTTGAAGAAAAAAATTAGATGCATTTATTTTAGTTTAAAATAGTTTAATCTTGTTGAAGATGGGGCTTGGCTAAGCAAAAACTAGAGTTTTTAAATTTAAGTACAGATTTTGATTAAATTGTTAGAATGCTTAGTGGTTTTATTTAATTTTTATTTTAAAAAAATATTTTGTTGCAAGTTTGCAACCCTTCATTGAAGAGACCATTTGTTATTTGTTACTGCTCAGTATGACTGTTCCTGTTTTACAATAACTGACTAGTTTGCCTCTGAATATTAACTTTCTGTATATCAAGAATTAAATCTGATTCTTTCTGGCAGAAAAGCTTCCTTGTGAAAATGTTGAAATAAGACCTTAAAATCACTATTTGCTGCAAAACATTGAAATGGATGTACTAAGTGTGTTAGATTTTTGGCAATTGAAATAACATTTGAGTTGGAGTTGTAGAATGGTTTGGACTGGGAGGCGTCTTAAAGACCATCCTGTTTCAATCCCTGTCAGGGAGGGATACTTTCTACAAGACCAGGTGTTGTCCAATGTGACATTGGGCACTTGCAGGAATGGGGCATCCACCACTTCTCTGCTGGCAAAAACCTAAAAAGTTCCTCTCCATCTCTCTTGTATGCCTGAATCATCATGGCAAGTGTTTTCTGGCCAAACTAAGTCTGCACAGTACTTCTTGGGAGCAAAAAGATTTTTTTTTTAAACATCAGCGACTTTTGTAAAATTACACTTGCTGTAAAACTGTAATAGGCTGTTTGTACTGCTTGGGTTTCCTTTCATTTTTATGGTGAGTGGGATATTGCTGTTTCTGTGAGGACTTGTGTAGGATGTGGTTCATTTTGTTCACACTAGCTTTGTGTTTGACAGGTGTGGACTCATCTTACAGAGGATCTTTAATGCCCTGATGAGATCATGTCTCTTTCGTTCAGGAAATACAGGAGTAGAGCCAGTCCTGAGCTGGGCTTTACTCCCATTTTAAACCAACCAGTTTGGCTTTAAATGTGGATGGAATTTGGCCCGAGTTTTGTTCGCTTCGGAGCAGATGAAAACAAGAAGTGATCTCATCAGATATAAAACCTGTAAAATACACTGAGTTTATGAATGCTAACTTTGAAAAAAGTATTTGACTTAATCTTACCAACTTGGGACTTTATAGGCAGGGTCTGAGTACATGAACAAGTGGACCTTTGTAAAGATCATTGTTTAATATTTTACAGGTGCACTCTGAAAGAACTTGTAGCCACTGAGATTTGTTTTATGACTGTTTTGGAGATTTGCTGAAAAACTCTGCAACACTGCAGATCAGAAATAACTTTACTTTTGTCTCTTCTCGAAGAGACAACAGCCAAATTGTGGAAAGGCAAAATGACAAACTATGCCAACTTCTACCCTCTCTTCTTTCTCCAGTACTGTATATCACCACTTTCTCTGTTACTGCTCAGTTCCAGGATATTGTATCACTCAATACTCTTTTTCTAGAGTTGAGAGTCTTTTACCTTCAGCAAGCTCTAAGTTATTTGCCCATATTCCCCTGCACAAAGACAGGATTTTTCTTTCTTTTTAAAAATTACCCTTTTCTTTTCACTTCTGCATAAATAGATTGCAAAATTGGCAAGGTATTTTCACACTGTGATACCAAGAAAAGCTGTTATATGAGGTGATAGAGCTATCTCTGTCATGAAGCATGACAGTCCTTTGTCATGATTTTTTTTATCAGAATCCTAGAAAATTAAAGTTCATCTGGGCTTAGTTGGTTTTGTTTGGACTTTTCCCCTTTCTGAATATAACTTTGGTTTATAAAACAGTGATGGTTTAGTGATTGTGATTGCTTATGGAAGCAATATAACACTGATAGCAATAGTGCCTAAATGAATCTCTAATGTCAACTATAGTATTACTCTATATATAATTACAGAGTTGAGATAAGCCAGCAAATCGAGCTGTTTCAGTGAAGCTCTCAGCTGGAGCTGGTGGCTGAGAAGATGGAAAACCAGCCCCTTTCACATCTCAGGCCAGCTAAAGAAGCCTGGCCATGTGCCAGTCCTCATTCCTTCCTCCCTTCCCTGCCAGAGGCAGGAGAGCAATAATAAATACTGCCAGATGTGGAGATATCCTGCTGCGGGGCTGTGTCCAGGGCTGGCAAGGACCCTCTTCCAGCCACCAACTGCAGAGGAGCTTGCCAAGCCATTGCAAACATGGTTTGGATAATCCCACAGCCTCAGCGTGGGTTTAACTGCTTTGTGGAAGGTGTTTTCACCTACTAGTTTTGAGGGTTTAGTGTACTTTTTTGCCTTTTTTTTTTTTATACCTCAGTCCTTTAGAATTGGTGTCTGTACTTCATCTTAGGAAAGGCATCACAGACAATAACTGTTTCTACCACTGATTTTTTTTTTTTCTCCCTCCAACATTTTAAGGCTACCACCATACCCAAAATTGCAAGAGAAAGTTGGGGAAACTTGAGCATCTTCCTCAGAAACCATACCTTTGCCTTTTCCACCTTGGTCCTTGAATACTGGTTGACACAAAGGGAAGATAATCTCTATTGGAATAGCTCTTGCAATGGAAAAGCAAAGTTTGAGGTGAGTACCCTGAGTGCTCTTCTGTCAGTTCCAAGTTTGAGATTTCTCTTCTGGAAAGTGTTCTCTCCTCATAATTATATAATTCAGTCCAGCGCAGTAATCCTGACTTTGATAAGTGACACATTTTGCCTGGAGCACTCAAATTCCTGAGTTGCTGATGTACTTCTCATACTGATGTATTTCTCATGTGCCTTCCAGACGCTGAGGTACATGAAAGGCAGTTGTACCATTGGCTGGTAGAGGAGTGGGAATTTTCTTTTATGTTGTCTGCTCTGTCTTCAAATTTTGTGACTGTAAAGTGAAGATTAATTGTGACCTCCATTGCCTGGCATTTTATGGTCTCATTGGCACCGAGAAATGCTCTCAGATATGATAATAATGGCAATAATCTTTAAAGCATCATAAAATTATAAAATGAGCAGCTTGTGCCAAGGCCTGCCTAGTTCTAGCATCTCCAGGATATGGAGATGCAGATAGAGCCATTATTTCTGTGAAGGTAGTGTCCTGGGAAGCCCAGTCATCTCCAGATCAAAAAGTCTGCTTTCTCATTAGAAGTGTTTTGGTGGTTTTGTTTTGGTTTTGGTGGGGTTTTTTTTGTGGTTTTTGTTTTTGTTTTGGTTTGATTTTTTTGTTTGGTTGGTTGGGGTTTTTTGTGGTTTTTTTTTTTTTTTCTGCCAGGTTGGCACTATTTCCTTGGTATCTCTGCCTCTGTTTGCCTGTGATCAGTGTGAGTAGTCATTTGAATGATGCATCACATGTACCCAGTTTGTAGAATTTTGTTGCTTATGATTACATTATAGTTCCTTTCCACAGTTCTCTAAGTGCATGTCAGTAATTGCTGCTTCATATCTTGGGTCCAAGTGTTCTCCTGGTCAAAAGAACAGGCATCATTAATTACATTCTCTTCTTAACTTTCCAAGGATTTTGCTCTTGGCAAGCAGCTGGTCTGTGCAGCCTCTCTGCAGCTGGAGCTTTCAGCCTCCCAGAAAACAGCATTGAGTGTAATTGCAAGATCAGTCTGCACAAAGCAGAGCAATCCAAGTGCCAGACAGTGTTGGTATGACTATGAAAAAGAGGAAGGAACATGGCAAAGCAACATGGCTTAGACAGGCAGGAATTTCTCAGAAGTTCCCCAGAAGAGCTCTGTGGCTGAATTGAGTGTTGTGAAATAGAGTTGTGCAGGTGAAGCTCATTGCCTGTTCTTACCAGCAAGCAAGGTGACAATAGTGTTGTGTTTAACACCTGGGTGTTTAGGCCAGCCAGCAGCCTGTGAGAGGACAATGCTGGCCCAGGGCAGCTTCAATTCCAGGCAGCTTTTCATTTTTCTGAAATGTATCCAGTAAGAAGTGGAGCAGCACAGCTGGCCTGCTGGCTGCAGAAGGCCGGGATCATCTCCATAGATGGGACAGGAGTTAGCAAGCAGCCTGCTGATAAAAAGCTGCTTTTGCACTGCCAATCTGTATTTCATTACCACTCCTCTGTTTAGTCCAGTCCCTGAGATAGAAGCTAATACTTGAGAAATGAAAAGATTCTCATTTTATGTGATTCATTATGTTTGTTTTTCATCTTATGCTATAATAATTCAGGATAGACGTTTTTCTTATTTTTATATTGGTTATAATATGATTTTTACAGATTGAGTATGCACAGTGGCTGAAGCTGTAAGATCAAATAAATCTGACTATAAACCACCAGACTGGTCTTTGTTGCATACATCGTAGCTCTCCATAGACAGGCAATAGGCTTAGATATCAGCATATCTGTTTAAATGTAAACTGCTTGCTAATTTGGGTTTAGGTTTGTAGAAGTAAGAATCATTTTCAGTAGTATTGATGTGGAGTTGAACATTTGGAGCCCCGCCTTTGTCACTTCCTCCTCATTTTAGGTCAGGTGTTTCAGCCTCGTTTCTAGCATAAGCAAGAGATCTACTTGAAGCAAGAGAAATATACTTCCTGACAATGCTTTTTGTCTTGAGTTGTCTTTCTGTGATGCCATTAACATGTGCTTATTTATAGCTTGCTGAAGAGCAAGGTATGCTTACTCTGATCTGAAATGCCTTTTGAAATTTCAGGCACTCGGCCCTTTTGCACATCCCTTCACTCTGTGTCTGCTACCTATTAATTGATGTGCCATAATCTCTTCATTGGTTAGTTTTTGTTTCCTGTGCTCTTTGTTTCACTAAATGTAAAGGGCCCACTCCAGAGATCTGTATGAGGACAAAAGGTATACCTAACTTTTTGTTAACATCTTGGTCAGATGGCAAATTGTGAATGTTACAACTACTTTGGTCTGAACTGCTGGAGCAGTTCCTCTTAACTATGCAGAGGCCATACTTTAAAAGAGGAAGTTTCACGCCTTGGCTTATCAGTGGGCAAAAGAAATGTGTTTAAAGAAAAGTGGACAATGGAGAAAATCCTAATTTTTGGTAGTTTTATTCTAAAACTTAGCAGCTCACTTGGAATATATTTTTTTTTAATTCATGAAAACTAATTTATCTTCACTTTTTTACACTGAGGCATGTGTATGTAATTTTCAGGGTTTGGTTTTTACTTGCCTTGGTATCAGGCCTATAAAAAGAGTCTTTATATGAACTTCTGTGGATTTCTGTGATGGGCCTGTATTAATTCTAGCCTGACTTACTGGAGTAAAATTTTTAGGATAAACCTATGCTGCTTTCATCTTTTCAGGGGGGAAACAGTAATGCAGCCTTGATTAAATACAACTTAGCCTCATGTTTACAACTGAATGCACATAGGTGTAGTGGTGCATATCTAATGATCCCTGGTTTCTCTGTAATCCCTCCCCCCATGCATGATGTGTTTTTCCTTTCCCCTCCCTGTCCCTGGATTGTTATCCCATTGGTTGATGTTATATGTCTTCCCACCCCTCTCTTGAGGTTTGAAATAGCCGGGAAAACCTTCTCTATCTCTTTTCCTCCTGGATTCCAGCCTGAATAAACATCCAACATATCCCAGAGGAGAAGTAGCCCTTTGGTCTTTTATCCTAGTCGTGAAGGGCTTCCCTTACCCTCCCCTCACCATAGCTAGCCCGGATGATTTTGGGAGGGACAAAAGGGGAGTTACTTCACACAGGAGGAAAGATTTGCTCAGATACTTACAGACTGCAGAGGAAGGAAACAATAGCCTAGTTCAACAGTGAAATTTTTTAACAATGTGCTCAAAGCAGTTTGTGTGACACTAATGCTTATTTGTATCTTTTCTGTGGGCATTCATAGCCCAGCATGTATGTAAATATGAATGGGCAACCTAATTAATGTACTTTATGTACTAATTAATGTACTTTAAGTACTTATGTAACTCAAGTTGCTTAAGTTTCTAAAATGTTCAAAAGGCATACCTACACATAAAGTTAAGACATCTCCTTCATGTTCTCAGTAAATTAAATGTGAGTGTGTGGCGGAAGTGTATATTGTTGTTCCCACTACATTATCATTTTGATTTACGTAAGTACAGATGCTTTTTGGTTTGTTAAAAAGCTAGATACTGCTAAGATGATTAAACAGTTTACTTTATTATTGTCTTTGTCCTATTTTAATTTTCTACCTAGGCACCTGACAGGCTTATTCTTAATGAAATCTTTTCCCTTGAGAGTAACAAAAAGTGCTGTTTGCCCTTTGAGCCAGGAGCTTCTTTCTGAGTTTATTTTCTTGTACCAATGCTGCTTCCCTGTGAGGCTCTTGGTGGTCTCTCAGCCTCTTTTACAATTTCTTCTGCAGCATAAGGTGAGGACAATGGCACCACTAATTGTGCCTTCCTAGCAGTGTGGGGAGAATGGGCAGCTACTCTTTGCAAACTGCTTTTATGATAACATGCCTTAGTGGCTCTAGCCTCATTCTCATTGAGGTCAATGGCCAAAATTATGTAAATAGCCTAGTATTCCTCAGCATGCACGCATTCCCAGCCCCTCCCAAATTAAGAAACAAAATCCCTGAAGACATGAGACTATCAAGGAAACACAAGGCAAAGTAAAAAAAAAAACCGAAATTGTTGTCAGGAGTGTATCAATTCTGGATGTGCTGCATCTATAGAACCTGCTACTTTATTTCTATTAAAGTTTAAGAAAAGTGGCTTGCTTGTCTTCTCAGCTGTATAGTTGTACTTGAGTGACCAAGGAGATTCTGAGAAGCAATGAAGAGTGAATTTCAATGAAATAATCCATATTGAACCTTTCTGTTTACGTTTCTGTAGCTGTATAATTNCCCCCCCCTTAAAATATTCTGTCTATTCAGATTATGGTTTTGATAGTGGATCTGTAGTCCTTCAGTAGTAGCCTTTATATATCATCTACAAATAATTGAGTTATGTTGTTGTCCACAAAGCTGAAGACATTGAAAAGAGGAAAGGCTATATCATTCAATGTCTGGAATCCCATTTCAGTTGTCTGCAAGAAATAAAAATTACTTTCCTGTAACCTTGTACTGCGTTTCTGTGTACATTGCCTCACATAGATAAGGCTGGATATTTGTTGTTACATCTGAGTGAAAAGCAACTCTTTCTCTTGAAGCTGCATTTATGACTGTTCGGATTGTCAGCAGGGTGCTGCTGGACACGGTGCTGCCCCTGGCCTCCAGCGTAAGGGCTGGGAGCTTAGCTCATGCTGTCACTTCTGCACAGGACTGTGCACAGACTGCCTGCAGGAGTAGGACTCAAGCCCTTTAATTTCTGCTGTTTTCTGTTAAGTTGTGAGACTGATGAAACACAGATAGCAGGTTAAATTCTGGGCAATATTACATCTTTTCCCATCAGCACAGAAAATAAATGTTTATAACGCAAGCTTATAATGTTAATAAAGTGAATAAGTAAACTTTATTCTAACCTCTGAAGTACAGTATTGAAAGATTTTTTTTTTTAATGCAGAAGAATGTTTCCTACACAGACTAAAATAAAATTCAAGTGTTACAGAAAGAGGCCCCAGCTCTTTAATGGAAGGAAGTGCCTTAAACTGTTACATGATCCAGAACATGCATGAGATCCTCTCGAACATTTGCAGCAGCTTTATTTGCCAAGATCTTATCTTGCAGTATAACAAAATCTTCAGTCAGTTTTCAGTAGTATTTCATTTATGATCAGAACCTACACAGGATTATGATATTTAGTTTGACAGGTTCTTTTTTTTTATTAAATAAAATGACTGCTCGGAGCTGTGTTCACTTTTTATCAAGTATCATGTGCGTTTCAAAGTGAGAGTGTGTAATTACTTATCCTTGATCCCTTTGCAAAACACAAGTGTATCTATTGGACTATTCCATGTACAATTTTTTCAAGCAAGTTCAGCAAGGACTTACTATGCTTGAATAAAAGAACAGTTTTTATAGGCAGTGAGTAGCTTGAATCTGAATTATACTTTGGAGAAACATAAGCAGTTTCTTTGAAAGCTCATCAGTACTGGCTCATGCCTCAGAGTTCAGCACTACTTACATCTACTTCAGAGGCAATCCAGGTGGGACTGGATCATGGCTGTTGTTAACTATCAGAGCTTTATCAAAGGAAGTATGTGGATTTACACTGGCAGAGACACTAACGCTCTTTTTAGGTCTTAAGCCTCTTTACAGAAATCTCAGTTATTTTATTATCAATGCATCACTTCAAGTTTTAAAAAAAAAGTTTAAGGAATAGCATCTATCTTAGATGTGGCAAATGAAATTGCAGGTCCTTCAAATATTTACATATGCAGATGAGGTGTATTTGGAGAGTTAAACCAAGGGTAACCATATATATAAATGTTGTGGGGAAATGCATCATCTTGTATATTAAGTTATTTTTCCCTGGCTGCTGGGGAAAGGGCAGGAAGTACCACTGACATGTTGGTAAACCCTATTTTATTAGGGGTTCAAGTGTTGTGCACGGTGAGATAAGAAAATATGGATTAGAATATTATTTCAGGGCAAACTGAACTGTTGCGAACCATTCAACCTTTCTACTGCTGTTAAGAACAGATTAATTTTCTCAATTAAAAGTGCCAGAGTGTAATATACTCTATACTGTGAGTGTAGGTCAAAAGTAGGGAATAAAATGGCTGAACTGCTTCATTATAGCTGACCTGCTGCAGTCTTTGCAGTTGAGTCTCATAGAGGGTTCTATTACCATGAATGTACTCAGTCTGCATCACAGCTCCAGGTTAATTCAATGTTACCTAATCAGTGTTGGGTATGATGTAAGATGGAGCTCAAAGTTGCAGCTGTTTTGATTTCTCTCTAATAGCCATTCCATTTTCTGTTAGTCTCCTGACAGCAGGAGCCAAACTTCATAAACTTTATTTGGGCACAAACAGAAAGGCACCAAGCTAAATCTTGCTAGTAAATGTAGCAGAAATGATCGGCTTTGTCTAATACTTTCTCAAAATACAGTTCATGTTTTACAATCCTGTGAATTGGTTGGGTTTTTCTCAGGTGTCATCCTGAGGCAGTGACCATCTCATGTGCCCCAGAGAGTGGAGTGAACTGGGGCTGATTTCTAGCATGTTGATTTGGGATATGAAAATGGATGATCTTGTGCTGTTCAAAGTGGGAGACAGACTTAGTTGCAAGCAGCCTTCTTCAGTAGACAGAGGCTGACATTGCTTCCTGGAAACGTGCTCCAATGATTCTTTCAGCACCTTGTGGAGACGAGGTGATTTCATCTTGGGTTGCAACTTGCAGCTGAGCAGTTCTTTGTGGTTTTAGGAGCTGGCTTTTAGAAAGGATCAGGTGAAATAATAGGTGAAAAGTATTTAGCTTCTGCTGGGTAAAGGGAAACTGAGGTGATTCTTGTGCAGTAATGAAAAGTTTTGAGGGTCTTTCATTTCTGGCATGTCACAAGTGTTGGTCTTCGTGGTCTATGTGCTTTGAATTGTCCTGATCCCTGGTTTTTGACCCTTGCATGAAACAAGTTCATTTCCTCTGTCAATTGGCTAGAATAATCTTAATAATATGTTTTGCACAAATAGAGCTGAAGATTTGAATAATTAAATTGTGTAATAAGAATTTGCTGTTAGATAAAAACTGTTGCTGTTTTAATAGAAGCAAAAGCTTTTTTTTTCTGGAGAAGATCCAGGGGTGCTCTGGTGGCCTGGTCTCCTGTGTAAGGACCTTGAGGGTTCTTTGGCTATTTCACGCTTGGAAGTTCCAGAGCTCTGCTACTGATTAAAAAGCGAAAGTCCCACCATCAGAAAGAAGCTCTCTTCATGAATTTGGTTCTTAACACATAATTATTTTTTTAAAACCAAAGGGATGAGCTCCTGTACTTAGGCAGACTTAAGTTGCGCTTAGACTGGATCTAGCACAAAAACCAAGAGCTTATCTGAACACCTCCTGAGCAAGCAAGATGATACTACAGTCCTGAGGCTGTATTGGTAGCTTTGTGGTTAGGAGATTACTTCTGACTTCTGCAGGTCACAAAAGACCTCCCATTGTAATCTGTGTGATTTTTTTTTTCCTCTGCTGTGCCTGTTCCAGAGAAGGAAGCTCAGGTGTTGCAGAGCTGGTGAGGACCAGTGTTCTTGTCCTGGGCTCCTCCTCTCCTGTAGCCCTTCCCTCTCTCTTGGGAATAGGCTGACAAATAGGGGAAGCTTCAAATCCAGTTGTGTGGATTATGCCTTTATGGAGTTGTAACAGGATTTTTTTTTTTTTGTAGCTGAGATATGACAGCAAAACCCTCCTATTCTGAAAAGAATTTGTTGCTGATTTTGTTCATAGCATTTTCTGTAAAGCTTAAGAAGGACAACCTTTTCATTTCTTAAAACCTTATTAGCACATTACCCTCTATATTGATCATGTTGTAAGGGTGGGAAAATACTATTGTGTTTTTTAAGTGTGGAAGCTAGAAAAAAACTACACTTTTATCACTATTTCCATGGGGTTTTTTTTAGGTTTTTTTTTCTAAACTGAGAAAAAGGGAGATGGAGGTGCAGTAAAAAATTAACTCAATGATATACCATTTCACTTGGTCTGCTTTTCCAAGCAGAACTGTATGTCACACTTTAATGTATGAGACTATAAATGTCTGGTAAATGGTTTTGCTAATTTTAATATGGAGCAAATAAGGCTATAAGGCTGCACCTTCCCTGGACCAGAAATGGTATATTATGTTCCTTGATCACTGTTTTTCTTTCTGGGCAGTCATGTTATTTAAATAAGTGGCACTTGAAAGCTGTTTGTGAGAGCTTGTTCAAATCAAGCTCAATCTCAAATCATGATCTCAATCTCATCTCAAATCATGAGATGATTTCTGAATCACCAAAAAGTATAGGTCTTTTAACTTAATATACTGCCTATGTTCTGGAAACAATGCAATGAGAGAAGCTCTTCTGATTTTCCTGACTTGCCAAAAAAAAAAAAAAAAAAAAAAAAAGTCAGACTTTAATTTGTGGAG
>VWZN01016269.1:177171-235377 GCA_013396955.1 Regulus satrapa | reverse complement strand
TGTGTTTTCCTCTGGAACTAGTGTTGTATAAATGTTTAACAGAGTCCTCCTCCTCTTATAATGATTGTTGCAACCAGGGTGCATTTTGGATGTTGTTTTGAAAGGACAGTTCACAACATTGGGCGTGTGTCTCAGCAGGGGAAACCCAGCACTTGCAGATGGGCAGGAATTGATAAAAAATAGGTGGCAAGGAGAGGTCCCTGAGGCAGGGCCCCTGCTCTCCTGCACCCCCCAGGGGTGTCCTGGCTCCCCATCAGTCTGCTGGGCTGGTTCTGGCCTGTTCCTGTGCTCTCTGAGCTGTGACCAAAGTGGCAAATTAAGCAGGAGCTGATGCCAAGCCCACAAAAAGAAGAACAAGCGTGCTATGCAAGTGACAATTTTTAGCTTTTCATGTTGCTCTGGGCTATGCAACTCCTGGTATAAATTAGGGGGGAAAAATAGTTTTGACTATTTCTCACTAAAACTGCTTATTTTTGTTTCTCATCCTTTTGGCATAATTCTTACTGAAATAGCTTTGTATAGGATAATCTAGCCTCTCTCCCAAGGAAATGCTGTCAGATGGTTCCAGTCCGAAAATGTAAGTTAGACTGACTGAAAAAGTGCACACTTCAAATACCAGAGGTTCTGTGAGCTCATCGTTTCCAGATCTCCATTGCTGGAGATGTGGGGAAAGAACAGATGAACCAGCTTAATGTCACTGGCTTTCCATAACTCCCAGAGACTTTCTTGGCAAGTTTCTTTTTCTGGCAAGTTTCTTTTTCCAGCAAGTTTCTCATACCTCTTCTGCTCTTTCTTAATTCCTAGCTCCCCTTTCCCAAGAAACAGAAGCCCCTTTCTAGCTTTCTATGCTCCTCTGTGAAACAGATCCTGGCAGTGCAAAAAGGCTGTACCATGCCTTACTTCAGAGCTTGATCCAGCTTATATGGGGTTGAGGCTCTTTAGTTAAGGGCTGGTGAATCAGCTGTGGGAACATGGACTTAATCTGGATTCCACATTTCAAAATGTGAGAAGTTCAGCTGTAATTTGTGTGTAGATATATATGTTACATTAAAAAGTAGCCTGAAGTGTGGCTATTCCCTTACTGCAAGTGCATGAGTATTCTAGATACAACTTGTCCTTGGAATCATCTTTGTGGGTGTCATTTTGGCAGCTCATTTTCACTTTTGTTTGGGGCAAAAAATTGTTTTATCACAGATATGAACAATTAATAATTTTCTGTTATAATTTTTTTTGCCACTGTCAGAATTTGAATGCTTCTTTCTCAGCCTCTGGTTGACCTACCCTGGCAGCCCTTGACTGAAGGGTGTTGCACCAGTGCTTCCATGTGCCCTTATTTCCAGTAAGGTATGTGCACTATGTCACTGCTAAGAGGCACCACGTATGTCTTTTCTACACCTCATCTGCACACCTTAGTGGCACTTGGAGAGAAGAATCTTTCTTGATTGTGCTATTGTTTTCTTGGAGCCTTTTTGCCCTCCAGAATGATGGCTGGTCTCTACAGTGGCTGGCTGGTTCCAGAGACATGGACAGAAACAAAATGCTTTTCTCACCTCAGTAATGTGTTTTTTGCAAGACTTTTCATGAATTCAAAGAGAAAACACACTTCCCTCAGCTCATCCTGCTTTATGCATTTTGAATACATTGCCAAGTGATAAATACAGATTTTTGGTGAAACTCTGTTTGATGGTGGAGACTTATTATTTTATCTGCCACCCAGTGGGTTCTGTGAACACAAGCTCTTCCTTTTTGTGTTAAGGTCCCTAAGCTTCCTCCATCTCTAGCCAAATGGATGCAAGGTCAAAACAGAGGTTTTGTAGCTCTGGTTTTCTTGCTTTTTTGGTAAGACTCATAGGAAGAAGTTGCAGGTGTATTGGTATGAAAAGGAGGAACAAGTGAGTTACAATCCATACCCACATAGTCTTGACTCCGTCCTGGCAGTGCCTAAGTACTTTTGCAATATATGGACTTCTCACTTGATTTTTAACTCTGCTGCATGGTTATTATCTTCCCTCTCAGCAAGTCTTTGATCCCATCACATGAAGGAAGGCCATGCCCACTTAATTCTGCAATTGTTGATGTCCTTTGCATATCCATTCCTCTCACGTTCCTTGCCACAAAATGTGATGCTTTACTAGCTGTCGTTAATCCCAGAAATCATGTCCTCCTGCCAGCTGACTACTGACAGTCTGTTTGGCAAAAACCCTTCCTCAGTTGTGACAGATGTAGTCTATATAACACTGTCCTGAAATAAGCTGCTTTTGTTTCTCTGAAAGACTTTTTAAAAGTTTTGCTTTTAATCATACATAGAGGGTCTCTCCTTCCCTGTCTTCATGCCACAAGATCGCTGTGCTCTGATGGTTTTTCACAGCACTGCCAAGCTGCTTTATGTAATCTCCCTGCTGCTCTATACCTACATCCCTCCCCATGAATGCAGCTGCCCTGTTTGTGGATAATACCCTCTGGCTATTACCAGCTTCAGGGCTCGGAGAGGGCTGCCCTGGCCTGCTCTGTGTGTGTCTTTGCCCTGTCTCCATGCCTTGGTCAGAGTTCCTCTTTGTGTGTCATCTGCAAGGTTGGTTTCTTAACAGTGGTTGTTTTAACCCCTCTTTGAAGCAGCAGTGTTCAGCAGTAAGGAAGGTTGGATAAGTAGTACAGAGCCATTCTATAGTTCCTGGAAATTGTTTCAAACATGTGACTTTATTAGCTGAATTGGATATGGTAGCGGGCAGTAACATTTTCAAGCCAATGCAGAGAGGAAGATTTGCCAAATTACTTATAAGAGCTATTCAGTAGGATTACTGAAGGAGTTATTCCTCACCTGCAACAGATGTAGAGATTTCCAGGTTTTGCTCTATATTCTAAAGAAGTTAGCCTGAACTAGAATGCTGAAGTGGAGTTAAATTGAAGACTCAACCTGGCAGCAGCTCCTGGAGTAGAGCTGACAGGCTGCAATAATAAGGTATAGTATTGCAGATATAACACATCTATAACAATCTTGGAAGGTCTTCCCAAAGAGGAATTAGAGGGAAGAGAATTATACTGAGTGAATACAAGCAAATGAATCTGCAAGAATTTTGCAGAACTACTGGGGGGAGGGGGGGGGGAATACTGCTGTAGATTAACCTATTAATAGCTTTGTCAATAAATGTGTCCTATAAATAAAATAAAAATCAGCTTTCCAGTGTTTAATAGAAATAGAAGCTGTGCAAAAGGTTAACCTTTATTGCCATCTCTGAGAAAGTTATTGTAAACATTCAGACAGAAAATGTAAATCATAGATTCCTCTGTTTCTGCACTCTTCTTGAGCCATCTGGTTGTCTCCTTGAAAAAAGTTCTACTATTATTTTTGAGTATTCTGTTCCCTCATATGTCAGTTATATTTTCTGGAGTTTTGTCTCACAATTTTACCGTATATTTTACATTTGTTTGGTACATCTGGGTAAGCAGAATTTAAGGGGCAGCTTTTTAGTGTATAAATCACTGATGCAAATTTTCAGATTACCTTCTACCTCTGAATGCCAGGAGTTGCCTGAAGTGCTGTGGGTGGTTCTTTTGCTTCTGTTTTCAGACAGAAATACTTGATCACTTCCTAAACCACTGCTCTTCTCATCTTGGACTGAATCCAAGCTATTTTTTACTTTGATAAGTAAGCCTATCAAAAAGTCTGACTCAGACAGTGGTACATTAGGCCACCACACATCTTTGAATTTAATTATTGCATAGAGTTATCACTGTCCCACAACAACACATTCAACAAGCTAAAATTTAAAAGTTAATAGGAGGTGGATTGAGCACAAACTAGTAGAAGCTCTAGAAAAATAGAGATTCTGCATTTCATGAAGATACAACCCCAGAGCTACAATGTGCATGCAAAATTATGTAAGAACCAATTAATCTTCACGGGCCTTAAATAACACAGTACAGTGCAGGAGTGTTTCTGTGCTGTAGTAACCCTTGCTCATGATTTAATGAGATCTGTCCCAAAGGGTGTCACTGCTATAACTGCTCAGTGTTCAGAGTAGTGGGGTGGGTTAAAACATTGGAAGGTGTTGTTATACAGAGCACTCTGGTGCCACTGTGGCAAGAGATCAGGAGAAAAACTTTGTCTCTTCTGTGCAGCTTTAATTCCTTATGGTAAAGAAGCATGCAAGTGTGATGCAAACCTGTCCAGGTGTCCCTCCTGTGAATTGCTGTAGGTGACAGGATCCCCCAGGACACAGCTGTAACTTGCTGGGCACTGCTGTCATCTGCAGGCAGTGCTGGCTCAGACCGAGCAGGCATGCAGCCTGTCCGAGTTGTGACAAGCTGTTTGAGCTGTGGCAACGACCTAGAGCTGGATGGTGTAAAAACGGCCTGTGCAGTCGTCCTTAGAAGATTTTCTTTTCCAGTAAGTGTAAGGCTTGTGAGTTAAACAGGGAGGCTGAAATACCCTTAAAATCCCAGAACACGATGAAATAATGGTTAGTATTTCAGAAATGTGTGTCTTATTAGTTCATATGAACCCAGACACTGTGTAATCTTTCAGTGTTACAGGGGAAGCTGGAGCTTTTATCTGGATTTATTAATATGAACTACTTACGGAAGAGTTCAAAAATCTGTCTCAGTGTTTAAAGGTTTGAGCATATAACTGAGGACAGACACCTAACAATTCATAGCTGAGTATAATCAGCCTTGCCCGTCATAAAACATAAAACAGAATCCTTCCTTTTAAAGTGGTTGTTATGTCTAGATCAAAGGTACAGGATTATGCAATATGCCCAGTTTAAGAAAGTGCCATTCAAAAGGTTAATGTAAAACTGGAAGCACAACACTTTTTATGTTTAGTGTGATCTACTATCTTTCTGGTATGTGTATTTGAATGTTTATAGCCAGCCATGCCAAAATTCACTGAGCTCACAAGAAGAAAGAATAAAGGAAGCCTAAACTGTTGGGTTTGTATTTTAAAGTGATGACCTAAAAGTAGCATCATGTTAACTCTGTGGTTTTGATCACTGTATATTGGTGGCTTTGCAGGCTCTCACATAATTTCTAACAGTGATGTGTTACATACACCTGTCAGCCCAGTGAATTGGACCCAGGAATGGATGAGTATATACTGGGTCTTGTGGCCCCACTTCGAGAGTGAAAGTGGTGCCTGGATTTGAACCAACGCTGGCTGCTCTGCATCATTTTCAGATCTCTGCCTGTTCTATGTTGTACCTAAGACCAATAATTAAAAAGTGTTTAATTGTAGTATGACTTCATGTGCTTTTAAATCCACATTTATGGAGATTTTTTTCAAGTCAGAAGTAGCCAGGTTGAATTTCAAGTATCTTGGGGGGTTTGAAAGAGGTAAATAGAACTGCTTTCTTCTTCCTGGAACAATTTCGACTGTTGTTGAGATTTGGAGATGATGGAATATGTCTTTGCTCTTTAAACAAAGTCAGTCTTCAGAGAACAAGTACATTAGTAGGAATTCCTCCTCTCCAGTCCTTTAGTTCTCTGTAGTTCCCTGTATGTCAAGATTTATGGCACTTTCTGTAAGGAGAGAAATCTTATATAATATATCCTGACTTTGTACTTTCTGGACTAGAGCCTAATCCAGCTTTTAGTCCTTTGAAAAATGCCTTCATATCTGTGGGCCTCTTTCTTTGGGCTTTCAAAGTGTGAAGACCTATCTTTTTAATGGTCTTGGCCTGTATTCTTTTCTGATGAAGAACTGGTAACCTTAAAGTTGTTTGTGAAGTGGATTCAGTCAGAAGACCTGGTGAGCTGAGTGCATAAATATGTATGTACACAAACAGGCTTTTAATGATGGTATGGAAACTATGTAGGCAATCTATTGATATAGTAATAAGTGTAAGAACTGCATGAATACCTTTAAATTCAGTGTTAGGGCTGGTTAATGGTGTCTTGTGTGCTGACTCATTATTATAAAGCCTAATCATTACAAGCTACAGCCGTGTCTCAGGCAACTTGGCATAATTACCCTGGGTTGCTTCAAGAAAACAAAAAACCTTCTTTTGTTCGGTAAATGCTGAGTAATTCCTGAATAGTTATAGGTTTATGTGATATGAAATAGAAATACTACTGTAATATTTGGTCTTTTGTCTGACTGCCCTCCCCAGTTATCTCTCTTGCTTTTGTTGTGGTTTCGTTTTGGTTTGTTTGGTTTTGAGGGTTTTCTATTCATTTGTTTTTGGTGGTTGCTTGGTTTGCTTTTTTTTCCAGCTCACACCAAAAAATGTATCTCCTTTTATTGATGTTTTATTGGTAGAACACATTGTGCTGAGTTTGCTGCCCTGTGTTGTTTAGCAATTAAGACCAAGACTCTAGAGAAAAAGTCCTCTCCCCTGGGATTTGATGACTAGTAGTGTGGAGGATTCAGATATCACTGAAACTCATGCCATGAAATTCATGCTCTTTTTGTGCTGTGCTGACATCACAAAATTACAACTTCCACAAACTTTTCAAAGAAGACTGTTACTGTGTGTTGTATTTAGGTGGTTCACACTGAGTATCTGATACAGTTGTGTATTTTTGGGTGTTCTCTTGGGTTTTTAGGGGGGATGAAAGTAGGTTGTTATTGTTTTACAAATAGACATAGAGAGCAATCCTAGCTTTACAGGAAATTTGGAAGCAGATAAGTCTTCCCAGATCTCAGTATCTTCTCATATATAATTTCTGTTCCTCTTCAGTCTCAGGAACATTGCTGTTTTTCCAGAGAACAAAACTCTAATTTGTCTTTTGTTTATATCTCAGTTTATAAACTTATGGGAGGTAAAACAAAGAGTAGCAAAGAAAGCTGGGGGTTTTTTTTTTTTCAGTTAACTTTTAGGTGGACCCATAATTTCATACCTAGGCAGTGCATTATGTAAAATGTGGAATTATGTGTTTATGTGTAAATTGAATAAAAAAAAAAATAGAAAGGAAAAGACACCCCGTTACAAGAGTATTTTCCTGCAGAGTGTTAGCAGTCATGTATATGTCCTGTGGGTGGCTTTTGAGGAACTGAATGGAGCAGGAAAGGCTTGTGCAGGAGTTCTTGAGCCACTGTGGCTGGTCAGACAAATGCCTCTGAAAACATTATTGGGAGCTTCTTCTCTCCCTGAGAAAGCCTATTGCCTAGACTGCATGGGATTTTGTTCCACTTAACCTCTAATTTGGGAATGCCATATGGCATGTTGCTTTAAAAGCTGACGATTCCTGTTATATGCAGCAGATTTTGGAAAATGATTTTCACTAAGTGAGCAAGAGATGGAGCACTTTGTATTCCTCATACATCCAGCACTATTAAAGAAACATATTGGGGCAGACAATAAACATTGCTCAAACACTGTTTAGTGCCTCTTGCAATACCTTAATACCACCATCTGGTGAGCTGAAATCATGTTACAGCTTATTTGTAGGTTCTTTTATATAATTTAATGGGCTTGTCTGACAAGGTTTTGACCAGGCAGCTGAACCTCCTGAAATAGGATTGTGGTGTGAGTGCTGAAATACTGAGGGCTTGGCTTGCTTTGTTCCCTGATGCTGGGTGGGTGCAACAGAAGAAGAGCACTGGGAACTCTCATGTCACGGGTAGGATTTTGATGCCCTGTTCAGCCACTTTCAAGTGGCTGAGCCAGTGGAGGAAAAAACCTGCAGCTCCTGTTGCATTCTAAAACAACCTGCTGCTGAATGACTTGTAGCAGGTTTGACTCATGCGGGTTTTTTTGATCTGACTGATTACACTTAATTAGTTGTCTTGGGCTGCGTATCTGATCTCAGCTTCTAGACCTTCTGAATTTCATGTCATGAATCTGAACCTCATCTTTTAGGGGCAGATGCACCAAGTTGATTAATATTGTCATAGTGCAAACTTATTTAATGAATATTTTTTTGTGTTCACTTCTGAATTCATGGTGTGGTGATAAAAATCCCCCTTTTAATTGTTTCTTCATCAGTTATTGATGAATAGGGTACTTAAACTGTGAAACAGCTCTCCCAGACTGTCCTTCTGGTTCTGTTCCAGCTTAAACATATTTTTGGTTTGGAATAAAACATGATTATCCAACATTTTTAAAAAGAAATTTGACCTGACCTGAGCCTGGCATTAGTTGCTGTTGTTCCTGTTTCTTTGAATTGCATCCAATTTGAAATGAAACTACTAGAGAAGACACTGGCAAGTGCAGAAAAATATATTGAAACAGTTAAATGTTATGCTCAGTTTTTCTTAATTGTAATACTTTAAAATCCCATAGTATAAAGTCTCAGGCTAATGATTAATTGTTCATAATTAGCCAGTAGCCCAGTGGAAAGAAAGAGGATTTCTTTTTCACTGACAGAATAAAAGGAAGGAAAACAACTATCTTGGTTCTTATCCTGTGGGGAAGATTGTCATTATTATAAATCAATTTAGACAATTTATTATTAACAAAGACAAGTTTAAGAGCAAGGAAAAATGTTGATAGCCCCAGCCTGCATGTTCACACTCTATTATAGTGTTATTTCTTTGATAATAATTTCTCCTAGGAACAGGAGTGACCATGTCCTTTTAGCAAGAAATCCTTTGCAGCTAAAAGAAAAAGGCAATGTATTCTCTTGTGCTGTGACCTGAGGTAAAAAGATAAGATCAGTCTTAAACAACTACTCTTTAAAAGGTATTTATTTCCTCATATACCCTGGGAGAAAAGAAAAAAATCATAACAGAGAAAAGACAAATTACTTTTTTACTCTTGACTGAATCATTTCTTTTCAATGTTTGTAAAATGCAGTGTGATCATTTAATATTAAAAGGAAATTAATTTTTCTTTTAGGCATTGAGAGACATGTTAACAGTGGGCTGAGATGGCATTGAGGTTTGCTTACTTGTTAAACCTGCTTGTTCCCAATTCTTCCAAAATAATGGTAAATAAATTATCCCATTTATGGAACAGTTAGATATTATGGACATCTTATTCCATGGAGATAGGCTTTCCAATTTGTTTTTCTCATAATTATCGGAGCTCTATAGGATGGAAGGACTCTAAATTAGGTTTACGTTATGGTCCAGTGGCAATATGTAATAGTGTGGATCCCTGTGTAGCTTTTCCTACCATCTTAAACATCTTTTTTTGTTTGATATTTTTCAAATTAATGTTGTTTGAAATTTATTTTCCTATTTTTGCTAATTGGTTGAACAGAATTTGAAGTTGTCAGGCTAAGCACACTTTGGGTTTTTTTAATTTTGTTTTTTTATTTACTAATGGTTTAATGTATTGCTCCTTCCTGAATTATCTACTTACTTCCAAGCTTTGCTTCTATAAACTTCAGTGCACAACGCTTGGACAAGTTGCCTTGTTTGGTTTTGGGTTTTTTTGTCTGGCAGACATTGCACTGTTGTTCTGTTCATGTCCCTGCTGTGGTTTATCCAAACCTGCTATTGACATCTGCCCTTGTACAGTGGGAACAAGGATAATGGGCTAAGAACCTGATCTTGCAATAAGTTCTACTCCTGCTCCCGGTGTGACGGAGGTTTAAGACAAGAATGTTTTCTTCACTGCCTCTGTGTTTTTTTCACATGATGTTTGTTACTGCCCTCCAATATTTATCATGTTTGATTAAGTAATTAAACAGTGACAGAGGGGATTATTCATTGCATGCTTTTGTTGTGGATTGATACCCTTATGTATCGAGCACAGTTTTATAGATAAAACTAGGCAAGTGTATGTAGAAAATCACAGCTGCTGGAACAAGGATTCCCCCCTCCTTTTTAAATAAAAAAAGGTAATACATGGCACTCAATATCTTTCAGTGTAAAAAAGGGATTTAAAACATTTTTAAGGAACCTTGTGCTTGTTTGAATACTCAGAATTTGAAAGAGTACTGCCAGTTGTATTAAAAGTGTGTTCAAATCTGAAAGAATTATATACAATGTCAGGTGGGATATATTCACTCTAACACAAAGTTGTGCGTTCAATCAGTTTGATTGTTCTCTTGATAGTGTTAAGGATAAATTTCAGGTTCCTTCTATATAATGAAATTGTAAAAGCTAAAATGAACAGTATAAACAAGTGTTCATACATATATATTTTAAGTCTTGAAAGCTTGTTGAGAACAAGTCAATAGAACAATTGTGTGTTTAAGTGCTAATTTGTTTTATGTTTTATTAAATGCTGAGTGGTGCTTTCCTAATTCACTTACATGATAATGGGTAATCAAGTAATGATCAGTGGCTTGTAATTTTAAAATAGCTTAATTGTATGGAACCTTGAAAGCTAAACAGGACCTGACATCTGAATGGACAATCATGAACATGTGTAACTTCTTTCCCTAAGAAACAGTAATTGGGTGGTAACTGGTGTTAAACCTAACAGAGCAGATGATTTTCTTTCCAGTCTGTTCTCAGCACTTCTGAAAGCTGACTTTTTAGACTGAAAGCTCTTGGGCTTGAACTTTTTTTCTTTTTTCCATGATGTGTTCCTAAGGGTGTAATATAGCCCATTTAATTCCTAAGGTGGTGTGAGGGAAAACCACCCAGGGTGATTTCTGTTCTTCAGAAAAATAAATTATGTCTTGAGCATGAGTCTGTCAGGCATGGCCAAGCTCATTGTTCATGGCAGAGTATGAAATGCCATCTAGTAAGGGCCTGAAGAACTGTGGCTTGGGTCTCAAAACCTGCTGGGGAGAGAGGGGAGGATGAGAAGCCAGTTGTGGGGTAGTGCCTGGGTGTGCCTGTGCTGATATTCCCTGGGCATACTCGCTTGCCTGTGCTTGGGTGTGTAATTGAATAACCAGTGATTAAAAGAGCAGGCTCTGCATTAGTCCAGACCACTGAGTAGCTGTAGAGATGCTTAGGGCAGAAAATTTACACTCAAAGATAGTTTTTTATCATGGAAAAATTTTCCTTTGAAACTCCTAACAGTAAGGCTTTAACTCAGCAGCCTACAACCTGGTAGCTCAGAAAAAGTCCAACTGGGAGTCTACTTCCTAAAACTGACAGTGTCAGCTGAGGTGTTAGTTTATAGTTTACCAATTCCTCAAGTAGGTATTTGCATGAACTAGTAAAGGAAGCAATGCATGAGTCTAAGAACACAAATTTAATTTCTGGTCAGTCTTGTAGGGTTTTTTTTACACAAGGTAATAGCTCATTTACTTAGTGAAGCATTAGAGATTTCATGGTGCATACAAAAACTTTAGCTTGTTTTAAGGAAAAAATGTATTATTTAGCAGCAGCATTGAAATCCTTTACCAAACACAAAGCCCTCAGGGACAACTGAGAACCCTAGAAGTGGGGACTGACAACCTGCAGCAGCTTGCAAATGTATATGATAAAAATCTGGCCACTGGATGGTTGAATGAGAAGTGGAATTGGTTAATGCTAAATTTAAACAAGGAAAAAGGAGGAAATATGTGAAAAAACTCTGCTTTTCTTCCAGCTGTGTTTAAATCCTCAGTGAAGGGCTTCAGTTAATATTTGGGGAGTATGAGTTTGTAAATAGGATGGCAAAAGGTGCTTCTAGAGATCATATTAATTTTGAAACTCCTAATTTATCAGACACTTCTGCTTTCTCTATGGTTCAGTGGGAGGAAATGGACTGACTTACCTTAAAGATCCTCCTCTAGCAAAAAAACCCAGTGTCCTTATTGTGGTGTAAATCAAAGGGACACAGAAGAAACCAGAAAATTACTGATTGACAGGAATAAGCTGCTGATGCTTCAGATTTCCTTAAGTATTTGTGGCTCCATAGAGGATTATAACACTGACACATTATAATGTATTTTGGGGAAAGAAAGTAAAACCCCCACAAATGCAGAAGAAATTGCTGCAGTTCAAAAGATGAATATCTTAAGCTAGGCCTCTGAAGGGGGCAAGAGAAGAATCAAAATATGCCAGTGGCATTAGCAAATTCTCAGAGCGATCTGTCTCCCTTCTGTAGTTCAGGACCTTATTACAAATGACCGAATGTGTTTAACATGAGTTCAGTTGCAAACTGTAAAACCGAGTCCTTATTTATCTGTGAACAAGTAACTGTTCCTCCTAGCTAAAGTATTAAACAATGATCTTTTATTTCACAATTAAGTAATTGCTCTTGAGAAGTAGCAGGTGCAATGGAATAGAGAAAAATGGAAAAGTGAGTTATGCCAGCTGACAGCCACTGATTTATGTATACAATATCTAGAAACAAATACAACAAATTAGGTGGCAGTGAACACTAATCAGTTCTGATGTTGAATTGGGGGTAACCCCAAAAATAGAGATTTGATATAAATGTGTGTTTAAGGCATACTGATGATTAGGAAGATCTGCTCTAAAATTTAAGTGATCCAGGTTTGGTTTTTTTTCAGGTTGGTGATGAGCGATGGGATTTAAACACCAACAGGATGAATCTACTGGCACCCTGTCAGTTAGTGCTGGGCCCAAATGCATTCTTCACTAAAATGCATTTGCTTTGTGTGCCATGAACAGGGCTGACTTTGCTACTCAGAAACTTTTATGGCTGACGATCCTTTGATCCAGCAAGATTCTGCCCTTTTTGGTGTATTTTTGACTCAAGTGTCTTGGCTTTCAAATAGTCACAGGTAGATAGCACACCTTTATTCTATGGAATGAGGCAGGATGTTTGGGGAAGCTGGCAAGGCATTGATTAAAGGAAGGAGTCCTTATGTGCATCTCTCAACTGACCTGACTCAGGCTGTCCCACCAGGTGCAGGAGCACTGTGAGGGTGTAAGGCAGCTCGGGGAGGTATTTGCACTTCTGTGTGGCACAGGAGCTGCCTGGGCATGGTGGCTACTCAGGCATGAGGAGGAGAGAAAATAGGGATGGGTGTGACAAGTTGCAAGTTGTGTTTTTACAGAACAGTTTCTGCTCAAGTTGCTAAATTCAGAGCTTATATACTGGAATTTCAGTTTTCCCTGGAGCCTTGGTCTTTTATTAGTGCTCTGACTAAAAAAGTGGAGTGCAAGTCCTGAAAAAAAGGTGATTCCATAATTGAGTAATTGATGTGGGTAGGGAGGGAGAAGATGATGGAAGTTGTTTAAATACCATTGTCTTAGTGCTTGTTACATGGTCACCATTCTGAAGATTCAATTCCCTGCTTTGTTGTTCTTTTGTAACGAAAGCACAGATATTGTTATATTGTAATGCAAGTACATAATACTGTTCAGACTCAAATGAATGGCAGACAAATTCCATTATTGTTTCTACACATCCACCGCGGCTGGATGTTAGTTGAAGATTAGAATCTAGAAGCAAAGAAATAATCCTGTTAGCAAACACCATGGAAAGTTTGTTTGTGGTATCTGCCAACTGCCCTGCCTATATCTCGCTTTTAAAGATTTTGAACTGTTTATTTCAATGATGTTGACTGTGCTTATTTCAGTCTTGCAAGCTGTGTGAGCTTAGGGGGAAAAAGATGTTAGGCTCTGTATTTGAGCTGTCACTATGGCTTAGATTTTTGTTTTGTTTTAACCTATACCTTCAAAGGTAGGAAATACCAAAAGCCTTGCAAAGTAATGTGCATAGCTGACCTTTTGAGTTCCAGATTGCATCAGGAAGGTGAGAAAAGTACTTTGAGGTACAAAAGCATCTGGTTAAAACAAGGTTTAATAATTCCAGCAATTTGCATTGCTGGAAACAATAAATAATGCAGAGATAATTGTGCAGTGCTGTGATCAAAGATAGAAGGAAAAAATGCAAATATATCCTGAACCATTAAGATGTTAAAGCAATGTTTTCAGGATCACTGTAACTTCAATTGTATTGAACTGTGAAGTTGAGTACCACAGAAGTGAATGCCAAGTGTGACAAAATAAAATGAGAGAAGTTAATGCCAAGTGGTATCATCCAAAGCTATTAAACTAGAATCAAACACAGCTACAGCGTTCACTGTGTGTCTAATTCACTTGCATGCAGTTGTTCTGATAAGCAATTTAGCTGCATTTCCTCTATCCTGTATAGCACAAAGGGTAATGAATGAAATAATTGCAATAATTGCCCCGGCTTTGCAAGTTGTATGTGAAAAGCAGGAATTTCCTGCCTTNTAGGGTTTAACAATGAAAATAAAATCCCAACTTTTTTAAAAACTGGTGTCTGTCATAATTCTTATTGATAATATTTTCACTACTCTGTTAAAATAGTAAATGACTCATGGTCCAGAAAGTGTGAAGCCTGTTGTGCTACCAATACAGAAATATGGAGTAAGAGACAGGTGCTGTCCTCAGAGAAATTGCCATTCAAACACAGTAGAAAACAGGTGGCTCACTGAAGTGATTCCATTTAAGTGATATCTCTGTAGTGAGGAGGGTGGGGCTCCAGAATCTCAGAAAGTAGAGGGAGAAAGAGAGCACATTACCCCAACCCTTCACTGCAGAACGTTGAAGTAAATATATCAGCAGCAGATTGTGAATTAACATTATCTGGTTGGGTGTGCTCTGAGCTATGCCTGTTCTGTCTCCCTCAAAGCCACATGGAAAACCAAATGGGAAAGATGGCTCTGAGCTCCAGGGGCCTGTTTGGCCAGGCACCAACTTCTGTGGAGCACATTCAGTGAGTCAGTCATAAATTTAATTGTGTATGTGCCGCTTGCTGAGATGGGTGTGAGAGCTGTTTTTGTCCAAGAAACGCTCCCTGTGCTGCTGCATTGTCCTGTGGCATGCCTGGTGACAGCTGTTTGGGGTGGCCAGAGGAGTGCTGTGCTCCCAGCAGCAGGGTGTGGAGGAGCACTGCTGGAGGTAACATTACCTGGACTTTGGCTCTGTAGTTGCAGGAGGACTCTCTTTCATGACCGAGGTTTCCTCAGCTCTTTTATTTGTGCTGATCCTTCCCTTTCAGTAGCTTTGGACAGTCAGGAGCCTTCTTGCACTGCCTTGAGAGCACTACAGGCAGCATTAAAGGATTAGAAGAGACCCATCACTGTTAGATGGAGTGGACTAGGATCCCATAGGGTTTTCTGCTTGTCTTGCAGCTGGAGCACAGAGAATCAAGGCTCGTGTGTCTCCTGTGTGTAGTAAAACAACATTTCTGGTGGCTTAAAATTGCTAAGCCCAGAAGAAAAAATGTAAACATCGTGAATGAAATTCATAGCTTTCTGTTTGATCTTTGCCAGAAGGGGACAGATGTCTTCTTTTCACATGTGTTGGAGAGTAGGCTGCAAGGCCACCCAACAGGAGCTTTGCATCTCAAACCTGGAACAGGTTAGATGCTCGATTACTAAAATTGCAAAAAGAGAGATACTTTTATCCAATACATTTTAAAATAAGGGTCAAGCCTGCTGCTTAAAACATCTTCCAGCATCTATTTTCCATTCATTTATATGCCCCATGGAAGTGCTTTCTTTCAAAATGGTGTTTGCTATTTTGTCTTGATATTTAATGTGAGAAGTTAGCTATCTATCTTAAGCACGAAGTTGTTTTCCTGTGGCTTTGTAACTTTTAAATCTCAGTAGCCTGTTGTATCCAAAGCATTGTCACTTTGTGAAACAGAAAACACTGCTCATTTTGAACAACTGACAAACCATACTCTCAGCCTGTCTTTCCTCTTCATGTTTGTTGTGCTCTAGTTTCATTCTAATCTAAAAGCACACTTCCTTTGAGTTTATCTAGTTAGTAGTTATAAAAAGCTGTTAAGTGGTATTAAGATCTCGTTTGCTAAGCTGGCATTTTTAAATAGCATTTTGCTCTACTTGTAAATCATGCTTTTTTTTTTTTTTTTTTTTTTTGTGCATCTTATGGTCCACAGCCCTTGAGATTTTTTAGGCACTTCCAGATTCTCAAGATGTGAATGGCACTCCAGTAATGAAATCAAGATTTCCATGCTTCATGTTGCTCACAGGTGCATTAATACTGCACTGAAATGTGAGCTTGTCATGTTAACAACACACAAGCTATAGCAAGCCTTGGAACTGTCCCTCAGTATCCCACAAAGATTCTGAAAGAAACAGGGTAGTTTACCTTCATTTTAATTTAGCAGTTACTGCTGTCTTTTTTTTTTTTTTAATGAACAAAAGTAAAACTCAGACCCTAAAACAAGCTAAAGAGAAGATAAAAATTCTTGTGGATGATATTTTCTGTGTAATTTTTAGAATGGGATTTTAGCAATCCCAACCTAAAAGGGAAAAGAATGAGCAATGTCTCATTGCATAACAAATACAGTTGCTAAGTTGTAGTGTTCATATGCTTGGCCTCTCTAACCTGGCCTCTGGAGCTAAGAGATTGTCCTTATGTGGTGTCACTTGGTGAACAGTTTCTGGTGGGGGTATGACTATGGCTCAGCAGTGAAAGTCCTTGTGTTGTAATAATAGAAACAACTTTACGTGTGTATAGAAGTTTATCTAAACTTGATATTGCAGAGGGTGTCTTGTACAATAAGGCTGGATCTTGCTGTCATTGACATGAAATATTTGTGTTCTATCCTCTCAAAGCATATTATCATAAATGCTCACTAAAACACTAAGTGGTAAGATTTCTTCCTTACTAAATGCAGAAGACTCTTTTATTCCTAGAGGAGCTCGGAATCTCACGTTGTCCATTTTGATGTTGCTCGCCACCTTTACTGAAGCTGGCAGGCAGCAGTAGAGCCCAATGCTGTGGGGTATCCACAGCCAAATCCAGCATCTTTTCTGGAAGTTGTGCTCTCTAGGGATTCAAGCAGAAGGCACAACTGAGGCTCAGGCAGTAATTTTGAAACCACTGCAAATAGTTGCTGGACTTACCTGCTTTGACTGAACACACAAATAATTTCTCTCTACCAGGAAGGCTCTTAAGCACAGAAGGACTGACTTAGTGTGTTAGGTATGACCTGGGATGTTTAGCTGAAAATTATTTTGTTGTCTGATAGATATAATCTGAAAATTGATATTGGGGGAAGGGGGACCAGGGTAAAAAACCTGATTGTTCATGTAGTCTCTAATGGGGAGCACTTGAACAGAATTTCCTTGTTTAATGTGATGTCTTTTTTTGGAAAGTTTCTGTGCTCCCCATTTACTGGCTGTGAGTTTGAAACATTCAGTTTTAAAAGTTCTGACACATCCTGCTTTCATTTTTCTCTTTTCTGAGATTAATTTTTCCACTCTTCCTGTAGGAGATTATGACCAGGTATTACTGTCAATTGCTGTGGTATATGGAAACAAGGAACTGCAGACTGAAGTGTTTATGGGTTTTTGGCCATTCTTGCCCAGTAATACCCTTCTGCTGAAGTTTTAAGAAATGAAATATTGATTCTATGGAGCAAAAGTGGAGGGGGAGGTGTGTGAGAGGCTGGGCAGAGCAGAGGGAAGGTCTGTGTAATCCAAAGCTGAGCAGGACATTGGTGGTGCTCTGAATTTCTGATGATCATTTCATTTGTCAAGATCATTTGCTTGCAATTGCAAGCAGTGCAAGCTATACAAGTGTTGGTAGCAAAAATAAAGCATTTTGTGTGGCTTTAAAGAGATTATTTTTGTCACCAAATAGCGCCTCCTACAAAATGTATTAGTTCTTTTCACTGCATCAGTATAATTAGTTCAGTCTGTTTACCAGCTTATTTAATCTAATACTTTCTTCTGCACTTGCTGACAATACAGTTATGAAAAAATTACAAACCAACTGAAAACAATGCAAATAGATTTGTTTGCTGCTTCTTCTCCAGTGGCAGTTTGCCAGAGATGACATGCTTTGCTAAATGTCAGTAACTATTATGGATTTAGGACTTAATTATGCCTTTAAGGCACTGGCCCTTTCAGTGAAGAGCGGATAAAATTGCTTCCTTGAGAGCTTTAAGCCACGCTCTGCCTGAGAAAACACGACTGCTGGTCGCAGGGTGGGAAATGAAAAGGCAAGCTGATCATCTCTTTTAGATGATGGAGCATATGTTCTTCTCCACACCTCTTAGCTCTGCTGATGGATGAGTTATCTCACTGCTTTGGGCATTAAATAAACCTTTATTAAAGCTGTATCTGCACCTGTAGCCTCAAATGCTCTTTTTATCTAGCGCTTATGATGGTGAAGAAACTTTCAGGCTATGAAGTCTAAGACCCTAAATACTCCTGGATTTTCCTACAATGAAACATAATGTAAATGGTTAATTAGAAAATAAAAGTACTCACTTTGCAGGGTTTTATCCAATTTAACTCTGAACCAGGAGGGCTGAGGTGGTGAGAGTCTAGATTGGGACCTTTGATCTCTAAAGAGATTGTTGACCCAGGATGCACAATTGCTGCCAGCTTCTAATTCTTAGTTTCTTGAAGAGATTGTATTTCATAGCATATTTATAAACCTCTGAATATGTTCAGAGGCAGCTCATGGGAACACAGCTAAATCAGGATTATACTGCACTGTGGAAGTATGTAGGATGTAGCTGTTGAATAATTTAATGCTTCTTTGCTCTATCAACTTTTTAGTCAATCCATTTTCCTTAGCATTTAGTCAACTCTCAAAGGTTCTCTTTCAAAACTCAGACTATTACAAACTCTTGCCGATGTGAGTCTAAGTGTTCTCAGTAGTGCTAGATTTCCCAGGAGCTGTTGCATGTCAGGTAATTTCATTTAGCTTTTTAAATCTTTAGTCAGTAACTCATTGACAAAAATAGTATCTCTCTTTCAAAATCTGCGTGACCCAGTTTACAAGAGCAAGAGCCTAAGCTGGGCAACTGTGTCCAAACTTCTTCCAGTGCTTCCTCAAGGTTCACAAAACTCCTCTGTGGAGTAGCAGTCTGTAGGTTCAGGAGCCTGTCAGCTGCCTCTTCTGTGCCAGGGTCCCTTCCACCTCTAATGTGAGCTTCCTCCAACTCGCCTCTGCTGGATGTTTTCACTCGAGCTCTCCTCCGGGGCTGTGAAGTGTTTGAAGAGATGGAAACAGCATCTGTCTTTGATGGCACCTGCTCCCCTGCCACCAGACACCAAATTAACATCTTCACTGATTCCTGGAAAACTCTTCCTGGAGTTTTTCGATTAGTTAAACCTGCTATTCATACATTCAAAAGAATTAGAGGTGATTGCACAAAATCCTTTAATGAACTTTGCTATGGGTGTACTCAAACACATCTGGGCTAAATATTACTGTTTAGAAGAAAGCAATGTATGCTCTTGTCTCTGAGTGTCTTGCAAACCAAAAATAGCAGAGCCAAGTTCTAACAAGTAAAACAGAAAGAGCTGCACTTCACATGGATTGCTTGATTTTACCTTTGACTTCAACAGAGAAAACATTGTAGAACCATTATATATTCCTTGCTGTAATATAAATAAAACACAAATACACTCTAACATACTGTCATCAGTGCTATTTTATATAAATTCCTGGATTTACAATGGTATATAATTTATTATTGAAATTATATTTAATTGCACTGAAATGTTACTTACTGCATGCCTCTTCCCATTCTATTATGAATGTATCTTAGTGTGCTCCTTACTTGCAGCTGCAATAATAAATGATTTCATAACTTATTTGTGGGATACTGGAAATAGGTTTTCTGTCAGTACAGAGACATTTTATGAACTTGTTATGGTGTGGGTATTCATTGCTTCCTCTCTTCTGGTAGGGTAAGTCTCTGGACAGTAATATCTAGTGCTTAAATATTTTGGAGGTAGATAATATTAAGGAGAATACTGAGGGTAGACATCAAATTATAGTTTTGCCCAATGTTTTAGTTTTACTGACATTTATTTAATAATTTTTCAGTAAATACCTACAAATTTGGATGTTATAATTACAGCTTTGTTCTTGTGTTGTAATTTCATTGCTATCAGTGCTTTTAAAACAGGTTTTTCTCCCTCCATTATATAATTTATTAGTATGTATTAATAATGGGAAAACAATGCAGGTGATATAACGGTTGTCATGAAAAATATTGAAATTGTGCCATTTCTCATGGAAAGCATTTTCCCAGTACTTACGTGAAACACAAGGTATCACTGATGCTGTAAGACTTTCAATTTCTAAATAGTAAATTTGTTGTGTAGTAGGTTTACAGACTGTTAGATGCTATGTGCTATTTTAATAACAATCTAATATTCCTCTTCTTGAAATGCTATTAAGACTACAGTATGAAACACACAGAACTTAATAAATTTCAGCGTTCAACAGAGTTGTGGAACCTGAACTTGGTGTGCTAGTATATGGCATGATCATTCCTTTCTTTTTCTGTTCTGATTTCTGCCTTATTCAACATTTTCTCTGAAATGTATTTTTTCTTCATCTTTCAGTGTGTGGTCACATGTATTATTAACTACTTGCTATTCTAGCCCTGCCATAAAAAAAACCCAGGCATGTTAATGTATGCCTAGACTTGTGTATGGCACTGTCATCAATTGTGGTATTGTGACAAGTATTAATGAACTCATCCTTAAATTGGATCTATTATGGGAGACTGTGTGTATGAGAGAGAAAAATGTCTGTCATTAGCTGTAGATACATTTTAGACAAGTATGCTATGAGATGCAAGGTTAGTACTATAAACTTGTCTGACACTAAAGAAATGAGTGAATTTTATTTTTAAAGTACTTGATATGTTAGGAAACTTTTTTAAATCAGAAGGTGATTTTAAAAGTGCATGGGTACTTGTCACTTGTGCAAATCACTCTGTAGGTATTGGCAATTTTGTGTCTGTAGGTGTAGTTGGTGCAGAGGAAAACATGAAGGGCTGTTAAAGATTAAAGGATTGTCAGAGGAAGTTAGAGGTGGTTCAGTGCTCAGGGATATGTTTGTGGTGTGTTAATGCAGAGCCTGGATAACAAGCTGGGACCAAATAAACCTTGTTACAGAGGCAGTGCAGTCAGTGTGGGGCTGGCAGCAGCTCGGGCATGTGCACAAGCCCAGTTTTGGAGCTATAGCCTGCTTCTGCCCGGGGTGCAGGGCAGGCAGAGGCCATGGTGGGACGAGGAAGAAGATGGTAACAGTTGTCCAAGCAGTATTATCCTATTGGTCTTCTGTATTAGCCAGCTCTTGAAAAATGTGCTAGACTCATAAGCTCTTGAGTAGAGCTTCTGAAGTTACAAACTTTTAAGAAATTTCACATGTGAAAGAATCAGTTCTAGGAAGAAGTCAGCGCCAAGGTTTGCAGTGCAGACCTGTGCAGTTTGAACTAATGCAGTAACTGTGTGAGAAAAGGGTATTGAAGGAAAGAGGAAATATGCTTTTGGCTTCATGAGAGGGTGAGGGTTAGGGTTTAGTTTGCAGTTGTGTAGCAGTGCAGGCCTCAGTGGGATTCTGCTTCTGCCACTGTGTCATCCTCAGTTACTCGCCTCCAGAACCTCCAGCTCCCAGGACCCCCAGTGCCCTTTGCCCACACGTCTGTATTTCCCCATAGTCCCTGTTATCCTCTATAGAGCTGTTTCTTTGCCAAACTCTCTTGATATCTTGGTGCATTCATTGTTTGTAGGTTTTGTTTTCATGTGCTTGACTAGTGCTTTCTTCTGCCCCTCTTTCTGTTTCTGCAGTTTTCAGGTGACAAGAAAAGAGAAGAAATATCTTGTCTCTTCTCCATTACTCCTTACTGTTTAATTAGTAAAGCTGTTTGGGCACAAACTCCAGAATGAAAAATAATTCAGCTTAGTAGACAGGAGTAAGGATGAAAAAAAAAAAAAAAAAATTACATTTTGGATGGTCAGGCAGGTAGAAGATATTACATGTTCAAATAGTTTCATTCCATAGTGGTAGACCCCACCCTTTGATCTATACATCTATAAATCACCCTTTGATCTATAAAAAACATTATTTTAGCCTGAAAAATGTCTGTAGTTAATAATCCTATTTCCCTTTTGCTTTTGGTCATTTAAAGGTGCTTTAGGGATCTGAATGCACAAATGAAACCACGATTTCCTACTCAGACTATTTTTTTTTAAACAAATGCTGTGATGAGGTGACTGATTTGTGCTAAGGATGCTCTAGATGAAATACAGGGCTAAATATAATGCATTTCAATGCTAATTAAAATCTTTCACTAGAGCCAGTAATAGAGTCGGGATGTTCTCACTGGGTGAGTCAGTTCCCTTCGTTTTCTCTCATATCAGAGGACCCATCTCTGATCCCATAATTTGTGCCACTGATTATTAGCAAAGGCAATGCACAGACCTCAATGAAAAATGAGTTTTTTCTTTATCTAAGGGATGTACATTTGAATTTCTGGTTGGTGTTTGTCAATTTATGGTTTCTTCTTCTTTTGAGGACTTTTCCTTCTAATTCTTAACAGAAGTGGTAGACATAGTCATTTCAGTTCCTATTTGTGATGATTTTAAGTTTTTTGCAATGGCATTAAACTTACTAACAATATCTATATCTTACAGAAACATTTGCTAATGTAATGTGCAACATCCTAAAATAGTGTTTCTGTGAAGTTGTCAAATGTGCCATTAGTTTTGGCTTCCCAAACTGACAAACACCCACTTCAGAGTCACCATCAGGTGCAGGATTACAGAGTAAACTGTCTCAATTTGTGCTAGCTGTAAAGCTTAGTTTTCAATTGGAATACAGAGATAAACTTGGCATGTTTTGTCGGCTATTATCTTTTGTTACAAACAATGGTGATGAGATCTGGTAGCAAAGAGCAGCCCCAGAGAAATGATTTAGAACATATAATGCCTTCAATAGGTAAATTCTAGCTTGAGCAGAACTGCATCCTAATTTAATAATGGGAGGGAGTGGCGAATCTACCACAATTAACATACTACTTGACTGATTTTATCATAGAAGAAAAAACATTAATCATGCTGGCTGATTGGAACCATGATTAATTCATTGGTGATAAGGTATGAGGTCTGCTACCTTTCCTGGTTCAGCTTTGCAGAATTAAACTTTCTTCTAGTACATGAAGGTTTGGACAGAATAATTTGGTAGAGTTCCACTTTCTGAATTGACTGTGCTTGGTTAGCAGAGATTATCAGCAGCTCTGCCCCCTTGAAGGCTGACAGGTAGAGTCTGATATTTTAAATGGAGACTGACATATTTTTGCTGAACAGGAAAATTGCCATTTTCACAGGAAAGAGACAGGATTTAGAGGTAATGATTCTAAATACTTGGTCATTACTAAAAAGAAAATTGAATGAATATGAATGTTTTTAATACTCATAGACAAGAACTATTTTAGCAATATCAGAATACTTATAACTGCAAATAAGCAAAAATATATGCAGTTTTATTATAGTGTAATGGTTTCCAAAGTGGTAACAAGCCTGTAGAAGGTGTTGGAGAGGAAGGGTCAGGGCTAAGAGGAAGTTTTTCTATGAGGGAACTTTATGGAAGAAAGAGTTAGAAGTAAGGTGAGGGGGGTGCCTGATTTCTCTCATTTTTCTTAAAAATCCTGTTATGGTAAGTGTTCTTCCTTGGCTTTCTGGAAACACAGTTTTATGCTGTAATGTGCTAAGCTGTCTTTTAATTTTGAATGTCTTCTACTATGTAACAAGTATAAAGATCTGCATTCTGAAGGAACTGGTTTGATTTCAGTGAAACAGTATTTTGACCTGAAAAATGCTGTTCCGGAAACTTGTGGGATAGGAAATGGTAACCCCATGTGGTAATGATACTTGGAGCTGTGCTTGACTGAGACAAAAATAGGTTTGGCGGCTGCTGTATTCCTCCAGCAAGACTGCACTTTAATCAGGATGAAGAGGATTGTGCAGCCAGGAAGCAGGATGATGTGGTGTGAATTTTACCTAATGAATTCATGTCTGTTACCCTGAGCAGAGGAGAGGCTGTTCTGCTTACTGAAGGCACTCGGGAAGGATTGAAGCAGGAGGAGAGAGATTTTTCCCTGAACAAACACAGTTCAGAACTCTGCCCCAGATACTTGTTTGATGAAGGATAACATCAATCACTATGTTCTGTCAATTCAAACACACTCTGGCTTTTCCTCTCCCTTCTTCCATGCAGCTTCCCTCCCTCCCTCTTGCACTCTGGGTAACAGTAACCCTTCGCTCTGTCTCATTTCTATTGGTTTTGTGTCCTCGTGTGTCCTTGCCCCACCAGTGCCCTCCTGCACATTTCTAAGACCTGGGCACTCCTTCATATCCATGCTGTTTCATGTCTCTGTTTCTTAAAATCCTTCTGTTGACCCCCAATGCCTGCAGAGTCCTTCCTGATTCTGCCTGTTGTCTGTTCTGCTGCTTAAAACCACTTTCTGAGCTTCTTGTGCTGCCAGTGCTCCCAGGTTCTGCTCGTCTTCCTTTCTCTGGCTCCTCCTCAGTATTGCAAGAGTCAAACTAATTGTCTCCCTACCTTTCATTGCACGCTCATTAGTGACTCTGCCTCCTGCCTGATTGTCTGATGGTTTGAGAGGCAACAGTACTGCAAGAACAAAAGAACGTGCAGAGCACTTGTGGACAAAACAGAACCAAATGAAACCCATGACTGAGTGAAATTGGAGGGGATTAAGAGTCGCACAACAAGGGCTAGGGCAGAGGCTGGTTTGGAAATCACAGTCTTAAGGACCAAGAAAGAGAATGGAGCAGGACGTACTTTAATGGCTGACTGAAAAGGGGGAGTCACACTTTCATCAAAGGCTGTCTCACCCCCTTGCACTGGCAGCAGCTTTCCCACAGCGTGCATTGGCTTGGGTCAGTTTGCTGATTCAGCTGCTAAAGAAAGGGTGGGGAAGCAATAGATACTACCATAAAAGCACCCCTTTAGTAAGGTGCATTTTGTATTCCAAGGAACAAAGAGGAAGAAGAGTACCTGGAGGAGAGAATCTGTGTAGGGGGATTTGCTGATGTTTTACTGGGTCTTAATACCTATAGAAATAGATAATGGGGAAAAGTATATCAAAGTAATTGGGAATGGACTAAAACACCACATCCTTCCTTCTCCCCAAAAACAATTAGGAGGAAAAGGAAATGGTGGTATTGACTGAGTAATTAAATATATCTGATAAGTCAAAATATTCAAAACAGTTGTCAACTTGAGTTTTGCACCAAAATCTAAGTGGGAAATAATTTTACTGCTGGTTTGATTGCTCTTTCTTCTTTGTCTCCTCTTCCCTCATTTCATTCATCAGTTGTGCCCTTTTATTCCTGAAGATATCTTTTTTGTAAGAGTGGTCCCTTAGTGAACAATTACAAAATGCTGATGATAACAGGACCTTGATCTCTGCCTGAGGCCTCTACCTGTCTGTGGTGACATTTCCAGAAAGTCAGTGTATCCAGACAAGGATAGCTCTGCAACCAGAGCCCTCTTTGTGAGGGATACAAAAATAAACCATGCTTACCAAGGACCTGCTTTCAGCTGAGACAAGCCCACTTGGAAATGAAAGAGTACATTTAGGCATATGGATACTCAGTGCTAGTTACATTAACAGATGTGCTTGCCTTGAAGTAATAGGGCATGATATAGTGGGGAAAGGAAATGTAACAGAAAATATCCTCAGGATATTTTATATTATCCTAATTACATTTTTTACATATAAATACATAGACCAGGTAAGACTTTAAAAAAAAAACAACAACTTTACAGTATTCCTATCAGCAGTCATGGCATTTTAGAATTAACTATAAATTGATAACTAGCAGATATGTAGCAAGTAACAGGCTTTGCAAATAATATCACATTCTGAAAAATTTGATAGAAAACCTGTTGGAGAAAATTCTAGCTACTGAGGCAAGGCCCTCTTCTTAATTCTCAACTTTGTGTCAAGTCCAGATCCAGTTCATGTCTTTGTAATATTAGGGTTATATAGCAGTCAACCTCATTGTATTTCTTATTGCCGCTCTATTTAGTTTGGATCCTCATTTCCCCATATTCATAACTTTCAGTCTTTGTTTTCTTCCACTCTGATAATTGTGAGAGATCCTTTAAGACCATGACCAAATTTTAGTAGTAAATCTGTTTTTCATGTCTGAGTAGCTTCTTAATTACTAGTAAATTGTTTGATGTCTTATCTTAATTGACACTTGAACTGTACTGTCAGATGAGTGTGCTTTTGTAACCCAGCCAGCTCCCATGTGGAAAATCAGCTCTGACAAAGCTGAAGCCCTTTACACCTTGCATATTTCTGGGATTTAGCAGACTTTTTAGCTGCCAACAAGTTGAACGTCTCTGAGTGATTATTTGTCTTTCAGATGCCACAGATAGTCTTTCTTTGGTATGTGCTCACAGCATTTGTTGGTGCTCTGGGCAGATTTGGCCTCAATATGTCTGAATTCTTTTCTCTTGTGTGCATTTGTTTTCTCATTAATGCTTGGTGGTTTCTGTGAGTTCTAATTATCTTGGAAAAGAGACTGCTTGCATAGTGGTGGTAGGGCTTTGCCCAGCTGACTGAGCTGCTGCCAGGCACAGCCAAACCATCTCTGCCCTGGAGGGCTTTGCCCCGTGCTGAATGAAGTGCTGTGTGTAACACAGCCCCTCTTCCTCTTGCTGGTATAGTAAAATAGAAAAATTATTCATTGTAAATCATCACAATAAGTCTTTGTGTATTAAGTCTCTCTTAATGTCATTCAAGAACTTTAAAATACATTTTAATAAACATTCTTTCCATAGTGACTCTATAGAGAAAATGCTTACTATTCCTGACTGTATATTTGGCTTGCAACTTCTGTGTTTTGAATTTGAATGGACTAGTGCTAGAGAATTGGTCTTGTTGGCAGCAGGTGGGTAGGAGAGCTCAGGATTCTTGCTGGTGTTACCCTGGCAGATACAGGCTATAAAGCAACAAACCACAAAGAATTTAGTTGGATTTTTTTTTTTTAATCAGTTAAAAGAATAGAACCATGATAATTTTTTTCCAGGTAAGAGTCAAGTAGAGTTGAGTTATGAGTCAGCTCAGCATGCATTTTTTTCCCCCAGCTGTTTTTTACATTCTTTACCCAATAACATCTGTGCTATGTTCTATAACCTCCCAATACAGCAGTATTTTAATGCTACTTGTCATCTTCTTGAAAAGAGGAAGAAATATGATCAGGAGACAGAATAAGAAGCTAAACAACTGCCTTCTAAAGTGATTTTAATACAGTGAGGAACTGAGTGCAGAGATATTTTAATAGAACTAAAAAGATTTACTGCTACTTTGTCTTAAGAATTAAGCTACTCTCCTTTGGAATCAGGAGCTGGTGTTTCTGAGATGTCCATGCAAAAAAACTTGCAAATATTAATTTACATTCTAAAAAAAAAGAAATCTGGTGTGTCATATGCTTGTTTTCTTACCCTACCAAGCAAATGAGACTGACAATATCTATAAGACTGCTCATGATGTAAGTTACATCCTCAGTGAAAATGCAACTGATAGGTTCTGTTCCATTAAAGGAAATTAAATTTTGGAGGAAAAACACATGATCTGATATTTGTATTTCTTCTCTTTAGTTGACATTTAGATATTCCTAAATATAGTGGTTAAAAAGCAATATTAAAAAATTGCTGGCAATGCAAAGGATTTTAAAAAAGTGCTCTTTAAGAAAAAAAAATTGTCCCCTAAGGATGTTTGGGTTTTGTTTTGTTGGTTTTTTTTCCCTAGCAGAGCTTTAAATAATATCTCTAAAAGAAAACTAGAAACGATACTAAACCCAGTAGTTAATGGTTATCTGTGTAAACACAAATATACCATGGAGAGAGCACAGGTACTATGCAAGATATCCATTTTACAAAGCACGTATCTTTTCACTGGAAAATAGGAGCACCTGAATTTTCTGTTTTACACATAGATTTGGTGCAGTGAATTGTAATTCTGTTGTGATTTCCAGATGTCTGGACTAGGAAAATAAGTATTCATCTTGTCCTAATGCATTGAAGGAAGAGATTTAAATTTTACATTCCTCTCTCTTTCCATTTTTAGCATCAAGTTACACTGAGATAATATTATTTTCTCTCTGCCTTTTGAAGAGCTTACTGCAACTTCAGAAAATCTCAAGACATCAGGAAAATACTTTTTTGTGATCCCTTTTGTTTATTTATAAAAGATTACTTAATGGAATTCATTCTTCCCAACTTGCACACTTTAATTTAAAAGCTGAAATCCAGTTGCCAAGCAAAATAAACACAGCAGGGTAAGCTGCTTTGGAAAACAAGACATAAATATGTAATTTTTTTGAACTGATGTTGGGAAATCATAATAATAACAACCTAATAATAGTTTCATAGAAAGACAATCATAGCATTATTTCAATATTGTGATTGATCTATAGCCTATAGGAGAAAATTCTCTGGTTTTGCCACTGAGATTAATGTTTTCTTCTTCACTCAAAGATGTTAATGATTTGTAAAAGAAGAAGCTTGTAGTAAAGGGAGGGTAAGGCAAATGGCTTTGTGCTAAATATCCTGTAGTAGCCTTGGCTGCCTGCTGCAAGGGCAGTCTTGCTTGGGAAGTGGCGTTCTGCAGAGATCCCTGGCAGGTTTTGTACCAAATGCTTTTAGTGAAGCACTGTGCCTGTAGGGGCACATCAGGCATTCCTACTGATGTCAAAAGGAGGGGTTTTTGGTAAAAAAAACTCTGCTGATCACTGCACTGTAATGACCCAACATAAACATGCACATAGCAAAACTGTTTTGCTAGATTTTGATGTTGTTTGCTTCTTCTCATCTATAACACCAAAAACTTATAAACTGATCTGTCAAACCTGGCTACAAGAATTCCTGAGCAGGGAGTTTCATGCTACAGTAGAGAATGTGTGTGTTTGTTTGCTTTTTCTTTGAGAAGCTAAGTATCAGGTTTAGTTGTTCCAGCCGGTGTTGGGTTAACAAGACATTGAGTAAAAATAAGCAGAAATTGAAGCCTTCACTATTTTGAGAAGTTTGAGGACTTTATTTTTGTTTTCAGGAGTTTTTCAAGTGCCTGTGTGGAGAACCTGTGTTCAGGGTTTCTAAAGTGGGATTTGCATTTTTAGGAGATAGCCTGCTTGGGTTTTTTTTCCCCTCCCCCAGCTAAATCAGTGTCTAAAACTGCACAATACCTCTCCCTGTGAATCTGTGTGAAAGGATTTTTGTCATCCTAAACTGTGGCACTGTCAATTATCAGAGTTCAAACGCTGCAGATTCTTTGAGATTATGAGCAGTTCTTTGCATTATTGAGCCCCTTCCTGTGCACCAAATGTAAGCACAAAGTGAAAATTCACTCTTTCCTCTGAAATAAATGTCTGTGTTGGTCTTCTGCAACATAATTGTGTAGTCTTGGGTTGCCTGCCAGAAATGGTGAGCCCTAATACTACAGTTCTACTGAAAGGGTTCCCTTTAATTGCAGTGTCTTTATGTACCAAACAGAGCTCCAGAATTGAGGCTGCTCTGGTTGCTGTCCTTAGCACCACAGACAGCTAGGGCACCTGGTGAGCTGGTGCACTGAAAGCCAGTTCTCCCCAAGATAAGGATTTACAGAATAAAAGTATTATTTGAGTGGTTTCCACAATTGTGAAAATTAATTATCCCATTAACAAATTAGTTCATGATTTGAAGGCACTGTGATTTAAAGGATGTGTCTGTTGTCATGAAAGTACACAGCATTGCTCTCCATGCAGTGTCCAGGAAGAACAAGCTTTTGGTCTCTTATTTTCCTCTCTGCTCAGCTTCTTGAGGAGCAAGCACAGCACCACATCTGTGATGTTTCTGTCCTGGCAGCAGAATTGACAAAGCATGGTGTCGCCTGTGAGTCAGGATGATCTCATGTCCTCACACATTGGCTTTTTGGGATTAACAGAGCCTTAAGCAGTACCAAATTCTGTCAGTGTAGCCCAGATTAAACTTGGCGGTTTTCTGGGAGCTTTAACAGATGAGATGGAAACGCTTGGGTTAAAAGAATAACCAGAGACTAATACTTGAGGGGTTGTGCAGGTGGTTCTCCTAATCAAAACACTAATGCCTTCCATATTATGCAAATCCCATTGTATTATATGTGTATAAACTGTACAAATATTGTAATTCCCTAAGTAATGGAAATAATGTGATTTAGGCGGGAAAGGTCTTCCTTAAAGTGATAAGGCACTGTGTATAGAGCTGAGACGAGAATAAATGAGCATATTAGAAGTCTCAAATTATTCTTCATTGTCAACATTAGCTGCAAGCTACCCTAGAACCTAATGTTTCATGATTTTTTAAAAATTATTGTAATGTGAAGCTGCATTCTTCTGCCTTTCTGCTGTATCTCAGTCACATGCTGCTCAATGAGAGTTCTGCTGCTGCCACGTGCTCTCTGCAAAGCCTTGACAAAATAAAATATGTAAGTATATATGAGCATGAGTCTCTCCTGTAGCTGTGGTGTCGTGTCTTAGCACATGGTAAAGATTTGGCAGCCCAAAATTCTCAGCTGACCAGTCTATTTGCTCCCTGACCGGTCCTTCCATGAATGCTGTGCAGAGTTCAGACCTTGGCAAATTGCAGCACCATTAAAATACTGGGTTACACAGCTGGAAGGTAGAACTGGTGGTACCAGTCGCCAAATATGAAATGCAGATTTTAAGGTGGATGTGTGTCCAGGCATGTTCTATTTCAAACTATAGAAAAGGGGTGGGACTTGGTTTGCTGTTTTTGTTTGTTTGGGGTTTTTTGGGTTTTTTTCCCCTCAACTCACCAGGATAATCCAAAGTCCTACTCCAGGCAGTTGAAACTCTGCTCTCAGATATTTTTGTTAAATGAATTGATTGTTACCAGAACTATATCACCTCATGGGTCACATACCAGTGAAGCTCACATATCTGGTGCTGATTTTGTTCTCCTTTCAGATGACTTACTATTATAGATGTAGAAACTGGGATGATAGAAATATTTATAGTTGTACTATTGAAGTACATATGAAATTTTCAGTAGAGATGGAAAAGTTGGTTCCTTGGACTAAATTTCTCTCTTCTTTTTGGTAAAACTTCACAAAAAATAATCTTCATTAATTCATGCAGGGTGAAAAAGAACACAAACACTTTTCCTGAGGTCTTTTTTGACAGAGATGGAAAAGTTATTTTACAATGAGCACAATTTAGTATTTTTGTTTTGGAATATCTGGAAGCAAGAACCCCATGCTATGTAGGAAGTAGCTAATGCTTTTATGTAATTTCTTGCTTTAAAATAATGAGTTGTGTGCGAGGTAAAATCACCAACTGTAATAAACAGCCTCTAAAGAATTATCCTGCTTTAGAGGTTTTATTTACTTTAAGTTGCTTCTCAGTTTCTAAAGGGGTCCAAACACTTTCAAGCTATTTGACATACATAGCATTGAAAGCTTAACATATTTCCACCTGCTTTTGCAACCTTCATCTATTGTATCAGTTTACAGAATAAATGGATTTACTTTGAGCAATTTTCAATAAAGGCTGAAAATCCTCTCTTTTTGTCCTGCTGGCTAGAAGAAGCATTCAGATAATTCAGTTTACTCTTGAAGTGTGGAGCAATTTTGATCTCAAAATTACCCAAGGCTCTTTTTCTTGCCTCCTTTTTCTGGTTGGTTTGGTTGATTTGGTTTGGTTTTTTATTTTTTCTTACTCCTTGACATCTTCATAGGTGCTCAGCACGAGTAAAATTAAGCAACTCAAGTTTCAGTCTCTGGGAGGAAAGAAACTTTTGGCTAAAACCTCACCAATATTTTTGAGGGAGGGCTATGTACAATATAAATTCAGGCAGCAGTAAATTGAAATTCCCTTTCAAACAAATACCGACAAAATGCCTTTTCTATTTAATGGCAAATGTCACCTTGTCCTGTGCAGTAGGGGAACTGATTTCTGTGGAAAGGTAAGGGCAAACTGTCATTATTTAATGACAGCTCAAATAATTAGCATTGGAGCTTTATGAGAGTAAATGTGTTACATGTATACAGGTTAATGTTTAAAAAACAAATCAATGCCTTAGATATGTCTACCTGTGATTAAGAGTGTAATTCAAATTAGTGCCTTATTAAAGTACTACAGATTTAGTTTATCTGAAGCAATTCATTTTTTGACAACCTTAAGGTGAATGGATTATGTACACACACTTGTAAAAATAAAATCATTAAAATATGGATAAGTCTCCTTTACAATACTTTAATTTTTTTTTAAAAATAGCCTTTGAATAATTTTATGACAGTTTATTTTTAGTTTGATTTAAATGCTATTAACTTTTTTTAATGCAATCATTACCAAAAAACTCATTGTCTTCTACCTTCTCATAAATGACACTCAATTTCAGACCAGTGAGTGGTCAGGTGCAAACATAGCAGCTGCTTTATGTGAGCCAGAGAGCTGGTGATAGATTATCTTGTCTTAGACCTGTGTGAGTAATGATTTCAATGTAAAATCTGAATGAGGAAGTGACTGCATTTATGTGAGGAGTTAGGGATCAATTTCACATTACCAAAATTCAGACTGAAGTCTCTCTCCAGTCAATGAATTTGGAGGGTAACTCAGAACAGGGCTGTACTTGAGGGCTTTTTTGTCTTCCTGTGGAGGAAACTCTCCTATCTTGGCATGAGAGGAAAGTTCCAAGTTTGCAAGGTAATTTAATTCTCAGTAGTGAATTTTTCCAACCCTTGATTATCTTCTACAGTATATCAGAATGTATCTGGGGGTACCCAACACTTTAGGAAAAAATGAACAGTAATACTGTGCATGAATTAAAATACAATTGCACTAAATGTGGGAAGAGCAATGGTAATTAGCCAGTGCTGTGTTCTGATTATGCTGCAGATCACACTCTTTGCCAGTATGCCAACTAGTAACCAGATCTGTCTAATCCTAAATCTTCATTGTCTACTGGAGCAGCAAGTCTGAGTGTTTAGGGAGTTTATAGCTTTGTGTTGGGCACTTTTCACTTAGACAAGGGAAAAATTATTTCACAAGACTTCAAAACACCCCTCCAAAAAGACCCACAAATGCAAAGAAAACAAAACAAAAAAACACAACCAAAAAAGCCCCACAAACCCAACAAAAACCAAATAATCTAAAAGCTGCCACACACAAACCAAATCAAATTCACAACTGGTTTGACTTTCTTTAGGTCATTCAGAAGATGCTCTTAGAGATACTGACTGAGAGCTTGGTATATCCCAGCAATCAACTGTACTGTTTGTATGACAGAATCCATCCAAACAAGCACTTGAGATTTTATAAAAAACCCAGAAACTATAGTGGTTTACACACTTGAGACATGCAGCTGTTTCCTTGTTTAAGTTTGTCAATAAGAGATGCCTCAGACTGTCACTAGCTACTAAAATTAATTTCCAGCACTCTGAGAGCATGGTTGTATGAATGAGGGTATTGTTGCTGTTGAGGTTGTTAAGAAACTGTGCTGAAAATAGCTGAGGAAATTATCTTGTCTGTCTCTGTCCTACCTCTCCTAAATTCTGGGTGTAGTAGGAGTCTGATGCATAACAGCTGATTAACAGCTTTGCTTTGTGCAGAGAGTGAAATGGGGAAAAGAAATTTGAGTTGTCCATAACAGTGAGACCCAGAGGAGAAGATTCAATTTGCATTTAAAAAAAGAAAAAATGCAGTTTACTTGATGAACTACTCTTTAGACCTGTTTCATGCAAGACAGCCCAAGCTGGTGTTTAGGCCCAAAACAGTTATTTTTGGTGTTACTTGGTTAAGCATTTGACTCTTCCCAGGGAAATCTTATTTATGCTTGTTCATTTTTTTTGCAGGATTGTTAGGTGTTTCTTGGTTTTCTTCAAATGCTGTTTTCTCTGGTTTTCAGGTTTTGTTAGACAAAGATTGCTTGTTGTTTTAGACTCAATTATCTGCTTTATTTGCTTTGCAATTTAGCCCTGACTGGATTCAATATCACTATGAATTCACTGCTCTTACTGTTTGGATCTCTGCTGTGACTTTGGTGGTAGTTCTGTAACACTGCCCATCAAATCAATAGAAATGGAAAGCAGTTCAAGCATTTCTTGAATGTCAACATCACCTTCATTATTGTACATTTCTGAGAAGTTATTGAGGAAAACCATTTAAGGTGTGACCACTTCAAATTTACTCAGGTCCCCTAAAAAACTCTGAGCTGGTGATGCACTGCTAAAAACCTCATATCACATCTCCCACAGAGCAGAAAGCAAAATCTGAAGCTTTTTGCTCCTCTTCACTAATTCTGGAAGTTCTAGCAAATTCTCCTTCATATATTCCATCTCCATCCTGGTTCTGAGAAGGTATGAGCTTATCATATTACCTGTTTTGCTCCCTTTGGAGGTCTTTGTTCAAATCAGATGCACTCTCAACTGAGGGACTTTAATCCAGCCAAGGTTTCAATGCACTCATGGTCATTGGTATGAAAAAAATGCTTTTTAAAATAGTACTAATAATATTAAAATATTTTCAGTGTTCTATGTCAGGTAGAGGCATATTGGTGCTAGATGCCTCCTTTGGTACTGAAAAGTTAAAGGAAATGCAAGTTTTCTTTGTGCCCTGGGGAAAAATAAAACCTTAAGTTTATATGGCTGTGTATTTGTGGGGTAGATAATAGAAATATTTCTAATTAGGAAAAAATAGGCAACTTTCACGTAGTGGTGATTACACAAACTGAGCTGAGAGAGAACTCCCTTTGGCACAAACACTGAGAGTTGGAATGAGCTGAGCCCTTTGCTGGTGTGACGAAGGTGGTCACTTTGGAGGTGCAGATTGTTAGTCCCAAGCTGAGGAGCAGCTCACCAGGACCTGCCCCAGGGTCTGGCAGGTGGCACTCTGGCAGACATATGGATCATCCACCCCCACTGCACAGTGGGCAGTGTTAAACCAGCTCCATTTTGGTGGGAATGCTGTGTTTTGAAGGAGAGGACACTGGAGCAGCTGTGGGAGGCTGCAGGGTGCCTGTGATGCAGGGTTGCTGCTGGCAGGGGACACTGCAGTGCTGCCCACTGGGCTCTGCTCTTCTGCTGCACGGTATGCGGGTCTCTCATGCATTCACCAAGCTGCAGCCTGTGCTGGGTATTGCTACCCAAACTGAATGATGTGTTAGAGCAATGAAAATGCCAAACAATTAATGTCCTGTAACCAGCATCATTAAAGTTGGCTTCCTTCAAATTCCTTGGTTCTCAGGTGTGAAACCTGCTCTTCTGGGGTCTCACTATTGTGACATTTGCTAGTCAGGTGGGGATTTCCTTCGAAATACTTCTTGGTTGCTTCAAGTAGGACAGTGCTCATTGATTGAATCCCTATAAGACAGTTATCTGTTTCTTTTTCCACCTTTCTACTAGGGGAGTTTTATCTCATTCATGAAAAGATCAGCTGGAGCAAGAAAAGGGAAGCACAAGACAAGGAATTCCTGTGGAGGATCAGGCCGTTACTTATGTAATTTAAATTAGTCTTGCAATAAATTTGTATAGGAAATTAATTAGGAAGGTTAGCTCTTATGAAGAAGGAATTGATTTTCATTGTGCTTTTTATTGTTCATTTTACTCATAGTTTTTATCTTTTTCCTCTTTTTCTTTAGCCTGTATAGGATTAGTTGCTAATTAATTTAAACTCTGTGTGGATTGATTAGTGATTTTTAATTTTTTTTTTACTCTCTCCCTCTATATCTGGGGTTTGCTAGTTTGTTTTTTTGTTTGTTTTTTTTTTAAAGAAATATGCCACTTTCCAGCTTCCTTTCTGCTACCACCAGTCACAGCACAGTATGGAACTGGAAGCTACTGTAATCACTGAGTTCAGGTGTCTGCACAATGGCTTGGCCTGTATGTAGAGCAGCATTTGGACTTGTATTTGTGCTCAGCTACTCAGTGGGTTAGAGCAGAACAGAAATCTGTGACAATACCACTAATCAGGTAATCTAGGGGGAAAAAAAAGAATAAAAATAATAGTATATATCAATTTTCTTGTTTATTAAATTCCTACTTTCTCTTTTGAGTACCTTTTTGCTTTCCCTACAGAACATCAATATATTAAGAAGAAAAAAATGTTTTCAAAACCATGAAATTACAGATCAAATCTGGTAAAGCAGAAGCAAGGGTAACATTAAGAGGGGTTAATTTTTTTTCTTTGAACACATAACACATTGCTTCAAAGTTATCCTGCTCTCCCTCTGACTGCAGCACCCCTATTGACATCAACTGGAGTTTAATACAAGCAGACACTGTTGAATAGACTTCAAGAGAACCTGTGTGATGATCAGGGAAGAGAATTTAACTCTTGCTACTTAGCAACTGAGAAAATAAAAATTATATATGGGAAACTCCGCTTATATTCACAGCAGGCAAGAGCAGCCTTACATGCACTCTATGGCCTGATTGTGTTTTCAGGGTAAAGTACAGATGCACACTGAGCTCCAATGATCCAATTTAAATGAGGGCTTATAGTATCAAAAAGCCCCTTCAAGAAATGGCAGGAGTGCAGAGGCAGGTGTGGCAGGAGCGTAAAGCATGTCATCCTATAGGAAGGGAATCTAATTGCCTTTCCCAGACAGGAGGAAGCCCTGAAGTCTGTTCATCTGTACTTTTATAGCTGATGCTTTAAAAGCCAGTGAGGGCGATATTACCTTAATATTTTTAGTGGCTACTTTATCCCAGCAGACCTTCTACTAGATCAGACATCATTAATCTGAGTTACTCAGACTTTTCCAAAGATTTAGCATAAAGCCAAGAGAAAAGAATAAAGGTGGAAGCAATGCATGTGGCATGCCTGGCTGGGTAGAACAGTGTTCTGCCTGACTCAGGTCAGATTGGCCCCTCAGCAGCACCAGCCCTGCAGCCCTTTCCTCAGCCCTGTGCACCTTCTGCAGGCTGGAAGTGGAGAAAGCAGCATCACTGACAGGCACACAAAGCATTGATTGAGTTACTGTGCAAGCCTCTTGGAGGACCCTGTGCCCCAAGAGGTAATCGGGGCAGGGCCTTGTGGGCTACAGACTCCCTGTGAACTGCAGGGGTTTTTTAGTTATCTCTGGAAATTGCATTTAAATCCCTGGGCGGTGTGCTGTAGCTGGGGTAGAAATGAGTCTGTTCTCATGTCAGGAAATATTTTAATGATGGGTCTTGGCCCATGCATTTTTGCACTTTGAATGTACAAGCAGTGGTAATTGCCCAGCAAGTGAATAATGGAAAAATGTGAGTGCTGTGTGTGACATGTCACATGAGCCTACAGTTGGGCTAATTAGTGCTGATGAGAATTTTCCTGAACCCATGCTACCTGCAGGCTTGTGCTTCTCATGTTGGGTTGACACTGAGAAGCAGGAAGACAAACCCTTTAGGGGGGTGCAGTTGTGGTGGGAAACTCCAAATATTTTCATTCCTTGTGTTCAGTGGGTCTCTGACCCCATGTGCTGTTACCACCCTCTGTTGGCTGTCACTGCACTAAATGGCAGTGAAGCTGGTACCTTTCTTCACACTCCAGCATGTTTTAGTAATGGACAGTAATAGAAATTTCCTTCCAAAGAAAGAATGAAAACAAACATTGTCTTAGCTGTTGCTGGAGGTTATAGTCAAAACATTGTTTCCTTATCACTTGATAGAAACAAATCTGGCAAAATATTGATGTGCATGTTGCTTTACATCTATCTTTGTCATTATTCATAGCTACCCCCACTCATAATGCTGAATTTCCCCAAGTGCCATCTGTCACTATCATCTGTGATTAAAACAAATAATTAGAAATTGGTCACAAGATTATGTACAGCATCTGTGGGTGCAGTAGCTGTGATAAAACCATCCTTGCTATTAGATTTGATTGCAAAATCCTACAATGGGTAGAAGGAAAGAATAATTTTCCTCCCATCGTGGCAGTGGATAGCTGAATAAATGAATATAAGGATACACCTGCACATGAAATACACATAATTGTACATGGGTGTTTAAGATCTGGTTTATTCTTACAGTTTTTTTATATTTCATTAGTATTAGTAAAATTCAAGAGGTCTTCATTAAGACTGTAAACTGTAATTCAATGGCAATTCAATGACAGATCAGCCTACTCTGGGGGAAAAAGAAAATCAGGATGCCACAGCTTTTATTAGCACTTAAAAAATTGCAACAAATGAAAGTTGAAAATTTTTGCATTTTCTTTCTGAAAATACAAAGATGCTCATTATGATATTTCTGCTCCCTATTTATCACTCATATCAACTCCTATATGATTCAGTATTTCCTTTAATATGGAAAAAAGACTCGAGACAAAAATTCTCAAACTCTTTTAAATGTCTGATGATCTGTATGATCTCTTTATGCAGAAATCCTTTGCTTGCACAAAAGGAACTGGAATGGAAAGGGAAAAGTTACAGTACCATGTCTGACAATAGATGAGTGTAAGCATTACTGTATTTTTAGACCGATGGTAATGACTAAGTAGTCAGTCTTATCAAGTAGATGTGTCAACTTCCAATAATGTAAATATAATTTATACTTCTTAAGGAGAATATAAATGTAAAAGTAGCTACTTCATTAAAAAAATAATGCTGTCTCTAGTTTTTACTGATTTCCTGCAGTGGTTGATCTTGTATTCATAGACTTAACCTTGACAAAAATGTGTGATTGTCAAATGACTTTGAAAAAAAATTTAATGGTGGTGGTCTGCCCTTGGTCTAAATGTTGCTTTTTCTCTTTGGTTTCTGAATAAATTCTGCTGTGAATAAAAATGGGTGGTCATACATCAAGGTATCTAAACCCATAATTCTTTATAGTGGCTAGAACCAAACATGTACCTGCTCTTTCTGGAATAAAGCCAGCAGTTCTGATTTCAGAATTAGCAAGTATAAGAATCGAGGGCATGAGCCTCTCACTGATGCCATTATTACTTCATAGATTAAATCAAAATACTTAGCTTTGAGCCCTTCTCAATTTCATCTATATCTTGGATTAAAATAAATATCATAATGGATTTTTTTCTTCCTATTAAATAATCTCAGACTACCACAGGAAAGTCTTATGTTGTACATGAACTAAAAGTTTTACCCTTGCAATGTACATTTTTCCCATCAAATGAAAGATACACCAAGCTGATTAATCAAAAAACCCTTGAAGTGTTGTACTGTGGCATATAATATGTTTGTGTTTGAGCACCTAGAAGTGGTGTAATAGTAGGCATAGGTTAACTCCAGCAAATTGTGGCAGCAACTTTCATACACCAGGAAAACATGCCTAACCTCTGAAAAGTATGTGAGCTTGGAAAAAGATTAAGTATTATGGTTCATTGGCCGCTCCACTTTGTTTTGCTTAGTCATAAAGAAAAAGGTGTATTTCTTTTTAGGCATTTACTCAAGTCACTAGAGCATATATGCCAAATTNAAAAAAAAAAAAAAGAATCAGTTCTATCTTCTTTAAGTGATTTTTTTTTTTCAGAAGTGGAAGTTTCTGTTGGCTATGAAATGGGCCCAGATTTAGTGTTGCTCAGGTCTGTCATTTATCAGCCTTATTACTTCAGGAGCAGTAATCCTGTGAGTGCTGGAGACATCGCTGTAGGTACAGCAGTCTCTAAGAGTGAAACCCAAACCAAACTCTGCTGCTGTTGAGTGAGAGCTTGGAGTGTGCAGCAACCTCCAGAACCAAAGGAATTTGAACTTCAGCAGGTCAGAGGAAAGGGGTGTGTGAGTACTTTGGATTCAAGAGACAGTTTTCCAGCTCCAGACAGGAAAGGTGGAATTTAAATGACTGCTGGGTACCCCCAGAGAGGAGTTTTCATGGGAAGTAATGAGCCACAAAGGAATTTGGGAATCCAGTTTGGGATGTGTAGGAGGGATGAATATGATGAGGCTGGGCCTGGGCAGGGATGTAACTTGCGTTTGCTCCCAGGAGCCCTCATTGACATTTAGATGTGAGGAAAAGTTCTGTTACTTTTTTTTTTTCCTTTTAATCTTCTAGCTCTAGAGCCTCTTTAGCTTTCTCCTTATTTAGCCCAGACTTCTGATTTAGGCTCTCCAATCTAGAAATTGTGCGGTTCTGCCGCTGTTGCTGTCTGAGAGAGGAAGGCTGTTCTTCAGACTGTTCTCCCTTTTCTAACTGGAATGCAGACTGCTGCTGAACAGAGTTCCTTTATAATTTTTTTTTCTGACAGCCTTATTCATACCTTGTTCAGGATATGCAAAACATCCTTAAGCCCTTCTGAACACAAAGGGCTTCTGACAGGTTTTTTTGTGTAAATTGACTCACTTCTTGTTAACTATTTTTGTATGGAAATTTCTATGGTTTTGCAAATGTACATGGCAGCAAATTCTTCTTAGTGCAAACTGTCTCATCAAAACATGAACAGGGATGGAAGGGCAGTGTTTTCTCCTCATGGTGTCATGGGTTCCTTGGAAAGATAAAGCCTGTTTGTTGGGTCAGTAATGCAGCTTTGGGCACAGCGTGCTGTGTTTCCTGTTGAATTGCTTCTGTGCTATAGGGACAGTTAAGTATGTAGAGGGACAGGAAACACCCCCAGAATTTGATGGGTAGAGGCCTTGCTTGTGACTGTCTAAATCCTGAGCCAGAACTGGAGTGGAAGAGCATGTTGTCCTGGTGTTTGTGGCCTCTCCTGCAAAGGCAAAAGATCACTCCTCATTGGATGGTGCTTCTGGTCCCTTGTCTATTCGGGATATACAGAATATTTACCTCCTCGTGTATTCACATTTTCTTTTCCTTGAGGGAATGGGGTGAATCATATGACCTAAAATGGAAACAATTTTTGGCAAGGAAAAGCCTTTTAATTCCATCTAAAATGTTTGTGCTTTGAAATAAGACTTCATACTAGCAAATTGATTGTTTACATAGATTAAATTAATTCAATATTGGTTTGTTTGTTTTCACATACCTTCCTGATAACTTTTAGAAAGGTACTATCTGAATTTAGAAATTTTATTCTGTTTAAAATCCTATAATGGTGGTAGTTACCTTGTTTTATGTGAACTTGTAAAAGCTTTTCCCAAGCAAATCTATGAACTCAATTGACTTGAATAGTTTGGCACTCCTGTGACCCAGCTCCTGGAACTGATCATCCTTCTTCTCCAGACATTTCCTGTGTTTGTCAGCAAAGCTGAATCATAATGCTACATTTCTCCCATGCACTGCCAGTCTTGTGTGACTAAGATATGAAATGAAACCCAGCACATCTTCCCTGTGGTACCTGGGTGGAAGAATATAATCCATCATGCCTGTCTGTGCCAAGGGTTTGTTATGAAAGGCTCCCTTTGGATGAAAATGGGGCTTTCTGTCTCTAGAGTTTCTTCAAATCTAACTCTGAACAAACCTTTGGCTTTTTATAAAATGGTTTCCTCTGTCAGTAACCAGGAGGGTGCAGTCTCCAAGAAGGGAAGGGCTGCGGAAGCTTTTTCAAGTAATTTCTGCAGTTGGTTACAGATACCAGTGAGTCTCGAGGAGAGGTTCTAGGTTATCCTGCTCTGCCCATGATGAGGAGAAACTACAGTAGAGATGGAATTTAACTCCCTCTCAGCACCAGTCATGTGTGTCCCCCAGTGAGGCTCACAGAAGTTCTGGGCTGTGTGCACACTGGTGATATTTGTGACAGAATTTGTCTAGTGTGTTCTGTAATGATGATTTGAGTTAAAAAAAAACCATTTCTCCATTTTTGTACATCTTTGAGAAATAAAAATTTAAACTTTGTTTTCGTATTTAAGCAATTTTCATATTTATTAACAAATATCAACGTTTATAATTAATAATAAAAATAATAAAATGGCAAACCAAGCTGTTTGGTGCTGAAAAAAAACCAAAAGCCACCCCATACTTCCATGTCATGAAGCTTTTGATTTTTCCACTTTTTTTCTTGATAAAATAACACGAGCAGTTTAGCAGCAGTGAAGGAAGTTGCTTACTAAGTGTTAGCCCAGATGAATCTGCAGCTTTTACGCGCAAAGAAGTGTCAGCCACAACTGTTCACATTGCCCTAAGAGCAGCCTGTGACAGGAGCTCTTTTCTATGTCTTGGGGGACAGAGATTGAGCAATTCCTACCCTGTTCTCCATCAGCTGGTGTTGGCAGGGCCCTGGCAGCAAACCCACCTCCTCCTGCAGCTGGTGAGAGGCATCCAAGTCATAGGGTGGCTTCAGTAGGAGCAATCATGGGGTTTGAAGTGTGTTGAAAAAGGGCTCCCTTTCAGATGTAGAAGCTATAAAAGGTATCTCCCTAGCAGGGTTTTCTTTTTCAGAATAAGTTGGATTTTTTAATGGTGATATTTGGATTCTGTCATGGCAGGTGAGTACACACAGATCTGCTGTCTCCTAGGAGCTTAGAGTCCTAATTTTGTATGAAAGATTCAGAGTTTTCTCTGACTTGAATAGTTCTAGCATGAAAGTAACACAGCTGTGTTTGAAAACCAGCCAGATGAAGAGTGAGACGTTTTTCCCCTTGTTTCTTTGCTCCCCAATGTGTCTCCCAAGGCAGAGCAGGGAAGGGCAGGTTTGCAGCAGGCAGCTGAGAATGACTGGGCAGAAAAAGGGGCTTGGCTGGTGCAAACCTTGTTAGCAGCTCTGGGTAACCCAGCCAGACAATATAACTTCAAGTCTTTGTGGTCTGAGGGCACAGGGCTCTGTTTGCACCACAAGATTTGTTTAAAATGCGTGACAGGATTAGAGGTGGCATCTCTGTATTACAAAAGAAAACAGGCTTGGTAAAGTTTAAAAAAAACAAAATCTATCAATAAGACTTCAAGGATAATATCAGTGTTATGTAAGTGTTTCCTTGCTTTAAAAAAAAAAATACTGCTTCAACAATATGACTGTCTGCATAATCTGAAAATTAGCTGTAGCACCTTTCAGTTATCAGTTTTAAGTGATTTTGAAGTTCCAATTCACTATAATAACTTGCTAACTATATGAAACTACTGAATTTTAAATTAAAAATTACTGCCTATGGAAAAAAAAATATCATTTTTAGAATTCTAATATCTTTCCAAGTTTTCTTTGTTTTTGTTTTGCTTAAACAACCAATATACAGCTTTAATGCTGATTTGTTTTTAATGCTCAGCCTGTCTGTCAGTTTAGGATTAAATGTAAATCAGAAATGCAGTCATATAATTGTAACATAGAAGATTTTATAGTCAGTAAATGAGAGCACAGCTGTAAAATACAGGAACTATTTTAGAATGTTTTTCCTTTGAGAGGAGTAGAGGCTGATATGGGTTGGATAAGCAAGTGCTTCCTCAATCCCTTGAGTTACCACTTCAGGAATAGCTCTGCTGCTCACTGTTTGAAATGACCTCTGATATATAGAGTGAAATCTGTGGAGTTGCATTGACTCCACTTTATCTCTCTTAAGACTGCAATTTTTGTTTTGTTTTTAGGCTGTTTGTGTTTTCACGTTAGAGCAGCATGCATTGAAAGAGCACTCAGTGTGCTTCATAGGCTCCTTTTTAATGTCACCCGTAGGTTTTCTTAGGTTTTCTGCCTAATGTTTATTTGAAATCCACAGACTCACTTAATCAAAGAAGGAAAAGTGAATTGAATAGGTTCAGTGTACCTGGAGCAAGTAATTAACTATTGGTTTTCTGACAAGATCAAACTTGATGGCCAAAACCTTTGAATAGGAGCAGAAAAGAGAAACTGACTTGATTAATTAAACCTCAGGAGTGCTTTCCTCATCACTGTTACTGTCAGGGAGATGGAGTCACGGTGGGCAGGAAGGAGCAGCGGGGTGCAGAACTGCTCCTCAGAGAGCAGGGACTTCATTTCAGGAGAGATTGGGAATGCAGTGAGGGTACTCCCATAGAGGAGCTTTCAACCTGCTAAGGTAGAAGCTTAAGAAACAGACCCAAACCTCCAAATTTTCCCATGGCTGTTCTTTTGATTATCCATCATTTTCCATATCGAATAATGCTGATAAATTGTGCCTGAAGTAGTCCAGGCGCCTCGAGGCCTCAGTGCCGCAGGAGCTGGGAGGTGATGGGGTGTAGCCAGAGCAGGGGCTGCAGCCAGTGGCTGCTCTGACCCCCTGGGCAGGGGCTGCTTTGGGAGATGTTACTGGTACTGCCTCTGCTCCCCTTTCCCCTTTCTTATCCACAGCTCTCAGGACAATTTTTTCTAAAGCTGTTCTTTCATCCCTTATGAAGAGGAAATAACATTTCTTATTTCTCTAGCCACCACTTCTTTGCTCTGTGAATTAGGAACTTGTTTAAAAGCTGTAAATTTTTAAAAAATGTATTTTATACTCCTGATATCTGCTTAATTAGACTTCAAAAAATACACAAGTATCAACTTGTAACATGTTTTTTGAATAAAGTCACAATTCTCTAAATTTGACATCTTTTTTCTGAGATTCCTTGCTATAATTCAAAATTTTGTTTCATTTGTGTTTTCCATTCTAAATGTGTTCTGGTCTCAGTAACAGTTTTGCTGAAGCTCAAGCCAAGGATTTCAGTCAGGCAGGAGAGGAATCAGCCTGGATCTGTGTATCCCCTCCTCTGTTGCCACACCACCACCCTGGTGGCTGCTTCCTCCACCTGCATATTTCTCAGTATTGGAGAACGTGGCTCTCTAGTGGCTGCGCCATCACGTTTTTTATTCCCCGTAAAGTCTGGTCCTTAAAACACATCAGTGAAGCTGAGAGAGTTTTATTCCCCACTAGAAAAATGTTCGCTGTGGCAGCCATTAGGGAAACTACAATTAGTGAATACATTTGACATTCTCACTCAACTGCTGTTTCTTGTGACATTCCCTTTGTGTTTCAGGAGGGCCATATCCTGCCACTGGGTCAGCTGGGGTGTGTATACCAATGTATTCATTATGTGGATCCTTCTGTGTCTGGTTGTGCTTGTTGCCTACAAACCTTATTTGCTCTGTATATTTTGATTTTAAATATGACAGAAGAGAGAGCATAACAATTCTTGTAACATTTGTTAGTTACTTGATGTGTCTAATTTCTGCAAATAAGCTGTATTACTGAAAGCAAAGCTTACCATTTTGTTGTGATCAAACTGAAAATGCTATGTCTTCTCATAAGTAAGGCACAGTTTGTGGAGCCTGTTTCTTGACTTTGTCTAAAGTTGAAATGCACAGACAGCAAGATCTTTTGTATCTGATCTGGATGAAATGCATTGAAAAAGTTGTAATTCCTTTTTTTTTCTGCTCCATTACCAATGGAATAAAAGGTTGTTTCTGATAGAAGATGTTTAATACTCCATTTCTCTTTGGCAAATTTGTGATGAGATGAGGAAGGAGCGCCCCTTCCTTTGAGCACTTGCTGAAGCAAAGGGTCAGTTTTAGACACCTCTCCTCCAGGTTTGGAGCTGCTGCAGAGTTACGAGGCCGTGATGTAGGGCTAAAAGTGAAATATACAATTAGTATTTAATAATTTGAACATAACCAGATACACATGAGCAGTGGCAAAACCAGAAAAAATTATATTTGTCTTCTGTATGTACTTGCAGAGACTGTAGCAACCCTAGAGTCTGTTAAACATCAGTCAGCCCACATCACCATATAATCTCTTCTACCCATAAAATCTGTAAATTATTACAACACCAGGAGTTATAATGTACAGGGGTCAAACCAATCAGGAATCCTGCAGGCGGCCAGGCTGAGAGGACCATCCCTGCCACCTTCTGTCCCCAGAGCAGCTGCTCCTTGCCCTCCACACTTGTTTATCCTTTAGTCCATGTATCTCAGGCATGGTCCACTGCCCCTTCCAGCCAGGGGTGAAAAGGCACTTTTGGACAAGTCCCCTTTTTCTTCTTCTTCAGGTGCGCAGGGCCTGCAGCACACTCCTTAGGAGTTTATCCTGGCCAGTGGCTGACATGCTCCCTGCAGCATTCCATGGGTTTTTCTTTGTCAGGAATGTTGTTTCTCAACACAACCTGATAATTTAATTTTGTCTTACTCATGACTCTCCCCTTATTTTTCTGGCAGGACAATGTAAGAGACATGTGTTGTTTCAGACATGGATATTTCAACTGTGTTATGTAAATGTAACTACATTTAGAAAGTTAACATTGCTATAAAATCTGAATATGTTGTCATTTCTCTAAAGTTTGAGCTGAAAATGTGATCTCACATTATCTTATTTATCTTTTTACTTTAAGTGTGTGTAAAAATTAAAAGCTACTGCTCTTTAGAAGCAAATATCAGTCCACTTTATCTTCCTGATGTACTGTAAACTGCACACACAGAGGAGGTTAGTAGCTGAATGGGGGATGATTATGAAGATGAATGAGTGGCCAGGAGACAGAGTCAGTTTAATGAGCTGAGCAGTAAGGAGGCTGTAATTTTTATAGATTAGCACTGAACTTGTCACTTACTGGCTGATACAACAACTTAGTTTCAGAATTACAGTATGTCAGAAATGAGTTCAACAAGCTCAAAAGCAGTGGCAATCTGATTATCCCCCATGTAATCCAAATTACAAGTTCTCCTGGATCTGTATTACCTCTTCCTAATGTTTTATCTGTCACAGGTAAGAAGCAGAGGCCAGAAAAGTGCACAATTACTTTTGTGTCAGAAGATTTTTTAAAAATTCCTTTTCCTTTGCCTTGCTGTAGTGGTAGAGCTTCTGAGCAGCTTCTCATCCCCAGGCTCTCTTGTGCTCAGTCAGCTCATCACCTCATCAGATGCCAGCAATGTGGGAAACAAAATTGTGAATGCCCAGGGCCACCACTTTCCTAGGGGTGTTGATGATACAGTGCTTTCTTTTGTTACCATCATTTTGTAACAATTTTGTTCCTGTGCTAATCTTCAGCGACCTTCTAACACTGTGGGTTTGTCACCAGGTTTTTTGGGTTTGTTTTGGTTTTTTGTTTGGGGTTTTTTTTTGGTTGGTTTGGGTTTTTTTATGTTCTCAGTACAACAGTGCCTTTCTGTACACTGGTTTGGAGGCAGAAGTTTGTTGTGCCATAACATGTTATCAACAACTGCTTCAGTGTCCCCAAGAAACCCCTACCTCCCGGTGACAATGGGTGCCTAGTGCCTTAGGTGACCACAGGGACTGCTCCAGGTCAGTTCTTGTCATAGTTCTGCTTGGTACAGATGAGCTGAGGACTGGTTCTTGATAGGAAAGTCAGGAGCAGGACAAACACCTAGGCTCATTTGTTTTGTACAAACTGAGCAAAATCCTTGAGCCCTCAGTCTGGCCCCATTCCCAGAAGTGTTATTTTACACGCGTGATGCTCTTGATAATGGCATTGCTTTGGGGGTGGCATACAAGGGATAATTATTGTTTCATGAGGAGATGACCGTGTTGATTTCTCCCCCTCATAATTCACTCTGGCCACAGGCTGATTTGGAAGAAGCAGGAAGAAGCATTTTAGTTTTAGACAGCTTGGGACAAGAAGGGGGAAGGCCACACTTGGGTTTATAAGGTAACAGGCATCTGTAATTATGGAGATGGCTCTTGTGGTCAGCTGTAGACAAGACTGTTGGGACTCTGCTTTGGTGACCTGATTCCACTTTGAGCCAAGTCCAGGTCAAGAAATGGTGCTCTAGTTCCCTGTTATTTCAGTGTTTCCCACTGCTTTACAAAAAGATGTACATTAGAAGTGTGGGGGTTTTCATGTACCTTATTTTTCTTACCATTGTAAGATTTTGCTACTTGTGCCTGTTCTCAAGCGCTTCTCTTGGGTAGTTTATCTTTCTAGTGAAGACATAACTTCTTAGTTCCAAAACCTAAGCTTTCTCTGGATATTGGCTTTTCTTTCCTTAGCCACTCACCTGCCATTTCAAGCTAGCAACAATTTTTCCCCTCTGTATTTCCTTTTCTACTTTAAATGAGAGCAGTGATGTCTTCCTTTGCCCAGCCCTCTGAGAGTTTTCAAGTGCCACAGGAGATTATGTAGGTGCTATTACCACTGTGCATGTCACGGGTAAATTATTTCCCTTGTATCAAATGCGCTAGCTCAGAAAAGCTATTTTAAAAATTAAGTTATCCTGCGCTAGGTAAAGGAGCTTCTTGATCAAACAGTAATAATGGCAGTTGTCAGAAATCAAAGTGAGCTGGCTCTGGCTGCCCTCCCATGGACACAAGTCCTGCCACCCTGCTTGTCCCTTCCTCTCAGTTTGTCTTCTGCTTTTGGATCATGCTCTCACTAGGGGCTCCTCACGAGCATGCAGAAGTGACTACATGGATCTTGACAACTTATACCAGCAGTGCTTTCTAAAAATTAATTTTTCCATGTGCTTACTGAGCATTAGTTAAGTAACAATGTTAATCTGTCAACCGACGGCTTGAACAGATGAGTCTCGTATTTTTTTGTGTGTGTTTAATCTGCCTTTTAAATACAGGTTCCTATTTTAAAAATTATTCACTAAAAACAAAAACCCCGACAAAAAACCACCCACCAAAAACACAAAGAGCTCACCACATATTGACCTTTTAAAACCACTGTATGCCAGACCTTCTTAAGAGATTTGGCACTAACGTTTTTTTCATAATGGAAGATTCATTAAGGTCAGTTATAAATTTGCTGCAATAAATACAGAAGAATTAAGAGCTCATCAGCATTACCACAGCGTAATGTTCAGTGGATTGAATTATGTACTTAGAAAGATGAATCTGTGGCAATTGGCAAGCTTCAAGAGGAAAGCTGCATGTGAGCATGGACATGTGTATGCACGTATGTGAGAGGAATGGCATAGGAAATGAGGGGAGGAAAAAAAAGAATTTTAAAAAGCAAGTAATTTTTTTTTCTAGCCCAGTAATATTTAGAGTAGGCATGATAAATAGTATGATTGTGCTCTCACTCAATGCCTTTTAATCAATGTTTCTGGTGGTAAATGCTGTTTTGTGACTGGGTATCTCTCCTGCTCTCCTCCCTTTGTGGTGCAGGCTGTCTTTGGAGCCATATTTTGTGCAAACAGCAATATTGATCATGATTGATGAAGAGAGTGAAAGGGTCAGCCCTTTGCCCCCTGGAGTAATTGGGCTGCAGTTTGTTAAAGGGTAAGAGAAAAGATATTAAACATGAAGAAATGCACTAAGTGGGTGTGAGCTGTGTTCCCAGCTGCTCACAACATCTATTCAGTAATACAGAGCATCAATCTAATTCTCCACACAGGGTAGGAGCATGGCAAGTCAAAAGCCTCTGATAGGCAGTCCTCACCAGCAAGATACAATGTTCAATTTAAGGAAAGATTGAAAAACATCACTCTTCCCTTAAAACAATTTGTACAGAATAAATTTGGCACTTGCCAGCTATTCCCACAGAGAGAAACTGATAATAGGACAGAGAAAATCATGTAACATGATTTAGGATTCCCAGGATGGGATTACTTGTAATAAAACAGGAGGGAGGCGGGAGAAGGAAGAAGAACTTGACAGTAAGCTTGATGTTAATTCAGAATGCTCTCAAACCCCTGGAAATTCAGGGCTGAGAGTACTGGGCACCTCTCATCAACAGGACTCAGTCTGAATGCAGGATCAGCACAGTTGCAGACACTGGCTTTGAGTGCCTCAGCTGCTGGAGCTGAAGTTCCTTCAAAAACCTGGCCCCTAGGGCTTGTTTGTCCTGCAAAATAATCCTCTGATGAAAACTGGCATCAGGTGCTGAACCAGTGCCTCACATGGTTTGCCTTTTGTCTTTCCTTCTGGCAAAATCATTTACAGGACACATTCAGCTGAATCTATGTTGACTTCCTGTATTGGTAATAATAATAATAATAATAAAAAAAAAGTCTGTGAAGCTTGAAACAAAGTTCTGCTGTAGGTCACTGAGGGCAGCCCTTAGAATACCACCTGCCCCAGACATCTCTGGGAGGTCTGAGCTGTACTGTGGATGGAGGTAATGGTGCTGGAAGGCATTTTAGCTAACAAAGCCTGGTACCAAGGGTCCACTGGTTAGAGTATGGAGAGGAAGGTATGGTCAGCACTGAAAGTAATGAATCCATTTAGAAGAGCTTATTGGTGTGGGCCTGTAACAAGTCCCAAAGTCCCAGAGGGCAGGAAGTCAAAACTACTTCTCTTTCACAAGTTGCATGTCATTACCAGGCCTCTCATAACAACAGAACTGAGAAAGAAAAGATGAAATTTTGTTTTCTCACCCTTAGTGTGCAGTGGATTTAAAGTCTCTCCCCTCAGATCAGCAGCTGTGCTCGGCATGGCTGAGGAGCTGAATCCTACTATGCCTTAAAATAGCAAGACTTTATCTTCTTTCAGAGCTCTATTGTAACTAAAATATATTTGTTTTATTCTGATTTTAGTATGGTTTTAGTAGGTGAGGCTAAAGGTTTCCAGAAACAGATTTTCTCACCAAGATAATCTTCTGCATCCACTAATGACATTTACACAGTGCTGAATAAAATACTGTCTTTTTAATACCATTACATAAATTTTCTTCCTTTAATTTTGTTCTTTAAATTGCAGTGTTTAAAATAAGTGATTTTTATTTTTCCCCATGACATTGTCATTTCCTTAGTGAAACTAAGCTAACAAGTCTAACAATGACTTGGGAAAACAGGGTAGAAACCATTCTTGAGGCGATGTGTAGCTCTTAATGGTGTATTTCCATTCTCCCACACAATGGACAATGGTGATATTTTGATTATTGTCCCCATGGAAGGCATACTAAACAGAAAATGGGTCCTCATGGAATATGTTGGAGTTCCTGTTGTGGTTAGAATGGGCACTTCAGACAAAATTTCTTAGAAAAGACCTGTTGTTGAGTCATGAGGTGCAACCTTCTTGCTTTCTAAACTCCTCAGAATACTGCTGGATCCAATATTAGCCCCAGGCTTAGTCAACAGTTTGTCTAGAGGACTATACAGATGTAATTGAACCTTTGTACAACCTTGTCCTGCAAGATTAAGTATGGAAACACAAATACACATATAAAAATGCCTTATTTATTTTGTTTGTGATGAAGACTAAAAGATTATGATCAGAATTATTTACTATGTAGTACAGACAGTGCACTGTACTCGCAGTTATGCCTACTTTTTAAAGCAATATTTGAACAATGATACTGGTAAAATAATTATTAATTATAAATTGAAGTTATTCATCCTTATCTATCACCGTGGGCCAATGTCTTTCACTCAGCCTGAAGGAGTAACCTTGAGGATTGTTCCCACTTGGGAGGAATTTCCATATGCACTCCTAGAAGGGGGTCTTTTAGAAGTCCCTGCCCTTAAAAAGTGAGACACCCCCCTGAACGAACTGCTGCCTGAGTCATATGGCTCAGTCAGCTCAGCAGCTTTAGATACCTTATCAGTTCTATCATTTGTTGGTTCTTTTGACAGGAACTCTGCCACATCCTCACTGGTGCCAGTGTCTGCCAGGAAACGTCATTCTTCACATCCTCAGGATGTTTAAGATTGGCACTGGTGGATCAGGCTGGTCTCAGCATTCCTCACCACCAGATCTCTATGATGCACACCTCTTCTCTGCCTATTGCTGAGAACTTTGGAGATAGTGTCAAGATTGGACTATTTTAGTTAGTGCTTAGGTAGTGCCTGAAGAGTGCATGTAGGTAAATAGCATGTGTAGTGCTGAATCTAACACTGTACAAAATGTTCTTCACCTTGAAGAGTTCCCCTGTCCTAGCTGCCCCCAGCTCCTGACCACCACACCACTGATGCACCCTTTCCCGCAGAATTAGTTGCTCGATTAATCCATAGATTAAGTTGGTTGTGTCTTAAGTCCTTAAGGAAGGAGCTGTATTTGTTCAACTCTTACATGCAGACCTTGGAAATCGACTTCATCAACAGGTCACTTGTAACTGAGTACACAAAATGCAGATCTTATTTGAGTTCAGAATCTGAAAGCTGCTTATAAAGTTTATTGGGACTGAATTTTAAGCCACCTAAAGCCAAATTGAACTTTAGGGTATTTGACCTCTTCATTATTCGTAGAAATGCTAGAGGCTGGTCAGATGGTGTGCACAGACCCAAGGAGCTTCTGTGTTCTTGAGCTGAAGTGGCTGATGGAAATGAGGAGGAGCCAGCTCCATCCCAGCTGTGTTGTGCACTCATCAGAGCCCCTGTAGCCCTCCTTTCCATGCAGGTCCTCCTGCACAGGATTTGGAGTTGTTACACCTCTCCCTGCATGCTATGGGAACTTCTACAAGCCTCGTGTTCAGGAGCCTTTTTTCCTTGCTGAACAAAATATGTAAGGGTCATCACTTGTGAAGGCAGGCCTTTGCCTTTGAGTCCTATCTCATCAAAAAAAATAGGAGGAGGGACCCATTCTTTACACTAATGCTACTATTTAAGACTTCCCAGAACACAAGAAGTCTGCAGTCCTGAAGCTGAGATGAGGGAAAAGAGCATATGTGCTGTGATCATTTGTATTTATAGACAGCCATTTCATCACTGCTACCAGAGCATTAAACTTCTTCATAAACTCCTTCAAGGCAAACTCAACCTCAAGGTGAGAACAAGAGGTCCTGTTAGAATTAATGCAACTCTGCCTCAAACCCAGCTATGAGTATAGAATCAGAGCCTGAAATAAGAGGTTGGATTGAAGTTTGACATGTGTATTTATTTTTCACTAGCTTTAACATCTGTCTATGTATTGATATAGTGACTTTCAATATGGTATCCTTGGACAGCCTTTCTGGAGCCTGTCAAAGAAATAAAGACCATATATCCTGCACAATATATACACCTTGTTTATATGCTGTACACCAATCTGCAAGTGGCAGCTTCAGTGAATTGCTTAGAGGTCGTATTGATTAATAAAACATGAAAGCAACAAGAATTACTTAATAATAAAAAGAATGCTAGTTTACAAGGAACAAATTATAAACTTAGAGTTCCTTTAGAGATGTCATCCCTGATCTATAAAGCAGATTTGTAATGTTTTCAGGAGAAATTTAGAAGAATGTCTAATGGTCAAGTACTGTTTACTCTGTCCATGTGCTTTACAGTGCACTGAAATACATACTTACAATTTTATCATGTTCCTTGCTTCCTTTTGCCTGATACACTGAGATGGGTTAGCAAAGCAGACTCCATTTAGGTGCATTAGTCTCACAGTAAGGCAATCAGACAGTTAGAAAAGTCACTGTGATTTTGTCTCAGTAGAGCAACTTTACTTTTTTTCCCAGCAGTTGTTCTGTTGGAATAAAATCCGTAGTCACGAGAAGAAGAGTGATTAACAAGGGTTTGTTTTTTTAATATTATGTAATTACTGTCTGGTTCATCTTACTAAAATTATGATGATAATAGTAATATAATCAAAGAGAAATAAGTAGTCTGAAGTAAACAAACCCAGCCCATTCTCTGGTGTCTCCCTTCCCACCCTCCTGGGTGCCCTAGCTGGTGTCCCCAGCAGTGTGGCTGGTGGGACAGAGGTGGTACCAGTGTGGGGGCGCAGCCAGGGACTGCAGGAGGCACCAAGAGCAGAGCAAGGCACTGCTGCCCAGGGACAGTCTGAAGTTGGAGGCCAGTGCAAAGACCCAGCCTGTTTTTGATGAATGAGGCCAGGCTTTACATTTGTGTTCAGCCAGTAATTAGCAAAAGACTGGGTTATGAAATGTTCCCTGGCAAAATTGCCAAGGCCTAGTTGGATGTCTGGAAAGGTTTTAAAGACAAGATTAATGAGCAAAGTGTGCTATAAGATCTCAGAGAAGCTAAAAACTTAGGGCAGGTACTGGTTAATTACTCTCAGTGGAATATGCTGTGGATGACAATGATAATGGCAGTCTGAATGGGCTGACAAATCTTGCTACTAGGCAAAGAAAATTATGATAAATGTCTGCATTAAACTCTTGCTGACTTCTCATCTGAAGTGCATTCTCAGAGGTCCAGGAATTCAGAGTCTTCTTGCCCAGTTACTGTGTTGAACTTGTTCTGTATTTTTAATTTCATATTTGAACACTTTTTGTGGCTTATTTTGATGATGCTATGGCTGTGAAATACAGTAGTTCCTTGGAGTAAAGAGTATTTAAGCACAAAACCTGTGAAATTTCTCCTTCTGTTTTGTGCAAGTATGAGTTCATGTGAATAAGTTTTGTGACATTGCTGTGTTTTGCTTTGAGGTGCGGAGGTTTAGATTTCAATAGTTGAGGGGTTTTTAAGATGAATTTTTGCTTAAAGATCGAGTAAACAGGAAACAACTGCGATGCCAGGGAGCTCAGCAGCACAGCCGTCACTGGTGCTGCTTTGCAAGCCCCCAGCAGGCAGCCAAACCAAAACCCAGAAGTCTTCACCCAAACCCCTGCTATTGGCTGCCCTAGGTAGAGCTGTTACAGCATCCTCTCCCATTCAGTGAACATTTTAGTCAACATACACTTTCCTGGAAAATATTGATTACTGTGTATTATGGAATTTTTTTATTAAGCTTATGTAGGTCTCGCAGATACTGTGGCTGTGATAAAAGACCTGGGCTTTGAAACTGGGTATGACTGCACCAAGGAAAAGATGGATGGATCCTAAGAGGATTGTGACTTAAAGGGATGAAGTTATCCTTGTTATATCCTATTCTTTACATGACTAGAGCTGCAAAGCAGAGGATAACATTTTAAAAAATGTTGAAGTGATTTGAGACTCCACATTTGATTTTTACAAGTGACTTTCGTTGCTCTTGTCCTTATACATTTCAGCCTTCCAACTACGATGAAGTTTAGAAGGAGTAAGCAGTGGAAATAAAGCTCTGATTAAAGCCACCACCTCAGCTAAAGCTGCTCTTATCCTTTTCAAGTCCTGGCAGTACTAATGCCAACCTAAATGTGCTAGATGTGGTAAAATGGGGAGCCGATTTCACTCCTCCTCAGGGCAGAGTGTGACAATCATCCTTTTATACTTTGTGTTATGGAGTCAGCCAGGTGCTCTGCTCCTCTCTGTGCTGCAGGCCAGGTGCAGACTTGGATTTCACTGCAGTGAAGCTTTTGTTATACAGATAAACCTATAATTTGAAATGTTTATATAAAAGCATTACAGCCACTCCTTTAATTGTAAGGAGAGAAAGAGGCATCAAAGAAGCCAGGATGATGAGAGGGTTGCTGTTCTGTAGGGTACAGAGAGCTCAGCCTCAGTGCTGGTGGCTGCTGCATTCCCCCCATGCTTTGCTGAGTGAGAAAAGCAGGGGAAGTCCTGCCCTAGAGCCTGCCTAAAGCCCAGAGTTTTACTGAGCACTCCTAAGGCCACCCTGGGCCCCCAGTGAGCAGTCACTGCCTGTCAAAGCAGGGCTGCAGCCACCGTTTGTATGAAAAGGGTTGGCAAACAAGGCTATTTGTATAGCAAACATGATTCATTTCAAATTCTAGTATCTTAGTCCCTCTCCTTCTGATCTCCTTCAGATACTCCTGGAGAAAGAGCTAGCACATTTGCTATTACCTCATGCTGTTGTTTTTTCTAAAGCTCCTGCTTTCCCTGTGAAGATCCCTGCTGTATCATCCCTGAGATAGCGACCATTCAGTTTCCCCTACCCTCTGGTCCTCTACATAATGTAATTTGAACTACACTCGTGTTCCCAAAAGATTGAAGCTTGAGCTTTTACTGAGATTTTAATTCAAAGCAAACACAGACCTAAGCCATCAGCTGACATTGTTAAGTATGGTATAAAATGCAAAAAATGTCATTTTTTGCCTTGCCTTCATTTAGAAGCACCAAAACGCATTTATTTCAGCAATAAATGCCATTTTAAGAGTTATTAAGATTTTATATGTATGTTTGGCAAAGAGGATTAATTATTCTTCTGCTTAGTTTCTATTCAGGCAATCAAATGACATTAAGCTAGTTTGCTCTTTGCTGTTTCGTTTAGAAGGAAAATAGGGATTTCTGTTTTTCACATACAATGCCTAGATGATTCGTGTTAATACAATTTGAAGCAATGTGAAAATAAACTATTTCAGTAGGGATTTCTGTTCCATTAAAACCTTACTTCTGTTTCCTTAATACCTTGCTCTCGCGTGCCAATCTTTTTGGTATCTCCTGGTATATTTATTAAACAAAAATCACCCTTTAAAAGTAGTTCCAGAGTTGTGGTGACTTTATTAAGGAGAATAGGATGGGTGCTTTTGGTCCTAGCTGCTGTTTTGGGTGCTTCCAGGATGTTTGGTGATACTGGTGCTCCAGCTGGCAATGAGGCCAAAGGCAAAGGGAACTCCAGCTCTCTTTCTGCTCCTGAACGGGGTCCAGGCTGAGGCGCCTTAGAATGGCAGCACGTGGAAATGAATTATTTTGATGTTGTAGTGTTGGGAGGGCTTGGGGAGAAGGGAGAGAAAAATAAAGAGGTTGTAATTTTTTTTCTGCAGGGACAGGAGAACCTGATTTCCTGTAAGTTAAAGTCACTGAGAGTTTGAAACCTTTACAGACTGTATTTCTGGAAGTGTTTGCTGAGAAGGTTCCACACAGAAGAGGCATCCCGTAATCTGCCTAGTTAGCTCCAAGGACTTGTTAGATCTGCAGAATGGGTTCTCTTGTGGTTCCTTTGCCTTTTGCCTGTTGATAGTCTCAAGGGCAGCAGTGCAGTCCATTCTGGCGTCCTAGATGAAACACGTAAAATCACTTCAAACAGAAACCCCTAAGATATATCAAAAGAGGAAACAAACTGGTCCAGAGATCATGAAAAGAAAATAAAAGTATTGGAAGTTGTAGTAAAATACGTAGCACTTAAGCCTCTTCCCCTCTTGGGGATGATTGCAGAAACCTCTGTGCAGCACCAGACCTCTTCTGGGGGCGGCCAGAGGGTGCAGAGAGGAGCCCTGGTGCCTCCTGTGCTCAAAGGGGTCCTCTGCTCCCACTTCTGAAGCCAAGGGCTGCTGCACCATCCCTGCCAGGGCTCACTGTGCCAGTAGGTCTCTTCCCAGGATGGGTGCCTCAGGGAGAAGCAGTTCTGGGGCTGCCTGTGCTGCTCTTCCTACAGGGACTGTGCTCCAGGGTGTTTTCTTCTTGTCTAAACAGATGCCATTCAGGATGAAAGAACAGTTTGGTCTCTCAGTATAGAAAACAGGACAGATAGAGGTTATTTTGGCTCATCCAGCTCATTTGTGCTTGTGAAATTTAGTCCATTTAGCAGTTTCTGGTAGTTTAATCGGTTCCTTATCCCACTGATCTTCCAAATAGAAAAATGCTAACAATATATCTTACTTGAGCCTTTCAAGTCATCCTTGTGAAACACTTTCATTTGCAGTGTAATGAGAACTATCAGGTATCATTGTTAAGGGCTGCTTCAGTCCTAGCTGGATACCAATTCACCTCTCAAGCTTGAAGAATAGTGTATTTCACTCCACATCATTTGTTCGTATACGAAGAACAGACTTTGAAATAGTCTTTTTTTATTTCCTTTTTTGTTTAGCTGGAAGGATTGACACTAGAAAAGCTCATTTCATGAAATAAGTAGTTCTTGAAGTGATGGGTAACAAAGGGATAGGCTTTAAAGTGAACAGCAACACAATTCTGTAGTTATCCAGCCTGTGACATTAGGTCTATTCACAAAGTGCTGGAAAGGCTGGAGTCAAACTCCCATGCAATCTCTTGGAGGCAGGCTGTGCTCACTCCAGCATACCTGCCAAATACATGTGATGCATTCAGTAAAGAAAATATATGTCACTTCATCTTTTCTTCTCAGTTTCTGTCCCTTTAATTCAGTGAAATTATTTTTATCATGTACACTGGTTCAGAATGCATTGATGACTGTATGGAGGAGAACAATATTTCCTCTCTTCTGCGTCTTAGGAAACCATCTCAGAAATCCAGAGAGATGGTTTCTTCCGAGAGGAGGCTTTCTGGGGTCAGCCAGAATAGCTCACAAGGTAACTGATTTTGGCCTTAATGTTAATTATGACACTAATTTGAGTGAGCAAGTTGTCAAACTCTGCTAATTGCAATTACTTTGTCCTTTATTTTTGGTTGGTTGTTTTGTTTTCTTCAATGTTTGAACAATAAGTCACATCTCTTGCATCTTTTATGGTTAACTTCTAACTTTGCAAGCAAATGTCTTTGCTCACCCAAAGAGCAACTGTAGCGTCTCAAGTCAACATTGCTGCCCTGTAATCCCCCTCTAGCTGACACTGCCACAAAAAACAAGAGATGAGAGCCAGGCTGGCAAAGTTGTCATGGTGAAAAAGGGACAAAAATTAAGGCTGCCCTTCCCTGGCAGAATCCCAGCTGGAATGCAGCACTACAAACACCATCTGCTTTCTCCTGCAAACAAGCCCTTACAGGGTGCAGTGGGCCTGCCTGCTGGAGGAGAAGGGAAATTCTGCCCCTCTTTATCCCAACCCCTGTGGATTTGGACTCAGCCTCTGCTTGTAAGTGCAAGTTATTATTAACTCTACAGCATGTAACTGAGTCTAGAACTCAAACCTGGTTAGTACCATCTCTATTTGTGACCATTCAATGGCATCATAGAATCATAAGGCTGGAAAATACCTCTAATATCACCAAGTCCAACTGTTGACCGAACACCACTTTGTGTCATCAAATTTTTATTGTTGTTGTTATTTTTGGCAAACTTTTAAATTTTATTTTTAAACCAATAGTCTCAGGTATTTACTAAATGTTTTTAAAAACTTGAAGTAAACTGCAATCAAACAAAAAACCCAAACCAACAGAACACCAAACACTCCCAACACTCCCTCCTCAAAAAAAAAAAAAATCCTAAAACCAAAGCAACAGAAGCCCTTCCCCTTCTCCCTGCCCCCCCCCCCA